>CM046875.1:387840350-388400516 GCA_025667525.1 Glebionis coronaria
GTTGTAAATAAAGTTCAAGCAGAAGTTCAAATGTTTTAAAACATGCTCAAAATGGCTTGCTATTATTTCCGATAGTAACCCTCTTTTCATATTAAAGTCAAGCATTTCACAGGAAAGCTTTAACTCAACAACGAGAATTAATTTTCTCGGGCATGGTTTATTTTATAACCATGTAAGGGATTGTGTTTACGGAATAACACAATCTAACACGAATTAATGTACACATTAGTGCATTTATTTGTTAAAACAATAGAAGTCTTGTTTTTATGAAGTTATCATTTCCACAATCCGTAGCAATTTACAATTGATATCTACATACTCGACGATGCGACTAATCAAACAGCGACTACAGCTCTTTCAATAGAACACGGGTCAACAATTGAGGGGGAGCAATTGTCCAGCATTCAGAATCTTTGATGCCGAAAGTGCCAAGTTCACATATTGGTATCAAGACAACAATATCGATCATACACATGGTGTCAAGAGATAACTTCAGACGTGACGAGGAGACCACCATTCGTGAACAAGAACCATGTGATTCTATCATATGATGTTCTCCATCATTCAGGTCCAACCTCGTAAATTGCTAATCTTGTGAATACATTATCATATATGATCTTTGCACGTGATAAGTACGTTACACTTGTGTTTAAAAGGTATTTAATTTACGTTTCAAGTACACCCTCATTAATTTGAGGGGGAGCTTGTAAAAATCATGAAGATAATTGGATTTGCATTTTTCTTCCCAAATTTTATTAAAATGCTATAAAATCAATTGATATTAAAAACATCGATTGGGTTAATATTTTTAATATGGGGGAGGGAATGTGATTTAATATGAGAAATGATTAATCACAAATGGTTTGACTTAACGTGATAGCTCATCCCGACATGTGCGAAATGTTTTCGGATATCGTGGCATATGTTAAAGGGGAGCAAAATGGATTTGGATATCAAAATGGATTTCATGGTGACATAAACTTACCCAAAACATCTCTATTCCCGACGGTGAAGATTGTGGTGACATAAGGATGGTAGGATAGGTTAAAGTCCAATGATTCCTCTAGAACCGGAGGAATTTTCCCAAGGACATTCCATAGCTAGAAATAGTAGTCCTTAGGAAAGATGGGGAAAGTTTGTGAACGTAGCTGAATGCCGACCAAGTACTTAAGTTAGCACTGGAACAATCACAACAGGGTTCTAGTTATGACGTATTGGTAAGCATCGGAGGGGTTGAAGAATGAAAAAGAATTGTAAAGATAAAGGGTGTAAAGAAAGAATCCCTCCTTACAACCTTAGGCAGAAACCAGGTCAATACATATGCTATTGAGATCATTTTTAATGATGCTTGATATTGAAGATAAGACATCATGGACCCAGTGATGAAATGCACAACCCATCCCAGCTAACTCAGATATCTCTTAGAAGATATTTGTTTTAATCACACAAAGACAATGCATTATATATTGATTTATTCACTCCGGATAAATTGGTATTGAAATGGTGGCACTCCTCTCCAGCCTCCGATCACTAAAATCCAAAATGCATGATCGAGTCTAGAGCCATTTGAGATCATCAAATATCTCATTAGGACACACTTTCATAATTCCTTGCTTCTTCACACACTATGAAAAGTAAAAAAAATATCTTAAGATTCCTACGCCAAATCTTCATGATCTTGCCTGAACATCCGAGTAATACGAAAGTATTTACAATGAAGATGGAAATCCTTCTTGAGCATATATCAAAAAGCTCATGGTAGGTGACTTGTGCGATTCTTTATGAATCAAACTTGTGATAACTGGAAAGCAACAGTGGTTTAATTCTTAACTGAACTTAAACACGTTCCAAGCCTCTACGCAATATCATAGTGATCTTGCCAGAACACTCAGAGTGATACCTTAGTGTTCACAGTGATGAGTGGAAATCCTTGTAGTGTTAACCTCAAACAGCACTTGGTAGGTAACTTGCAAGATTCTATACGAATCAAGCTCGTGACAACTAGAAAGCAACGATGGTGCGGTTCTTAATTAAATTTCACTTGTTCCAGGAATCGGATTTGACGGCTTCAAATCATGCGGATAATATTATCCAAATGATTCACTCTTTACGTTCGCAGTCAGCTTTGGACGGTCGAGTAAAGAGAACGGGTTTACCTGCGAAATCTTGTCAATGAGGTTCTTAATTGAAACTAACTGCCACAAGTACGATATTTAATATCGTCCAACGGTCTTCACCGGCCAGAGGTAAAATGCTACCGAATTAGAATGAAATGTTCAAGGCCATTTCATCCGTGTATATTGTTGCTAACTGTCTTATGTAGCGGAACAAGAAGGTGGCATTGCGATGTACAATCCAGAAGAAGTCGTCAACACATGCTTATACTATATGCACTTAATACTTCAACAAATTCAAGAAAGTCTAAAAGTCAAGTCTTCTGTGTATCAAACTCTGAAGCTTTCAAGAATTTATAAAAGTATAAGTATGTGGAACATGAAGTCACGAGGAAGCAAATTTGACAAGTAATGAATGCACAACGTCTAGGCAAGGAAACAAGCTCAAGACTAAAGTCAAAGATCTCATCTGTATATTCACAAGAACAAGATCGAAGACTCAAGCATAGTATGCTAGGTTTAAGATTTTGTAAAATGGTGTGACCTCCCTTAGGGGGAGATTGTTGGAAATACATTTTTCCAAAGAAAGTATCGGTCACATCATTAATAGCATAGATCACGAGCTATATACTATTCAGGACATTGTTACTTGGAGTGACCTCCCTTAGGGGGAGATTGTTGGAAATACATTTTTCCGTATTTAGAAAGGATCGGTCACTCCAATGATACATACGTAGATTGGGCTCGTGATCCAATATGTAAACAATATAGCCCATCAAGCCCATATGTAGGGTGGGCTATATATACCCCCTCCTAGAATGTTAGGAGGGGTTGGTCATTAGTTGTTGGTTTCATTCATTCAATCTATTATTACTTTCTCTCTCTACCTCTCCTTTCCTCTCCTTTCTCTCTCTAGCTCATCTCAAGATCTTCATTTCTCCCTCTCTCTTTTAGATTATTACAACACTTGTACTGTTAGCCTCAAAATATTGAGTCAAACAAGAATGTTCGATCATAGGTTTATATTGTAATATTTATTAGAACGTTGTAATAGATAGTTAAATAGTCGTGGTTCACGGGCTTGGATTTAAACTAATTAAAATCCAAAAGACAAGCCCGACCCAATATATAGCCCATTAAAGCCCGCATGTGGGTGGACTATATATACTACCCTCCTAGCATGTTAGGAGGGTGAATGGTCATTTGTAACTAATCTACTTCTAATCTAATATTCACCAAGTTAATCATCTCTCTCTCTACTTTCTCTCACTACTTTCTCTCTCTAGGAATCCATCTCTTTTGATCTATTTTCATCTATTTTCTATCATTAATCATCATAATAATTTGGGACAACATTTGGTATCAATCATCACGGGGTAGATTGTGTTTGGTTGTTTGGTTTTAGTTTGATTCGGTTGATTTTTCCATATAAATCATCCCGAATTAAATTTCTTTTTAGTATTTCGGGCTATAAATCTTGATATAAATCATTTATATCCATTTGGTAGGGATTTGGTTTGGTTTTTGTGGTAAAAATCGTAAGATTTTGAGGTGTTTGGATTCATATTTTGGGTTACGGTTTGTCACTGCTTTAATATCATTCAGAAATAAGATTTTCGGAAAGGGTTAATTATTCCAAAAAAAGAGATCTTTAGATAAGGGTTTATTATTACGAAGATGTGATTTTTCTGAAAAGTGACTTATTCCGAAAAAGCCTCTATTCTGAAGAAACGCTTATTCCGAAGAAGGTAAGTTTCTCTGAAATTTTAATTTTCTCTGAATTTGGTATATTCCGAAGATTATTCCGAAAAAGTCTCATTTTCTGAAAAAGCATTTATTCCGAAGATTATTCCGAAAAAGCCTAACTCTCTGAAAAAGCATCTATTTCGAAGATTATTCCGAAGATTCACGTTTTTCTGAAAATATCATTTATTCCGAAGAACACCATTATTCCGAAGAAGTGTAGTTTTCTGAAAACATCAATATTCCGAAGAAGTATCTATTCCGAAGAAGTTGTTTTTCTGAAAACATCAATATTCCGAAGAAGTTGTTTTTCTGAAAACATCCATATTCCGAAAAAGTTGTTTTTTCTGAAAACATTAATATTCCGAAGAAGTTGTTTTTCTGAAAACATTACTATTCCGAAGAAGTTGTTTCTCTGAAAACTTCATTATTCCGAAATACCCTAATTTCTCTGAAAATGTTAGGTATTCCGAAAAAACCCAAAAGTGAAAAATTTTAAACGTGTGATTTTCGTCTTCGATTTTTTGGTTTCTTGTGAAGATAATTTTTAGGGGATTTTAACATTTTTCATCGACAACAACAATCAACACACATCTACTTAAGATCCATTTTCATTTCATCGATTTCAAGTCTCTAGATATGGATTCTACTCAAGAGTATCGTGTCACAAACAACAATATCATGGTAGCGGGTAATAAAGAGAGACCACCAATGCTTGTGTCTCGTCGGTATGGTCAATGGCAATCTCGTTTCATACGATATCTTGATACAAGACCTAATGGTGATGCCTTAAGGAAATGTATTACTCATGGACCATATGTATTCAAGAAAATCTCAATTCCTCCAAGAGCAGCCATAGATACTACTGATCCAATACCTGTAAGTGAACGTGATGAAACAAGAGCCGATCTCACACCTGAAAGTTATGCTTGGCATGATGCGGAGAAGGAAGCCATCTATATGGTTTTAAGTGGGATTGGAGATGATATTTACTCCACGGTTGATGCATGTCCTACAGCGCATGAAATGTGGACTGCTATTGAACGCTTGCAACAAGGAGAATCACTCAACAAACAAGATGTCAAAACAAACTTGTTTTAGAATTTTGGCAAGTTTACTTCAAAGGATGGAGAATCAATTGACTCTTACTACTCCAGGTTATATAAGATGATGAATGACATGACAAGAAATAATCTGCAAGTCTCCACCATGCAAGTCAATGTTTAATTTCTTCAACAACTTCAACCCGAGTGGACACGGTTCGTCACTTTGGTGAAACAACAAGAAAAGTTAGACGAGGTCTCATATCATCGACTCTTTGATATCTTGAAGAAATTTCAGAATTAAGCAAATGAGATTTGAGCTGAACGTGTTGCCAAGACGACTAATCCACTTGCTTTAGTGACTACAACTCAACATGTTCAAGGTCATCACTCTCGTGCTCCTAAGCTATACTCCACTACATCATATTCACCACGATCTTCCACATCATCTAAGGCTTCATCATCTACAAGATCTAGAGGTAAAGTGCCAAGAGCACCATCACCACCATCTGAATCCGCATCTGAAGAAGATAGTGATGAAGACCAAGCTCAAAAGAACCAAGAGATGAAACAACAAATTGCTTTCATAATGAAGACTTACAAGAAAATCTAGAAACCAACCAACAAAAATCTTCGTACATCATCTAACACAAAGAACCGATATGTTGAGAGTCCTCCAAGGTATGACACACGGCGACGTGGTGAAAGTCCTTCTAGGAATGATCGACATAATCCCACGCATGTTGAGGGTTCTGCAAGGTATGATCGACAAACTGCCAAGTATGATACTCAGAGGATTGCTACTGCTACTGGGAATAGGGAAACTGTTGGAAGTCAAGTGGTTCAGCAAATTGGGATTCAATGTTTTAATTTCCAAGGTTATGGGCATATGGAAAAGGAATGCAGGAAGCCGAAAAGGGTTAGAGACTCCAGCTATCACAAGGAAAAGATGCTGCTATGCAAGAAGATGGAAGCAAGGGTTAAATTGTCAGCTGAGGAAGGAGCAATGCTTGATGAAACTGATGATGAAGATTCTGATCAAGAGCTCGATGCACATTACTCCTACATGGCAAAGGTTGAAGAAGTTCTCAAAGTCATTGAAGATGACAATGGCCCTATCTTTGACACTGAGCCAATCGATAAGGTACACACTACTGATGAATATAATGTGTTTGGTGATACTCATGAGCATAGTGATCTACCCAATGCCATTAATGACACGTGTATGATGGAGACGGTTGATAGCAATACCACACCTAATTCATCAGACATGTGCAATAATGAGTCTGAGGATGATCAACATGCAAATGAGTATGATGAAGAGGAACGTATTGCGCTTGCTAATTTAATTGCCACTTTACAAAAAGATGTCACTGAAAATAAAAAGAGTCAAAAGCAATTAAAGAAGGCAAACGGTAGCTCACTCAAAATTTTGAAGAGTGCAAAGCTGCTCTTATCAAATCTACTGAGATGACTGAAAGCTATAGAGATGAGCTCCTTCAGAAAACCAAAGAGCTTGAGGGTTACAAGGGAAGTGCGTTAAAAAGTCAAAAGGACGATTTTGAAAACAAATATAATACAACTCTTGACTTATTAGCCAAAGAGAAGCGTCAATATAATGTTTTCTTAATGGATGAACGTCAAAAACGTACCTTGCCAATACCAAAGTTAATTAACTTGAACAAAAGCCCTCTATGACCACTAAAGATTCTGCTAAAATTCTTGAGGATAAGAAACAAGAGGTAGATGCGTTAAAACAAGACTTCAAAAGTAGATATGATAAAGAAACCGAAAAAGTAACAAAACTAGAAGAACAAGTCGAATTTTTGAAGAAAGTTGTTTATAAAATGCATGATTCTATTCAATCCGTAAGAATGCTAGCACCTCCATCGATGTTTAAGGGTCAAGCTAGCTTTGCAAGTCCTGAGTACCTTGCCAAAGCTCAAGCTACGAACCCGCATCTTTATCTTGATGAGACTGAAAGGACTGATCTTGATTGCATGCTTGTAAGTACCGATAGTGAAGAGACTGCCCTTTGAGATGATGATAGTCGACCTCATGTCAATAAGGAGTTGGTAAAACCATATAATTATGCTTATGAGAATAGTCTTTATGGTCTTTTCAACAAACAAACTCAGAAAACTCATGAGGAAGTGTTTCTTGAATGCAAACAAAAGAGAATTCAATGGAAGAAAGCATTTGCCCCTAAGAAATCTAATGTTTACAAATACATAAACTACCTCCCTCTAGATGAATCTAAAAGCAAGAGTAGGAAAACATTAGGTATTCTTAAACACCACATAGATAATGTTAAATCTATTGTTGAAAGAGATTGGGCAAAACGTGAAAATGTTGAGTGGCAACGCCCGATTCCTTAAGATATTACCTTGCTTGTGAAAGAACTCTTAATTCCAAACACGGCGTTGATTAAAGAAACTGTTCTTCAACTTGAGGAGTTCATTCGGACTGAAATGTATGATGATTTAAAATATGTTGAATCTCTTGAGAAATACATCGATGATCTTCAAATGGAGAAGTCTGATTTTTCAGATGAATATGATTTACTATTGCAAGAATGCGTTTCTAAGGATGTTATGTGTGCTTATTTTACATCTTGTGCTGATATTGATGAATATTCTGATGTTGCATGCAAATATCTTGATAAGATCAAAGAATGTGAACGTCTTGAAATTGAGCTTTCGAAAGGTAAATAAAATGTTGATAAAAAGGCTTTTGAGTTACTTCAACACAAAACTGATTTCCTTCAAAAACATTGTCACTCTCTTGAACTTGCTTTGCAAAAAGACGTTGGTAGTTTTCCACATAATAATAAATTGCAAGAAAAACTTTCCCAAACGTTTCGAGAAATGAATGAACAGAATTTGGAATTAAAGGGTTGAAAGCTCAGTTACAAGACAGGGACAGAGCGATAACAGAATTGCAGAAACTCGTTGCTAAAATGGGTGGGAAAGTTGAGGAACCTAGCATTAAGAAAACTGTTGTTAGACAACCCAATGCCTCTAAAGTGAATAGATCCTCTATCTTGGGAAAACCATCTGCTTTATCAAATTCCTCGTTTGCAAAACCTGTGTTTGCCCCCAAGATTGATGGAAAGGAAAGATTACCACCGACTCAACCCATAAGGAATGTCATAGCACCAAGCGTTAAACACAATAATGTGATTAAACCAGGGATGTATAGAATGACCACTAAGCCCACAAACAAAGTTACTCAATCGCCTCAGACTTCTAGAAACACTAATATTCGTGTGTCTTCTACTACAGGAATAGTCTCCACTACTACTGTTAGCCGGCTTCAGCTTAAGAGCACTCAAGTGAATGATAAGGTATGGAAACATAAGAATCAAGGGAAGATGAAGGAAGTAGAAGAACACCCTAGGAATTTGAATGTTTTTAAAAATAAAAAGTCTGTAATCGCATGTA
The DNA here is from genome assembly GCA_025667525.1 of Glebionis coronaria. Lineage (NCBI taxonomy): Eukaryota > Viridiplantae > Streptophyta > Magnoliopsida > Asterales > Asteraceae > Glebionis > Glebionis coronaria. The sequence continues at coordinate 387,848,694 of CM046875.1, forward strand.
ATGACGATTTGAATGATGTGAATGATACAAATGATACGAATGTGAAATTTTTTTGTGTCAAATGTGGAAAGTGTGCTAATGCTAATCATTCTATGTGTGCTATGAACAAAGTCAAAGGCGTACATACTAGAACTAAGAAGCAAGTTGCAATGCCTATTAGAGCTAGTAAACCCAAACGCAAAGTGAACCATTCTGGTGCAACCCCCACTAAGAAAAGTAATGCATCAGACTCCACCACTAAAAACCCTAGAAGCAAAATTAAGGAATTATATGAGTCTGCTAGCATGTTTTGGAAATGGTGGTTTGCTAATCAATGTCCTCCAGGATATAAATGGATGCTAAAAGCTAGGACAGAAAATGTGAAAACGAGTGTTAGTTTGCCTTTAAATGTTGATAAGGACATAATGATTCTACTATCACAACTACTGTGGTATCCAATTTAGCAAATGGTCCATCGTGTTCTAACTCTTCTGCAGGTGATACAAATAATTCTCTTCATACTGGACTCCGGATGCACGAAGCACATGACGGGGAATCTCAAGCTTCTAATTAACTTCGTGGAGAAGTTCCTGGGTACGGTCCGATTCGGAAATGATCAATTTTCACCGATCCTAGGATATGGAGATTTGGTTCAGGGGAATATCACGATAAAAAGGGTATACTACGTCGAAGGGCTCAATCATAATCTTTTCTTGGTTGGTCAATTTTGTGATGCGAATTTGGAGGTTTCCTTCAGAAAGAAGACATGTTTTGTTCGTGATTATGATGGGAATGACTTACTTACCGGTACACGGGGTACTGATCTTTACACAATTTCACTTCAAGACACAACTTCATCAACCCCAATTTGCTTCATGGCTAAAGCTTGAACGACTCAGGCATGGTTATGGCATCAACGTTTATCTCATCTTAATTTTGATACCATCAACTTTATTTCCAAGAAAGATATTGTGAGAGGCCTTCCAAGTTTGAAATTCATCAAAGATCATCTTTGTTCTTCTTGTGAGCTGTGTAAAGCTAAATGAAGTAGCTTCAAAACAAAGACTACACCAAGCTCTAAAGGACGGTTAGATCTTCTTCATATGGATCTGTGTGGTCCCATGCGTGTTCATAGTATCAATGGAAAGAAATATATTCTGGTAATTATCGATGATTACTCAAGGTACACATGGACTCACTTCTTGAGGTCCAAGGATGAAACACCCTAAGTTCTCATCAGCTTTCTTAAACTGATACAACGTGGTCTTCAAGCTCAAGTTAAAGTGGTTCGTACTGACAGAGGTACAGAATTTTTGAATTCAAATCTGAAAAAGTATTTTGAAGCCGAAGGGATTGAACATGAAACATATATTGCTCAAACACTCGAACAAAACGGCGTTGTTGAAAGATGAAACAATACTTTGGTTGAAGCTGCTCGAACATTATTATCCGCTTCGAAACTTCCACTATACTTTTGGGCCGAAGCCGTGTCAACCGCATGCTACACACAAAACCGTTCCTTAATTATCCCAAGACACGAAAATACACCATATCACATAATTCATGATCGAAAACCTCACTCAAACACCTTCATGTTTTTGGATGTACGTGCTACATTATTCGAGATGGTGAAAATATGGACAAGATGAAAGAGAAAGGTGATGCATGCATTCTAGTGGGATATGCAACTCAGTCTAAGGGGTATATAGTATACAACAAGAGAACAAAATTGATAGTCGAGACCATTCATATCCGATTTGTTGAATTACAAGAAATGGAACTTGAACAAAACAGTTTAAGTCCCGATCCACAACGACAAACGACTTCCGTTCATAACCGCACGGAACTCGGAACTCAAGACCACGGCAATGAACCGTCAAGTTCAACGCTGGTTCCAGAAATGTTCCTAGAGCTGATATGACAGTCGACACGACAATTGAAGAGTTGGAAATGTTATATAGACAAATGTATGATGAATATTTCACGGGGGAGAAACAAGTTGTATCGAAGTCTTCCGCTGTCACTCATGATACGAATGATGATACCGATCATCGTCAACAACCGGATACAACTTCATCTACTTCAACACGGGTTGCTGCAGATTTACCTCCTCAGAATATCACTTCAACAATCGATCCTACAACATCCACAACTACTGTCATTGCTCCAGAGAACACAAATCAAGCAGACAATGCATTATCTGACGAAGACGAATTTATCAACCCATTCGGTACATCGGTACACGAAACTGGAGAGTCTTATACTAGCCATGTTGATCCGTCAAATACGCATACGTTTTATCAACGACATCCTTCAACACATCATTGGACCCGGGATCATCCTTTGGTTCACGTAATTGGAAACCCTTCACTGCCTGTTCGTACAAGACGACAACTCACAACTGATGGTGATGTTTGTATGTTCGCACTCGCTGTAAGTTCAGTTGAACCGAAAAACATCAAAGAGGCCATGGCTGATCACGCTTGGATTGAATCGATGACGGATGAACTTCAACAATTTGAAAGACTTAAAGTCTAGGAACTTGTTGACAGACCATACGATGTAATCCCATTAAATCTTCGATGGATCTGGAAAAACAAGATGGATGGAGAGAACACGGTCATCAAGAATAAATCTAGGCTAGTGGCTAAAGGGTATGGACAGAAAGAGGGTATTGATTTTGAAGAATCATTTGCACCAGTAGCTCGAATGGAAGCGGTCAGGATTTTTCTTGCTTATGCTGCACATAAGGGATTCATTTTCTATCAAATGGACGTAAAGACGGCGTTTCTTAACGGTCCTTTGAAGGAAGAAGTCTATGTCACACAGCCGGAAGGATTCATCAATCCTCATTATCCTGACAAGGTGTATCGTCTCCACAAAGACTTTATGGACTCGAGCAAGCTCCAAGGGCGTGGTACGACGAGCTCTCGAAATTTCTGGTCTCCAAAGGTTTCTCAAAAGGTTCCATTGATCTAACTTTGTTCACTTATAAATACGGGGATGACATTTTGCTTGTGCACTTTATGTTGATGACATTATTTTCGGGTCTACAAACCCAAAACTTTCAAAATGGTTTGAAAAAGTAATGCACAGCATATTTGAAATGTCTATGATGGGCGAACTAAAATTCTTTCTAGGAATTCAAGTTCACCAATCCCCAAGTGGTATCTTCATTAACCAAGCTAAGTATTGTCAAGAGATAATCACAAAGCATGGTATGACATCATGTGACCCTGTTGGGACACCATTATCAACCACATCCCTAGATGCTGATTTGGAGGGATTACCCATAGATCAAACGAGATATCGTTCCATGATCGGGTCCCTCATGTACTTGACAGCAAGTAGACCTGACATTCATCATGCTACATGCTATAGTGCACGAGGGAAACCGTTTTCTTTCTAACGGCCTATTCAGATTCTGATCATGCAGGGTGTCTTGATACACGTAAAAGTACTTCTGGTGGTGCACAATTTCTAGGTCAAGATAAGTTTGTGGGATGGTCTTCCAAGAAGCAGGATTGCACATCATTGTCATCAGCCGAAGCGGAGTATGTGTCTCTATCTGCGTATTGTGCTCAAGTTCTTTGGATGAGAACACAACTCACAGATTACGGCTTCCACTTTGATAAAGTACCTATGTACAGTGACTCAAAGTCGGCCATAGCCATCTCCTGTAATCTGGTCCAGCATTCCCGCACGAAGCACATTTGTTGCAGATATCACTTCATTAAGGAACAAGTTGAAAAGGGTATTGTTGAATTATACTTTGTTGGAACTGATTACCAATTAGCTGAGTTGTTTACAAAAGCTCTTTCGAAAGAGAGGTTTGCGTATCTTGTTAGGCAAATTGGTATGAGATGTTTGACTCTAGCAGAACTGGAGATTCTGGCAAAGAAGCCTGCTTGATTCATCTATCAAACATCTATTTTTAAATATTAATGAAAAAGAAAAATACAAAATTAAAAAATCTTTGATAATCCAAAAATATTCCTCTCGACATGTCTTTCAGTATCGATAATATGGACGTACCTAGAAATGTCGCTCAATAACGACACGGGTGAGAACATAAAGCTCGAATAAAAGTTGTAAATATTTTTCGAAACATGTCATTTCTATCTTTTATAAAGTAAATTGTCTCTTTTGGACAATATTTCCAACAACGGGTAGAGAAATCTATCACGGGTTGAGCTTGTCATAAAACATTCAACGTTTTGAGCTCAACACAATGGCTTGTAATCACTTTCGGATTGCAACCCAGAACTATATTCACGGGGGAGTGTACGATTTCGTGCTCTTACCCTTACCAAAAGAAGTTAAATCTTCTTACACTTGAGTGGATTCGTCAAGACATTTAAAGTCTATGAACTCAAGTTTATGCTTTAGAAAAACCTTTTCGACAAAAAGAATTGATTTTTCAAAAAGTGTTGAACTAAATTTTTTCAAGAATTTCTCAATGATATTCAAAATCTTTCAAAAATTGTGTGTTCAACAACTCCTATCCTCAAAAGTTTAATATGGATCATATCCTAGTAATGACAATTCCACTGGATCAATTTTTGAGGGGGAGCGTTCCAATATTCATGTTAAGTTTGACACATCCTTCTCCCGAAGATTTTCAAGACTATTTTTCAACATATATTTTAATCAAATTTGGTATCTCTAATATCAAAAGATTTTATATATCAGAGATAGGGGAGAAAATGTGATTAAAATATGATCTAAAGACTCAAGCACTCATGGTTACGATCAAATACCCACATCATCTTTAATTCACGACATTATTGGTGTCAAAAGGGTGGTTAGGTTTAAGTCCTATGATCCAACCAGAACCGGAGGGATCTTCCCAGGGACAATCCAATAGATTATTAGAAGTCCTTAGGAAAGATGGAGTAGAATGTGAACGTAGCTGAATGTCGACTAAGTACTGATGATAGCACTGGAATACTCACAACAAGGTGCTATTAATGATGTCTTGGTAAGCATTGAAGGGGTTGAAGAATGAAAAAGAAATGTAAGGATAAAGGGTCTAAAGAAATAAGCCCTCCATACAAATTAGGCAGAAACCGGGTCAACTCATCATGAAGACAAACTCATCATGGACCCAGTGATGTGAAGCACAACCCTTTCCTAGCTACGCAGGCTTCTCTCAAAAGAAGTTTGTTTTATTGTCACGGAGATCAACACGACTTCTATTGACTTTCTCATTCCGAGATAGTTGATATTGAATAGGTGGCATTTGCTCCAGCCTCCAACCACTAAAAGTGCACAAATCGAGTCTAGAGCCAAGAGATCAATCAAATCTCGTTAGGACACATGGATGAAGATCAAGAGAGTCCTACGCTATATCCTTGTGATATTGCTAGAACACTTAGAGTGATACTACTTAGTATTCACAATGATGAGTGGAAATCCTTCCAGTGTTAACATCAAACAGCACTGCGGTAGGTCATATGCAAGATTCTTTATGAATTGAACATGTGTAAAACTGAAAAGCAACAGTGGTTTGATTCTGAATTGAGTCAAACTCGTTTCAGGTTTCTACACAATATCTTTATGGTCTTGCCAGAACATTCAGAGTGATATTTATTAATTTTCACAGTGACGAATGGAAATCCTTCTAGCGTCAACATCAAACAGCGCTACGGTAGGTGACTTGTGAGATTCTTATGAGTCAAACTTGTGTCAACTGGAAAGCAAGAATGGTAAGATTATTAATAAATCAAACTTGTTCTAGGAATTTGAATTGACGACTTTAATCAAGCGGATATTTATCCAATTGATTCACTCTTTATGTTCGCAGTCTTTCTTTGAGACGGTCGAGTAAAGAGAACGACTAGTACAGCCGCGAAACCTTGTCAAGGAGATTCTTAATTGAATCTACCTAATCACAGGTACGGTATTTAATATCGTATAACGGTCTTCACCGACCGGAGGTAAAACACTACCGATTTAGGACGAATGTCAAATCCATTCTGTCTGTGTCTATGTTTTGTCTCGAGAAGGTGGCGTCATGGTGTACTCAGCAAAGTTAAAGATTCAAAATCACATGTTCATGCACAAAGACTTATTCAACAATTAATAGTGTGAACATGTGGATAAAGACACTAGATCGCAAGATGGCAAAGACAAGTCAAGGATAATTTGAAGATCTCAAGTTGAAAGACAAAGTCGAAAGACAACGACAAAGGCTCAAAGATCACAGCATGAAGGAACAAGACTACTATTACACGTTAAAGACTCATTTATGACGAAATTCATAAACTTCCATTGGACTCCAAATATCGAAGAGGAATGACCTCACATTGGGGGAGATTGTTAGCCTCAAAATATTGAGTCAAACAAGAATGTTCGATCATAGGTTTATATTGTAATATTTATTAGAATGTTGTAATAGATAGTTAAATAGTCGTGGTTCACGGGATTGGATTTAAACTAATTAAAGTCCAAAAGACAAGTCTGACCCAATATATAGCCCATTAAAGCCCGCATGTGGGTGGACTATATATACTACCCTCCTAGCATGTTAGGAGGGTGAATGGTCATTTGTAACTAATCTTCTTCTAATCTAATATTCACCAAGTTAATCATCTCTCTGTCTCTACTTTCTCTCACTACTTTCTCTCTCTAGGAATCCATCTCTTTTCATCTATTTTCTATCATTAATCATCATAATAATTTGGGACAACATGTACAATCATAAGAAACTAAGGAACTACAAATACTTATTCGAGGTGAGGAGGAAGATCTTTCAATTTGAGGTTGGTGGTTCCTCGATTGAAGATGTAGGTTCAATACTCATAACCTCCATCGGTGGAGGAAATGGAAAATCGTTTAGGAAATACTTGATAATCGAGAAGTCCTCATCGTCGTCGAGGTCTTCGTTAGAAGTTCAAGGAACGTCGAATTCTTCTAAAGTAAAACCACCTCCTTCAAATAGAGTGAAAGATGGTGTCAAATTATCAAGGATTGGATCGAGCATAGTGGGATTGTCAGTATTTGCTTCATCGACAAAACCTAAAATTTCTTGTGAAAATTCCTCGCAAACGACATTGATTAAATCAATATGGTTTAAAGTCGCGATATAATAAACATGAGAAAGTTTAGAGTTTTGAAGTGTGTCTATAACTAGTTCCTCGTCGTTGAAGCGTAAAGTGATTTTTCTAGCTTGCACATCAATGATCGCTTTTGACGTATCTAAAAATGAACGACCTAAAATGAGAGGAACTTGAGGATCCATGGGAATATCAGCTACGATAAAGTCAACCGGATAGTAGAACTTTCCCACTTTTACAAAAACGTCTTGGGCCGTTCCATATGCGGGAATTGTAGAATGATCGGCCATCTCGATAGACATTTTCGTAGGAGTAAGATTAGGAAGATTGAGCGAATTAAACATCGAAAGAGGCATCAAATTAATACTAGCACCAAGATCGTCCAAGGGGTAGCATTCTTCCATATCTTGGATACCGCACGGAATTAAAAATTTACCGGGATCACCGACTTTTTGAGCTATGCGGTTAAGAAAAACCGATGAATAATGACTAAATTTTTTCAATTTCTCTTTATCGTTCAACATACTTTTAAAGTTGGCGGCAAATCGAGGCATCATAATTAGAGCATCGACAAAACTTATGTTAAAATTCATATCATGAATCATTTTTATAAAAAGCTCAAATTGATAATTGTTACGATCTTGTAATTTTTCTTTGTGACGTCTCGATGGATAGGGTAAGGATGGTGTTGGGTGGGGCATAGGCATAGCCTTTGGAATCTCGGGTTCCAATCTTGATAAAGGGTCGACCGTAGGTGTGGTTTGAGCGGTACTTCGTGGGATAGAAACGTGCTCCTTTTCGACCACCACCTCGGGTTCCTCCTCAATTTCCTCCTCCGTAGGAGTACTTGGTTGAGGAGTCGGCTCTTTAAAGGTCTTACCACTACATGTGGTAATCACTTTCATCTCTCCCTTCGGGTTTGAAATGGTGTTGCTAGAAAGACCACCCGAAGTAGAGGCTTTGTTCATCATGATAGCTTCTAAAAGTCTATTTTCCGACTTTGTTCGTTCTTGCTTTTCTTTCTCTTTTTCAACTTTTTGATTTTTCTCCCACCTAAGCAAAGTTTGCTCAATCTTGTGTTGGCCTTGTTTCATTTTTTGTTGATTTTGTTGGAGCCTAACCACATTCCCTTTGATTTTGTTACTATGAGTTTCAAACTTGGTTCTTAGGTTTATCATGTCATTTGCCATATTCGTGTACCTATCGTCATTTGCCTTGAAGTAGTTCAAAACCTCATTTGGAATATCTTTTGAAAATGCATTTGAAAGCCCTTGATTGATGTTTTGAAAATCACAATTTTGATTTTGATTTTGCAATTGACTACTAGTCCCTTGATTCCCATTGTTGTAATTACCCTTGTAGTTATTCCTTTGATTTCCTTGGTAACCATCTTGATTGTTGTTGCGATAGTTGTTAGCATTTTGATTGTTTTGATTAGGTGGAAAACCCAGTGGAATCAATTGATTGTTGTGATAGTTGTTAGCTCGAAGTGTTACCACCAACGGTAATGCACTCGGAGAAATCATGAGCTCCACCACAATAAACACAAGAAACCTCAACCGCTTTAACCGTAGCGGGAGTGGGTTGTTCACCAACTTTAAACTCTTTGAACAATCCTTTAAGCTTATCGAACAATTTGTTTTCCAATTTAGCCTCAATTTGTTGAGCATCAATGGTAGGTGACAATGAAGGCGAAGCCATGTTAACACTCGGTGTGTTACGCGGGTAATAAGTGTGTAAACACTTATCCTTTTACCAAAACAAGGAAAAACCAAACCAAAACGTGTATTTAATATCTTAAAAGTCGGAATTATGCGTGGTTTTGTGTTTTTGTGTGAAATAGGTACAAAAGATCAAAAATGAAGAAAACACGGGATTTCATGGACATTTATCGAAGAAAAATTCAAAGATAAAGTCAAAGGACCAAAAGTGCCAAAAGATTGAAGTTTGGAGGGCTAAGGATGAAGATTTAATGAAGTTTCAAGCTTTAAACCAAGAAATGCAAACAACAAGGACCTTTTCTGCCATTCTCCAAAGTTATCCACTAACAAACCACATGGACCAATTAAGAGCATGAATTTACTAAGCTAACGTTTCCTCCCTTGCCGCGTAACTCGTCTCGGTTTGCATTTCGCATATTCTACAATTTTATTTCTAATTTAACATTTTATTATAAAAGTTTTTTATTTTATAATAGTTAGTTTAGTATTGAAATAATTAATTTTGATTTAAAATATTTTTAGTTTTAGTAGTTTTATTTTTATTTATTTTTATCTATTTTTAAACTAACACAAAAATATTAGAAAGAAAAAAATAGCATGTGTGTTTCTTTTGTGAGTAATTAGGTGCATGCTTATAGAAGATTAAAGATTTTGGAGTTGGTTAAAGAAGATTAATCAAGAGCCACTGGATAAAAGAATAATGAAAGGTGAAGATGGTGATACATGTGAAGTGCTCCCATTGGTATACTTATAAAGCATCTTTCATCCTATTGGTAGAAACACATCATCACCTACCAAATGACCAAGATGTCCTCAAGTTAAAGAAGATAAGGTGATTAAATGCCTAAAAAGACTAATCTACCCCAAGCACCTTGACTTCAACTATAATAGCACCTCATTTTTCTTCATTTTGTATGTAGATTTTAGGTAGCTAAATAACGACAATTTTATTTCTTTTTTTTTTAAATGCATTTCTTTTCAACTTTGTACTAGCTTATCATTAAGCACTTTCACATTAATAAAAGTTTATGTTTTAGCTTATTCTCTTTTAACTTATTCTCATTCTACCTTTCTTAATCGTTTCTTATAATCTAGCTTATTATTTTGGGATTAGTTTTTTATAACTTTTTCTAAATAAGTTAAGATTTATATATAAGTTTGAAATAAGTTATCTTATTTCAAGCTTATTGTGGGCTTATTTTTCTTGATCTAGCTTATTGTGGGTGATTTTTTCATTTAGCTTTCAAGCTTTTTGAATCACATAAGTTATAAGCTTAGGCTTACAACTTATTAATAAGCTATCTTTTTAATTATTTACTTTTAGTTTAGATCTATTAGGCTTTTTATACAAAATAGTTTAGATCTATTAGTTTTAAGTTTAAAAATTAAAGTATTTTCATAAAAACATAAAAATTAGTTTAGATCTATTAGGATTTGATAAAATAGTGTAGATGATATAATTTTTAGTTCAAAAATTTAAATATTTTATAAAATATAAAAAATCTAGATCTATTAGTTTTGTTTGAATCTCTTTATCAAATATTAATTGTAGCTTATTATCCTAACCTCTTGTGTTATTTTGATGTTGGCGAATGGATTCATCACGTTTGGTAAAGAGCGTATGGTTTGTATAGATTTGGTTCGAGTTTGATTTAGGAGGCCGTGTACTTTACGGGCCGGGTTACGCTTTTGATTAAGTTTGATTTGGTTGGACGTGTACTTTACGGGCCATATTTTGTTGCTTATGGGAGGCCGTGTACTTTACGGGCCATATTTTGTTGATTATGTTGATTGTGTTTAGAGCGTTTTCTTCGGACCACGGGTAATAAAGTTATTTCCATTTTAAATACATAGCTTACTCGTTTTAGTTTAATTAATTAGATTAATATAGTTTAAATTGTTTTTAAATAATATCTCTTTTATAAAAATCGTTTTAATTAGTTTTAAAAATTATTATTGTTTTAAAAATAGATTGAAAATTTGTAAAAATTAGTTTTCATTTAGATAAGCTTATTATTAGTATAAAGTTTACACCTTTTTGTGATTATTAAGCTTATTAGTATATAAAGCTTCAAGCTTTATCATCTAAAAAGGTTAATAAGCTATAAAGGTTAAAGCTTTACGCTTTATTCTTAAGTTTATCTTTGTGATTTATTTTTTTTTTGTCATATTTACTTGTTATTACATGCTTGCATTTAGATTAATTTTGTATTTAGAGTAATTAGTATTTTTAATTATAATATCACTTTGTTGCATCTTAGATTTAATTTGTTTAATCTATATTTTAAATTGTAGTATAATTTTAATTTTGCATTTTAGAGTAAATTTATTTGGACTATTTGCGCTTTTTATTTCTATATATTCCCGAGCCTAAAATAATATTCCCATTTTAGTTTATATAGACATAGATACCAAATTCACTTTTATTAACCAAAAACAATATAGTCTTTACGATAAAATTGGATTTCAATTCGAATCGATTCGAGGAAAACCGATATAATAAAAAACCTATATTAAAATGGCGTCGATGCCGCATCGATCTCGTTGCGATTGATGATTTTTCGTGAGACGATTTGGATTTTGGGATCCGTTCACTTTTCAACGTTATTTTTCTTGTTAAAAAATCAAAAAGATTAAAATACAAAAAAAAATCACAAAAGCAAATTCTTTCCTAATTGCACCAAAAAAATTAAAAAATTCAAAAGTAATACCTTTCCTAAAGTATTACACCAAAAAATTAAGTACTATTGTTATTTTTCTTATTTCGATTTCTTTCGTTTTTATTGTGAATATATATTTTTCTTAAAAAAATACAAAAATATTTTTCTTTTACTATAGATATTACGTATAAGAACCCCAATATACAATATTTCCATAAGTATTGCTTGCAATACCCCGTATTTGGAGGCGTTCTGGTTCCTTATACGTGTATCGATCAAACGAAAATAAAGGCAAAAATAGATAAATACTTTCGTTAAGCAATAATTCGAAAAAATACGAACTTTAAGGTGATTAGAAAGGCGATGTGCTATAAAAGGCCGTCTAAGGGAAGCTAGGTACTTAAGTGCTTCGCGCCACCTAATTCCCCCGTTCACTTGTAAGTATTTTGAGAAGGAAGGCTCATCGAGGGTTTTGCCACCCACGTAGTATTAAATATATATTTTTGTAGCTTTTTGATATAGTACCTCGAGAGGGATAATCCCTTTCCTCTTAAAGTCGAACAAGGGCAATCCCCTTACTCCTCGGTGTTAGTTGTATGCGCACTCGCGCGCGTACACACATACCAAGTTGTAACACCCCATTTTGATAAATGGAATGTCACGCGTGATTATGGCGTATCATCAAAGCATACAAGGATAAATGTGAAAACATTACATGACCATAAAGGAAATACCGAAATCAAACATCGATACCCCAAAAGTAGAACTTATCACACACAAACATAAGTACTGTAAATGAAAGGACTAAACATTGTCCATGGAAATGAGTATCAAAGTATAAAGAAATGCATAAAGTAAAGAAGGATAGGAAGCTTCCAATCCATATGCACGTACGCTTAAAGTCTACGAGCGTCCCTAAGTACCTGCCGTTTTGGGAACATGAAAAGGAAAACGGCTGAGCATAACGCTCAGTGCACGGACATACAAGTATAACATGAAGAACATAAGCATATAAACATGAAGCAGCGGAAAAGACTAAGTCCTGGATAACCTGGTTATATCTTAGTAAAACTGGTTTTATAGTTTGAAAAGCCTTATGTTTATCTTGTAAAAACTGTTTAACATGTTTACCATTAGCCAATATAGGTCAAGAAATATCAAGGTGCATGAATACTTGGAGGGGTGACCTCGTCATGCAAATTAGAGGGGCTGCCTCTAATTTAATATACTGGTTTTGGGTAGGAGGGATCAGCTCCTTGTGAAGGATTCTAGGCACACACCACATTCACAGTGAATAATCTGCTGAAAAAATGTAATCTAGGATGCACCCATATGCCCCACCTGATAATAATAATATGGCCAAAAGCTGAAAGGGACGCCACGAGCTATCACTCCGCCGTGTTGAAGTCATAACACTAGTGCCTCCAGTGTTATGGTTATGGTACCTCCATAACTAGGTGAAACTGGTCATGCATGTATATGGCTTTAGGTATTCTAATTAAACATAAGCAATTCAAAAACATATAAAACATATACTGGGGAAAACAGTTGGCTGCATACAGGAAATCCTAATAAGGAAGAATGTCCATACTGAAGGGACGGAGAATCCGTACCTTATGTCCAGTGAACGAAGAAGACGAACAGAAGAGAGTCTTACTTCGGTATCACTAATGCTACATAAATACATACGTGTATAAGTATTTGATTACTGAGTACGTAACTGGTTTTATATCATATCTTAGCTTGTTTTATATGTTCATGTCATGTTTTACTGATTTAAGCTTTATACTTTGTTTATCATGTATTCTGTTTAAGTATTTCTTATATTTCATGTATTATTATACTTGTTGTGTAATAATAAGTAACTTTCTAAAAATAGCAGGTTTCCCAAAATAGAAAGTTTCAAAAAATAGAAAGTTTCCAAAAATAGAAAGTTTACAAAAATTGAAAGTTTCCAAAAGTAGAAAGTTTCCAAAAATAGATTTACTGCTTAAAATGATAAGTTTCTAAAAATAGAAAGTTTTCATAAATAGATTAGCTGCCTTAATTAAATAAGTTTCTAAAAATAGAAAGTTTCCATAATTAGATATAAGTTGGATTATTAAGCTAATTATATAAGCTTAAGTGTTTACTGATTAATATACTAAGTCATGTGATCAAATAGTATAGCTTATTAATTATTTCATGTGAATTAAATAAACTATAGGTTAAAGTATTTAATTAAATTTAACATGATTTAATTAAATAAAGGTAAAAATACTTAGGTTAAAACATGTATTATTATCTATTAATAGTGTAACCTAAGTCATGTAAATTAATTAATTATAAGTCATGATTTTAATAATTAATTAATTATATAGTCTAATTAAATGATAAATACTTAGATTAAAATTCATGTATTAATAATAAAACTAATAACCTAAGTCATGTAAATTAAATTAATCATGTTCATGTTTTTAATTAATTTAATTTAAGTCTTGAAAAAAATAAACTTGTACATATAATTAATCGTGTAAAAGAAACCCAAGAACCAGACCGTGTTTTAATCTAACATGCGTGAACCGGACCGGTTTAAACCCGTGAAACGGACCCAATTGCACCCTTGGTCAAACTAGCTGCCGGCTAGCCAAGGGTTCCCATCGGCTAGCCGGTGTTCCCCTTGCTGTCGTGGCCTACCCGAGCACCACCATGCCCCGACCGAGGTCGGGGTCTCCCCTTTCTTGCTGCTGCCGAGACGCGAGACCAACACACCGAGACCATGAGGTCTCTGTGGTGCGAATCAAAACAAACCGATACCCCCTTGGGGCTCGGTTTATGCGTCAGCCACAAAACAAACACCCCTTAACCATTAATTAATTTACCCCATGACTAATTAACATGATTTATAACTTTTTTTTAATTTGTAATAAAAACCTACAAGATTTTATGCGATTTGTAAATCAAAAACATAAAAATAAAAGAGGTTTGAGGTTATACCGATCACGTGAATCAAAAGAGGATGAACACACAACGATCCTTGCAAAAAATCGAACACCAAAATCAACCAAACACCCCTTTGGTGTGTGTAGAACCCGGCGGCCAAGAACAAGGAGAAAGGAGAAAAGATTTTTAGGGTTTCTTGTTTTTAATATTTAGTTATTATGAAAATAACTTTTCCCTTAATTCCTTGTTAGTAAAATTTGCATGGACTTGGCCCATGTTTCTTGTTGTAGCCGTGGGTAGGGGGCCCACAAAGGGTAACCCATACTTTTCTCGTGTCTAAATAATAAGTGTGTTCTCGTGTTCGTCATTTACGTTATTTAATAGTTATCGTTCGTGACTTAATATATTTATTCGTGTTCGTAATAAATAACATACATACGTAATACTAAGCTCGTGATTAATTTACGTTCATGATTTCATGTTCGTATGTTCGTGATTATAATTATTATTGAAATAATTATCCTGTCTTAATACTTAATAAATACTTATCGTGTTATAACACGTACGTAATACTTGTAATTCTTGTTCGTGAAACATAAACGTGCTATAAAAGGAAAGTTCTAATCATGTACGTACGATCGTAAGGGTACTATTCATGGTAAAAGCATGCGGGTTTTACAACTCTTCCCCCTAATAAGAATAATTCGTCCCCAAATTATAGATAAAGTAAACTGGAAAAGAAGAATATACCCGAATTCAAAATACGAAATGAGGGTAAGAAGCCCTAATAGACTCCTCTGTTTCCCAAGTGGCTTCCCGCTCGGTATGATCCCTCCAAAGGATTTTGACGAATGGAATCTTCTTCCTTCTCATGACTCGTTCTTGTCTATCAAGAACTCGTTCGGGTTCTTCTATGAAAGTGAGATCTTCACGAATCTGTTCCAATGGATACTAAACCATGTGAAGGGGATGATACTGGTACCCTCTGAGTAAGGACACATGGAAAACATTGTGAACATGAGAAAGCTGCGGAGGTAACGCTAAACGGTAAGATACTTCACCGACCCGTTCAATGACATCAAACGGTCCGATAAATCGAGGACTGAGCTTCCCTTTGATTCCAAAACGTCTAACACCACGTGCCGGCGAAACCTTAAGGAAAATGTGATCTCCTACGTTAAAGTGTACGTCCCTACGATGCTTGTCTGCGTAACTCTTCTGACGTGACCGTGCTTCTTACAGTTTCTGCTTAGCTACTGTGACCTTCTCATTAGTCAGATCTATAATTTCTGGTCCCTCAAGTGTTCACTCACCAACCTGATCCCAGCAGATTGGGGCGCGACACTTTCTACCATACAACATCTCGAAAGGAGCACACTTGATACTTACGTGCCAACTGTTGTTGTATGCAAATACCACCAAACAGATATAATCGTCCCAGTCACTCGTCCATTCCAACGGACATGACCTCAACATGTCCTCCAATGTCTGAATAGTTCGCTCCGCTTGCCCGTCTGTTTGAGGATGAAAAGCCATGCTAAGCTTAAGTTGTGTACCCCAAGCTTTCTGCAGAATTCTCTAGAATCGCGAAGTGAAACGAGGATCTCTGTCTGAGACGATGCTGGATGGAGCACCGTGAAGTCTCATGATCTCCCTTCTGTAAGTATCGGCGAGTTTACTGACAGAATCTTCCTTGCGGATCGGTAAGAAATGAGCTGATTTGGTAAGTCGATCAACGATAACCCAAATTGCATCGTGCTTCCTCTTTGTCGGTGAAAGACCAGTAACAAAATCCATGGTGATTATGTCCCACTTCCACTCTGGAATATCTAACGGTTGAAGAAGACCGCCAGATCACTGATGCTCGATCTTAACCTGCTGGCAGGTAAGACATTTGGAGATGTAAGTAGCAACATCCTGTTTCATACCACTCCACCAAAAGTACTGCTTGATGTCATGGTACATCTTGGTCGAACCAGGATGATCAGGAACACAAAGTCTCATGCCCTGCCATAAGATACCATCTGCGTCTACTCGAAATTCTGTCTGCTTCTCCAAATTCTGAATTATCGCCCAAATTTCTCCATCATGTTTCTGTGCTTCTTTGATCTTAGAGAGTAACTCGGGTTCTACTCTAAGATTAGCCCAGTAACCGTGCTGTCCACGTACCATGATCTCTATGTCTAGTCGCGCCAAGTCTCTTATGATTTCCTCCTCAATTTTAAAGCCGTTTATCTTTCCGGACTTTCTGCTAAGTGCATCTGCCACTACATTCGCCTTGCCGAGATGATACTTCAGATTAATTTCATAATCCTTCAACAGCTCTAACCATAGTTCAATGTACGCTGAGTGAAGATATACTTCAAGCTCTTGTGGTCCGTGAAAATGTCTCATGATTGTCCATATAAGTAGTGCCTCCATATCTTCAATACAAGCACGACTGCTACAAGTTCCAAGTCATGCGTAGGGTAATTTTCCGCATAAGGCTTAAGCTACCGTGAAGCGTACGCGATCACTTTCCCATGTTGCATGAGAACACAACCAAGTCCCTTCCCTGATGCATCACTGTATATCTGAAATCCACCTGTACCAGATGGGAGAGTAAGAATCGGTGCATATACTAACTTCTGCTTCAGGTCTTCAAAGCTCTTCTCTCGTTCTTTAGTCCAGACGAATTTCTCCCCTTTCCGCATCAGTTTGGTCAATGATAGTGCTAAGCGGGAAAAGTTCTCCACGAACCTACGGTAATAACCAGCTAAGCCTAGGAAGCTGCGGACTTCAGTCACTGATGTCGGCCTTGGCCATTTGGTAATAGCCTCAACCTTCGCTGGATCCATTATGATTCCTTCTGCTGATACAATGTGACCTAAGAATGCCACCTTGACTAACCAAAACTCACACTTGGAGAATTTAGCATACAACTGCTTCTGGCGAAGAATATGTAGTACTGTACGAAGATGGTCTTCGTGTTCCTCCTTGGAATTAGAGAAATTCAGTATGTCGTCAATGAAGACAAAGACGAACTTGTCCAGAAATTCATGGAAGATTCTGTTCATCAAATCCATGAACACTGCTAGAGCATTGGTAAGGCCAAATGGCATGACTACAAATTCGTAGTGGCCATAGCGTGTACGGAAAGAAGTCTTGGCGATGTCCTGCTCCTTAACCCGTAGCTGATGATAGCCCGACCTAAGATCAATCTTGGAGAAATGTTTGGCCCCTTAGAGTTGGTCATACAGATCATCTATAAGTAGTAGTGGATACCTATTCCTGATGGTAATCTTGCTGAGCTCGCGATAGTCTATGCAAAGACGCATACTGCCATCCTTTTTCTTAACGAATAAGACCGGTGTGCCCCATGTAGATGCGCTCAGTCGAATAAAGCCCCGTTCCAGAAGTTCTTGCAATTGATCCTTCAACTCCTTCAACTCTATGGTAGCCATGCGATAAGTAGCCTTGGAAATCGGCTCAGCTCCTCGGATGAGCTCGATATTAAATTCTACCTCACGTGCAGGTGGTATGCCCGGAAGTTCTTCTAGAAATACATCTGGAAATTCTGACACTATCGGCTGATTCTGTATTGATGGTGATTCAGCATCCATGTCCTGAACAGTAGCTAGATAACCCTCACAGCCATGTGAAAGTAATGCACGTGCTTGCAGGGTTGATATGATTTGTACAGACCTGCCGGGTACGAACCCGTTGTGAATGTACTCTGGTGCATTAACATCACCGAAGATGACTCGATATGAATGACAGTCAATGGTAGCATGATTCTTGGATAGCCAATCCATGCCCAAAATCATGTCAAAATCATTCATGTCCAGCGGAAGTGCGTCAACAGGACAAACCTTGTCGTCAAACTCTAGGGGAAGGCTCTTGAACACAAGGGTTATACGTACAGAGTCTCTCAAAGGCGTGGAAACACTCAATATATTCTCTAGTGGCATGGGGAGTATCCTAACATTCTTGGCATAAGCAATAGAAATGACCGAGTGAGTAGCACCCGTATCAAACAGAACACATGCAGCTTGACCATACATATACAAGATTCCAGTGATGGTACCTGTAGACTTGTTAGCCTGATCGCGAGATGTCGTGTAAACGCGTCCAGTAGTAGGAGGAGGCTTGGTATCAGCATGTCCTGATGTACCCCCCATCTCGCCCTTGCGGCAATCCTTCATGCGGTGGCCAGGAAGACCACACTTGTAGCATGCATCGCCGTCGCGGCGACATCGCCTTGGGTGCCTACGGTGGCAAGTAGAGCAAAGAGGATGAGTATATCCTTCATCATGCGTCCTGACTGGCTGAGAACCTGATAAAAACACTATACATGAGACATGATAATAGGGTACAAAGGACAATGCGGATAATCGTATGATTGAATACCAGTGATAGCTGGACGGTTAGGCTGTGAATGTAACACCCCATTTTGATAATGGAATGTCACGCGTAATTATGGCGTGTCATCAAAGCATACAAGGAAAAATGTCTAAGCATTACATGACCATAAAAGGAAAATACCGGAATCAAACATCGGTAGTCCAAAAGTAAAGCTCATCACACACAAACATAAGTACTGAAAAGGAAAGGACTAAACAATGTCCATAGCAAGAGTATCAATGTAAAGATAATGCATAAAATAAAGAAAGGCTAGAAAGCTTCCAGTCCATATGCAGGTACGCTTAAAGTTTACGAGCGTCCCTGAGTACCTGCCGTTTTGGGAACATAGAAAAGGAAAACAGCTGAGCAATACGCTCAGTGCACGGATGTACAATAAAGCATGAATAGGATAAGCATATAACATATAACAGCGGAAGAAACTAAGTCCCGAATAACCCGGTTAAGTCTTGGTAAAACTGGTTTTATAGTTTGAAAAGCCTGATGTTTATATTATAAAAACTGTTTAACATGTTCTACCATTAGCCAATATAGGTCATGAAAATCCACCGTGCATGAATACTTGGAGGGGTGACCTCATCATGCAAATTAGAGGGTTGCCTCTAATTTAATATACTGGTTTTGGGTAGGAGGGATCAGCTCCTTGTGAAGGATGCAAGGCACACACCACATTCACACTGAGTAATCTGCTGAAAAACATGTAACTAGGATGCACCCATACGCTCCACATGATAAATATAATAATATGGCCAAAAGCTGAAGGGACGCCACGAGCAATCACTCCGCCGTGGTGAAGTCATAACATCAGTGCCTCTAATGTTATGGTTATGGTACCTCCATAACTAGGTGAAACTGGTCATGCATGTATATGGCTATAGGTATTCTAAATTAAACATAAGCAAGTCCAACATATAAACTTATACTACGGGAAAACATTTGGCTGCATACGGGGAATCCTAATAAGGAAAGAATGTCCATATTGAAAGGACGGGAATCCGTAACTTATTAGTGAACGAAGAAGACGAACTGAGGAGAATCCTACTTCGGTATCACAAATGCTACATAAATACATACGTGAATAAGTAT
Source organism: Glebionis coronaria (assembly GCA_025667525.1). Classification (NCBI taxonomy): domain Eukaryota; kingdom Viridiplantae; phylum Streptophyta; class Magnoliopsida; order Asterales; family Asteraceae; genus Glebionis; species Glebionis coronaria. The sequence goes on from CM046875.1 coordinate 387,868,521, forward strand.
CTGATTACTAAATACGTAACTGGTTTTATGTCATGTCTTAGCTTATTTGATATGTTCATATCATGTTTTACTGTTTTAAGCCTTAAAAATGTGTTTATCTTATATTCTGTCTATCCTAATTAAGTATTTCTGATATTTCATGTATTATTATACTTACTGTGTAATAATAAGTAACTTTCTAAAAATAGCACGTTTCCTAAATTAGAAAGTTTCCAAAAATAGAAAGTTACCAAAAATAGAAAGTTTCCAAAAATAGAAAGTTTCCAAAAATAGAAAGTTTCCAAAAATAGAATTACTGCTTAAAATAGATAAGTTTCTAAAAATAGAAAGTTTCCATAAATAGATTAGCTGCCTTAATTAAATAATTTTCTAAAAATAGAAAGTTTCCATAAATAGATTAGCTGCCTGAATTAATAAGTTTCTAAAAATAGAAAGTTTCCATAATTAGATATAAGCTGGTTAAATAAGCTAAGTATATAAGCTTAAGTGTTTTCTGATTATTATTCTAAGTCATAATGATATAATGTATAGTTTATTAATTATTACATGTAATTTAAATAAACTATAGGTTAAAAGTATTTAATTAAATATATCATGTTTTTAATTAAATAAGTTAAATACTTAGGTTAAAACATGTATTATTATTTATTAATAATATAACCTAAGTCATGTTAATTAATTAATTATAACCATGGTTTTTAAATAATTAATTAATTATTAGTCTAGAAAAGTATAAATACTTAGGTTAATAATTCCATGATCTAATAATTAAATTATAACCTAAGTCATGTTTTATTCAATTAATCATGTCATATTTTATTAATTTAATTTATAACATATGATTATAAAAAAAATAATCTTAACATAAACCATGAACCGGATCGTGATTAGAAACCATGAACCGGACCTGCAATCGACACCATACCCCGAACCACTTCGGGGTTCCCTTTTGTTTGCTGCTGCCGAGGGACCCACACCACCAAACCGGGACCATATGGTCTCGGTGGTGGTCTATTAGCCAAACCGAGACCCCCTTGGGGTTCGGTTTAGGCACCGGCCAAACAAACACCCCTAAAAACATCCGTTTTGATTTACCCCATAACCAATGACATGTTTGATTTATGTTTTTAATTAGGTTTTTAAAAACATCATGTTCTTATCTAATTTAATAAATCAAAACAAATGAAAAAGGATTTAAAAGATATACCGAATGCGTGGATCCAACGAGGATGAACACACACGAACACACATACAAGATTCAAGATCAAAATCAAATGAACACCCCTTTTCTTGTGTTGTATGCGGCGGCCAAAGAGGACAAAAAGGAGAAGGAGGAAAGTTTTTTAAGTTTTTAATGTTTTTACTATAAAGTGAAAAATGAAAACAAGATTTACCTTAACCCCCCTTTCATTGTAAAATTTGATGGGCTTGGCCCATGGTGTTGGTGTAGCCGCGGGTAGGGGGCCCCACATGGGGTACCCGTACCGTTTTCCGTGTCTCGTTATTTAAGTGTTCGTTCGTGTTTATTTGTGTTCGTGTTTTATGTGTTCTCGTTAAATACTAACCGTGACTTAATATATTTATTCGTGATCGTAATAAATATATATACGTAATTAATATTAGTTCGTGATTTAATTACGTTCATGATTTCATGATCGCGTGTTCGTGATTAATTATTGTTAAATAGTTATTGTGTATTCGTACGTAATAAATACTTATCATGTTCTAACACGTACGTAATACGTAAAATTCTAACACGTGAACGTAATCATACTATAAAAGAAAAGTTTTAATCTAGTACGTACGATCTTAAGGGTACTATTCATGGTAAAAGCATGCGGGTTTTACAACTCTTCCCCCTAAAAAGAATAATTCGTCCCCGAATTATAGATAAAGTAATCTGGAAAAGAAGAACATACCCGGATTCAAAATATGAAATGAGGGTAAGAAGCCCGGATAGACTCCTCTGTTTCCCAAGTGGCTTCCCGCTCGGTATGATCCCTCCAAAGGATTTTGACGAATGGAATCGTCTTCCTTCTCATGACTCGTTCTTGTCTGTCAAGAACTCACTCGGGTTCTTCTATAAAAGTGAGATCTTCACGTATCTGTTCCAGTGGATACTGAACCATGTGAAGGGGATGATACTGGTACCCTATGAGTAAGGACACATGAAACACATTGTGTACATGACGAATGGAATCATCTCTATGATTTATGGTCCTTCAAGTGTTCGCTCGCCAACCTGATCCCAGCAGATTGGGGCGCGACACTTTCTGCCATACAACATCTCGAAAGGAGCACACTTGATACTTGCGTGCCAACTGTTGTTGTATGCAAACTCCACCAAACAGATATAATCGTCCCAAACACCCGTCCATTCCAACGCACATGACCTCAACATGTCTTCCAATGTCTGAATCGTCGCTCCGACTGTCCGTCCGTTTAAGGATGAAAAGCCGTGCTAAGCTTAAGTTGTGTACCCCAAGCTTTCTGCAGACTCTTCCAAAATCGCGAAGTGAAACGAGGATCTCTGTCTGAGACGATGCTGGATGGAGCACCGTGGAGTCTCATGATCTCTCTTCTATACGTATCGGCGAGTTTACTTACCGGATCTTCCTTGCGGATCGATAAGAAATGAGCTGATTTGGTAAGTCGATCTACGATAACCCAAATTGAATCGTGCTTACTCTTGGTAGGCGGAAGACCAGTAACAAAATCCATGGTGATTTTGAACCACTTCCACTCTGAAATATCTAATGGTTGAAGGAGACCGCCAGATCACTGATGCTCGATCTTAACCTGCTGGCAGGTAAGACATTTGGAGACGTAAGTGGCCACATCCTGTTTCATACCACTCCACAAAAAGTACCGCTTGATGTCATGGTACATCTTAGTCGAACCAGGATGTATAAAGAATGGTGAGCTATGAGCTTCAGCTAACAAGGCTTCCCGGAGTTCTTGATCATCAGGAACACAAAGTCTCGTGCCCTGCCATACGATACCATCTGCATCTACTCTAAATTCCGTCTGTTTGTCCAAATTCTAAACTATCGCCCAGATTTCTCCATCATCTTTCTGAGCTTCCTTGATCTTAGAGAGTAACTCGGGTTCTACTCTAAGATTAGCCCAGTAACCGTGCTGTCCACGTACCATGATCTCGATGTCTAGTCGCTCCAAGTCTCTTATGATTTCCTCCTCAAGTTTAATGTCATTGATCATTCCGAACTTCCTTCTAAGAGCATATGATACTACATTTGCCTTTCCGGGATGATACTGTAGATTAATGTCATAATCCTTCAACACCTCTAACCATCTCCTCTGCCTCATGTTCAATTCATGTTGAGTGAAGATATATTTCAAGCTCTTGTGGTCCGTGAAAATGTCACATGATTCTCCATATAAGTAGTGCCTCCATATCTTCAATGCAAACACGACTGCAGCAAGTTCCAAGTCATGCGTCGGGTAATTTTCTTCATAAGGCTTAAGCGGTCGTGAAGCGTACGCGATCACTTTCCCATGTTGCATGAGAACACAGTCAAGTCCCTTCCCTGATGCATCACTGTAGATTTGAAATCCACCCATACCAGATGGGAGAGTAAGAATAGGTGCAGATACTAGCTTCTGCTTCAGGTCTTCAAAGCTCTTCTCTCGTTCTTCAGTCCAGACGAATTTCTCCCCTTTCTGCATTAGTTTGGTCAATGTTAGTGCTAAGTGGGAAAAGTTCTCCACGAACCTACGGTAATAGCCAGCTAAGCCTAAGAAACTACAGACTTCCGTCGCTGATGTCGGCCTCGGCCACTTAGTAATGGCCTCAACCTTCGCTGGATCCATAGTGATTCCTTTTGCTGATACAATGTGACCTAAGAATGCCACCTTGACTAACCAAAACTCACACTTGGAGAATTTAGCATACAACTGCTTCTGGCGAAGAATATGTAGTACTGTACGAAGATGGTCTTCGTGTTCCTCCTTGGAATTAGAGAAAATCAGTATGTCGTCAATGAAGACAAAGACGAACTTGTCCAGAAATTCATGGAAGATTCTGTTCATCAAATCCATGAACACTGCTGGAGCATTGGTAAGGCCAAATGGCATGACTACAAATTCGTAGTGGCCATAGCGTGTACGGAAAGAAGTCTTGGCGATGTCCTGCTCCTTAACCCGTAGCTGATGATAGCCCGACCTAAGATCAATCTTGGAGAAATGTTTGGCCCCTTAGAGTTGGTCATATAGATCGTCTATAAGTCGTAGTGGATACCTATTCCTGATGGTAATCTTGCTGAGCTCGCGATAGTCTATGCAAAGACGCATACTGCCGTCCTTCTTCTTAACGAATAAGACCGGTGTGCCCCATGGAGATGCGCTCAGTCGAATAAAGCCTCGTTCCAGAAGTTATTGCAATTGATCCTTCAGCTCCTTCAACTCTATGGGAGCCATGCGATAAGTAGCCTTAGAAATCGGCTCAGCTCCTGGGATGAGCTCGATATTAAATTCTACCTCACGTGCAGGTGGTATGCCCGGAAGTTCTTCTAGAAATACATCTGGAAATTCTAACACTATCGGCTGATTCTGTATTGATGGTGATTCAGCATCCATGTCCTGAACAGTAGCTAGATAACCCTCACAGCCATGTGAAAGTAATGCACGTGCTTGCAGGGTTGATATGATTTGTACAGACCTGCCGGGTACGAACCCGTTGTGAATGTACTCTGGTGTATTAACATCACCGAAGATGACTCGATATGAATGACAGTCAATGGTAGCATGATTCTTGGATAGCCAATCCATGCCCAAAATCATGTCAAAATCATTCATGTCCAGCGGAAGTGCGTCAACAGGACAAACCTTGTCGTCAAACTCTAGGGGAAGGCTCTTAAACACAAGGGTTATACGTACAGAGTCTCTCAAAGGCGTGGAAATACTCAATATATTCTCTAGTGGCATGGGGAGTATCCTAACATTCTTGGCATAAGCAATAGAAATGACCGAGTGAGTAGCACCCGTATCAAACAGAACACATGCAGCTTAACCATACATATACAAGATTCCAGTGATGGTACCTGTAGACTTGTTAGCCTGATCGCGAGATGTCATATAAACGCGTCCAGTAGTAGGAGGCGGCTTGGTATCAGCATGTCCTGATGTACCCTCCATCTCGCCCTTGCGGCAATCCTTCATGCGGTGGCCAGGAAGACCACACTTGTAGCATGCATCGCCGTCGCGGCGACATCGCCTTGGGTGCCTACGGTGGCAAGTAGAGCAAAGAGGATGAGTATATCCTTCATCAGGCGTCCTGACTGGCTGAGAACCTGATAAAAACACTATACATGAGACATGATAATAGGGTACAAAGGACAATGCGGATAATCGTATGATTGAATACCAGTGATAGCTGGACGGTTAGGCTGTGAATGTAACACCCCATTTTGATAATGGAATGTCACGCGTAATTATGGCGTGTCATCAAAGCATACAAGAAAAAATGTCTAAACATTACATGACCATAAAAGGAAAATACCGGAATCAAACATCGGTAGTCCAAAAGTAAAGCTCATCACACACAAACATAAGTACTGAAAAGGAAAGGACTAAACAATGTCCATAGCAAGAGTATCAATGTAAAGATAATGCATAAAGTAAAGAAAGGCTAGAAAGCTTCCAGTCCATATGCAGGTACGCTTAAAGTTTACGAGCGTCCCTGAGTACCTGCCGTTTTGGGAACATAGAAAAGGAAAACAGCTGAGCAATACGCTCAGTGCACGGATGTACAATAAAGCATGAATAGGATAAGCATATAACATATAACAGCGGAAGAAACTAAGTCCCGAATAACTTGGTTAAGTCTTGGTAAAACTGGTTTTATAGTTTGAAAAGCCTTATGTTTATATTATAAAAACTGTTTAACATGTTCTAACCATTAGCCAATATAGGTCATGAAAATCCACCATGCATGAATACTTGGAGGGGTGACCTCATCATGCAAATTAGAGGGTTGCCTCTAATTTAATATACTGGTTTTGGGTAGGAGGGATCAGCTCCTTGTGAAGGATGCAAGGCACACACCACATTCACACTGAGTAATCTGCTAAAAAACATGTAACTAGGATGCACCCATACGCCCCACATGATAAATATAATAATATGGCCAAAAGCTGAAGGGACGCCACGAGCAATCACTTCCGCCGTGGTGAAGTCATAACATCAGTGCCTCTAATGTTATGGTTATGGTACCTCCATAAACTAGGTGAAAACTGGTCATCGCATGTATATGGCTATAGGTATTCTAAATTAAACATAAGCAAGTCCAACATATAAACTTATACTACGGGAAAACATTTGGCTGCATACGGGGAATCCTAATAAGGAAAGAATGTCCATATTGAAAGGACGGGAATCCGTACCTTATGTCTAGTGAACGAAGAAGACGAACTGAGGAGAATCCTACTTCGGTATCACTAATGCTACATAAATACATACGTGAATAAGTATCTGATTACTAAATACGTAACTGGTTTTATGTCATGTCTTAGCTTATTTGATATGTTCATATCATGTTTTACTGTTTTAAGCCTTAAACTGTGTTTATCTTATATTCTGTCTATCCTAATTAAGTATTTCTGATATTTCATGTATTATTATACTTACTGTGTAATAATAAGTAACTTTCTAAAACATAGCAGGTTTCCTAAATTAGAAAGTTTCCAAAAATAGAAAGTTACCAAAAATAGAAAGTTTCCAAAAATAGAAAGTTTCCAAAAATAGAAAGTTTCCAAAAATAGAAAGTTTCCAAAAATAGAATTACTGCTTAAAATAGATAAGTTTCTAAAAATAGAAAGTTTCCATAAATAGATTAGCTGCCTTAATTAAATAATTTTCTAAAAATAGAAAGTTTCCATAAATAGATTAGCTGCCTGAATTAATAAGTTTCTAAAAATAGAAAGTTTCCATAATTAGATATAAGCTGGTTAAATAAGCTAAGTATATAAGCTTAAGTGTTTTCTGATTATTATTCTAAGTCATAATGATATAATGTATAGTTTATTAATTATTACATGTAATTTAAATAAACTATAGGTTAAAAAGTATTTAATTAAATATATCATGTTTTTAATTAAATAAGGTTAAATACTTAGGTTAAAACATGTATTATTATTTATTAATAATATAACCTAAGTCATGTTAATTAATTAATTATAACCATGGTTTTTAAATAATTAATTAATTATTAGTCTAGAAAAATATAAATACTTAGGTTAATAATTCCATGATCTAATAATTAAATTATAACCTAAGTCATGTTTTATTCAATTAATCATGTCATATTTTATTAATTTAATTTATAACATATGATTATAAAAAAAATAATCTTAACATAAACCATGAACCGGATCGTGATTTGAAACCATGAACCGGACCTGCAATCGACACCATACCCCGAACCACTTCGGGGTTCCCTTTTGTTTGCTGCTGCCGTGGGACCCACACCACCAAACCGGGACCATATGGTCTCGGTGGTGGTCTATTAGCCAAACCGAGACCCCCTTGGGGTTCGGTTTAGGCACCGGCCAAACAAACACCCCTAAAAACATCCGTTTTGATTTACCCCATAACCAATGACATGTTTGATTTATGTTTTTAATTAGGTTTTTAAAAACATCATGTTCTTATCTAATTTAATAAATCAAAACAAATGAAAAAGGATTTAAAAGATATACCGAATGCGTGGATCCAACGAGGATGAACACACACGAAACACACGTACAAGATTCAAGATCAAAATCAAATGAACACCCCCTTTTCTTGTGTTGTATGCGGCGGCCAAAGAGGACAAGAAGGAGAAGGAGGAAAGTTTTTTAAGTTTTTAATGTTTTTACTATAAAGTGAAAAATGAAAACAAGTTTTACCTTAACCCCCCTTTCATTGTAAAATTTGATGGGCTTGGCCCATGGTGTTGGTGTAGCCGCGGGTAGGGGGCCCCACATGGGGTACCCGTACCATTTTCCGTGTCTCGTTATTTAAGTGTTCGTTCGTGTTTATTTGTGTTCGTGTTTTATGTGTTCTCGTTAAATACTAACCGTGACTTAATATATTTATTCGTGCTCGTAATAAATATGTATACGTAATTAATATTAGTTCGTGATTTAATTACGTTCATGATTTCATGATCGCGTGTTTGTGATTAATTATTGTTAAATAGTTATTGTGTATTCGTACGTAATAAATACTTATCATGTTCTAACACGTACGTAATACGTAAAATTCTAACACGTGAACGTAATCATACTATAAAAGAAAAGTTTTAATCTAGTACGTACGATCTTAAGGGTACTATTCATTGTAAAAGCATGCGGGTTTTACAACTCTTCCCCCTAAAAAGAATAATTCGTCCCCGAATTATAGATAAAGTAAACTGGAAAAGAAGAACATATCCGGATTCAAAATATGAAATGAGGGTAAGAAGCCCGGATAGACTCCTCTGTTTCCCAAGTGGCTTCCCGCTCGGTATGATCCCTCCAAAGGATTTTGACGAATGGAATCGTCTTCCTTCTCATGACTCGTTCTTGTCTGTCAAGAACTCACTCGGGTTCTTCTATAAAAGTGAGATCTTCACGTATCTGTTCCAGTGGATACTGAACCATGTGAAGGGGATGATACTGGTACCCTCTGAGTAAGGACACATGAAACACATTGTGTACATGACGAATGGAATCATCTCTATGATTTATGGTCCTTCAAGTGTTCGCTCGCCAACCTGATCCCAGCAGATTGGGGCGCGAGACTTTCTGCCATACAACATCTCGAAAGGAGCACACTTGATACTTGCGTGCCAACTGTTGTTGTATGCAAACTCCACCAAACAGATATAATCGTCCCAATCACCCGTCCATTCCAATGCACATGACCTCAACATGTCTTCCAATGTCTGAGTCATCGCTCCGACTGTCCGTCCGTTTAAGGATGAAAAGCCGTGCTAAGCTTAAGTTGTGTACCCCAAGCTTTCTGTAGACTCTTCCAAAATCGCGAAGTGAAACGAGGATCTCTGTCTGAGACGATGCTGGATGGAGCACCGTGGAGTCTCATGATCTCTCTTCTATACGTATCGGCGAGTTTACTTACCGGATCTTCCTTGCGGATCGGTAAGAAATGAGCTGATTTGGTAAGTCGATCTACGATAACCCAAATTGAATCGTGCTTACTCTTGGTAGGCGGAAGACCAGTAACAAAATCCATGGTGATTTTAACCCACTTCCACTCTGGAATATCTAATGGTTGAAGGAGACCGCCAGATCGCTGATGCTCGATCTTAACCTGCTGGCAGGTAAGACATTTGGAGACGTAAGTGGCCACATCCTGTTTCATACCACTCCACCAAAAGTACTGCTTGATGTCATGGTACATCTTAGTCGAACCAGGATGTATAAAGAATGGTGAGCTATGAGCTTCAGCTAACAAGGCTTCCCGGAGTTCTTGATCATCAGGAACACAAAGTCTCGTGCCCTGCCATACGATACCATCTGCATCTACTCTAAATTCCGTCTGTTTCTCCAAATTCTGAACTATCGCCCAGATTTCTCCATCATCTTTCTGAGCTTCCTTGATCTTAGAGAGTAACTCGGGTTCTACTCTAAGATTAGCCCAGTAACCGTGTTGTCCACGTACCATGATCTTGATGTCTAGTCGCTCCAAGTCTCTTATGATTTCCTCCTCAATTTTAATGTCGTTGATCATTCCGGACTTCCTGCTAAGAGCATATGATACTACATTTGCCTTTCCGGGATGATACTGTAGATTAATGTCATAATCCTTCAACACCTCTAACCATCTCCTCTACCTCATGTTCAATTCACGTTGAGTGAAGATATACTTCAAGCTCTTGTGGTCCGTGAAAATGTCACATGATTCTCCATATAAGTAGTGCCTCCATATCTTCAATGCAAACACGACTACAGCAAGTTCCAAGTCATGCGTAGGGTAATTTTCTTCATAAGGCTTAAGCGGTCGTGAAGCGTACGCGATCACTTTCCCATGTTGCATGAGAACACAGTCAAGTCCCTTCCCTGATGCATCACTGTAGATTTGAAATCCACCCGTACCAGATGGGAGAGTAAGAATAGGTGTAGATACTAGCTTCTGCTTCAGGTCTTCAAAGCTCTTCTCTCGTTCTTCAGTCCAGACGAATTTCTCCCCTTTCCGCATTAGTTTGGTCAATGGTAGTGCTAAGTGGGAAAAGTTCTCCATGAACCTACGGTAATAGCCAGCTAAGCCTAAGAAACTACAGACTTCCGTCGCTGATGTCGGCCTCGGCCACTTAGTAATGGCCTCAACCTTCGCTGGATCCATAGTGATTCCTTTTGCTGATACAATGTGACCTAAGAATGCCACCTTGTCTAACCAGAACTCACATTTGGAAAATTTAGCATACAACTGCTTCTGGCGAAGAATCTGTAGTACTGTACGAATATGGTCTTCATGTTCCTCCTTGGACTTTGAGAAAATCAGGATGTCATCGATGAATACAATGACGAACTTGTCCAGAAATTCATGGAAGATTCTCTTCATAAAGTCCATGAATACTGCTGGAGAATTAGTCAGGCTGAATGGCATAACTACAAATTCGTAGTGGCCATAGCGGGTACGAAAAGCAGTCTTGGCTATGTCCTGCTCCTTAACCCGTAGCTGATGATAGCCGGACCTAAGATCAATCTTGGAGAAGTGTTTGGCCCCTTGGAGTTGGTCAAACAGATCGTCTATACGCGGCAGTGGATACCTATTCAGGATGGTAATCTTGTTGAGCTCGCGATAGTCTATGCAAAGACACATACTTCCATCCTTCTTCTTAACAAATAAGACCGGTGCGCCCCTTGGAGATGCGCTCGTAGAATGAAACCTCGTTCAAGAAGTTCTTGCATTTGATCCTTCAGCTCCTTCAGCTCTATGGGAGCCATGCGATAAGGAGCCTTGGAGATTGGTTCAGCTCCTGGAATAAGCTCGATATTGAATTCCACTACTCGTGCAGGTGGTATGCCCGGAAGTTCTTCTGGAAATACATCTTGGAATTTCGACACTATTGGTTGATCCGGAATTGATGGAGATTCAGCATCCATGTCGTGAACCGTAGCTAGATAACCCTCGCAGCCATGTGACAGTAGTGCACGCGCTTGCAGGGTAGATATCATTTGTACAGACCATCCGGGCACGAACCCGTTATGAATGTACTCTGGTGCATTATCATCACCGAATATAACTCGATATGAATGTCAATCTATGGTAGTATGATGCTTGGATAGCCAATCCATGCCCAAAATCATGTCGAAGTAATTCATGTCCAGCGGAAGTGCGTCAATAGGTCGAACCTTATCGTCAAATTCTAGGGGAAGACTCTTGTATACATGGGTGATTAATACAGAGTCCCTCAAAGGCGTGGAAATAGTAAGCCTATTCGCTAGTGGCATAGGGAGCATCCTAATGTTCTTAGCATAAGCAGTAGAAATGACCGAGTGAGTAGCACCCGTATCGAAAAGAACACACGCAGCTTGACCATACATATACAAGATTCTAGTGATGGTACCTGTAGACTTGTTGGCCTTGTCTCGAGATATCGTGTAGACACGCCCGGTGGTAGGAGGCGGCTTGGAATCAACATGTCCCGATGTGCCCTCCATCTCACCCTTACGGCAATCGTTCATGATATGGCCAGGAAAACCACACTTGAAGCATGCGTCCGTGTTACGACGACATGGCCCTGGGTGCCTACGGTGGCAAGTAGAGCAAAGAGGATGAGTAAACCCTCCAACAGGTGCTCTGGCTGGCTGGGAACGTGATAAAACATTTTACATAAGACATGATAATAGGGTACAAAGGATAATGCGGATAATCGTAAGATTGAATACTAGTGATAGCTGGACGGCTAGGCTGTGATCCTCTTGGGTTATGGTCCCTACCGTTTCCATGGTTCCTGGTAGAAGTTTTGCTAAAGTGTCAGAATATGAGTTATGACATGAAATCATAAGAAAATGCGTAAGTATTAGGACTTGCCGCTGTTGGTCGTTAGTCTGACCGTTTCCCTTGGGCTGATGAGGCTGCTGCTGAGTAGTCGGCTGAGACCGGTCCCCAGTTTTCTGCCTGGAAGATACATTTAAAAGAGATGAATAATTGATATATATGGAAAGAATACAGATTGATCATCGCTTGAATACGAAAGTTTACCTCTTGTCGGGTCTCTCAGCTTCCCCGAACTCATCTCTCTCCTGCAGCATCTCCAGCTTACGTGCTGCATCGGCCACTTGTGCTACAGTGTTGAACGTAGCACACACCAGATTGTTTGCGATCGATGTGCGAAGAGCCCACCTAAAGTGGTGTGCCTGCTCTTTAGGAGTACCTGCTGCCGCACCAAGGAAACCAGCTAAGCGAAGAAAGCGCTGCATAAACTCGTTGCTATTATCCCCAGCTCTCTATCGGATCCTATGGTACTCCCTCTTGAGCTTGTCTTGCTCAGCCTTGGGAAAGAACTGCTCCATCACCCTGTCCTTGAACTGAGCCCAAGTCAAACCAGCAACCCACTCGTCACCTCCCTCAGACTGCATCAACGCTAACCACCAATTTAGCACATCGCCTTCGAACCGATAGCATGCCAACCTCGCCTTGTATGCGGGGTCACAACCCATAGCATTGAAAATCTTCTCGATGTGAGCCAACCAGATTTCAGCATCACTGGGGCTATCTGTCTTCTCAAAAGCTCGAGGACGGAGCTTGTTGAATCTCTCCAGCCATACTGCTAATGTCACTAGAGGAGGAGGAGGAGGTGCCTGGTTATGCTGCTGATTGTTGGTAGCTTGAACCTCAGCCCTGATATCGTTCCTCAGTTAAGGAAGCAAAGCTTGCATTGTCGCTTGGATTGCAGCATTGAGTTGTTCCTGTTCGCGTGTGAGAACCATCTGACAGTATAACATAAAACATATGATTAAACAGATCAAAACATAAAATATATATATACATGAAAAAAATTTATACCAAAATCCAAGAGAAAAATTTTATGCAAGAAAATTTTTGTGTATGAATGCATGATGCAGTTTTATGAAAACTTTTGTATGCTCGAGAGTGAACGCCTATGGTCAGTTCACCCAAAATAAAAGACATGGCGAGGGGACGCCTATGGGTCGGTCCCAAATTTAAAGTTTCGATAAAACACATGCGACTAAATAGGGCCAGTCGTGTACCAACCATTACTTAGTCATAAACATGCGACAATGACATATATATGTATGCATAAAAATGATGAATGCATGAAAACGACTGTCAGTTCTAGGAAGACCATAGTGACTACCTACTAATCACAGGTCATATTTTGAGAGCCTACAGGTCGAAGCCTTGGCTCTGATATCATAATTGTAACACCCCATTTTGATAATGGAATGTCACGCGTAATTATGGCGTGTCATCAAAGCATACAAGGAAAAATGTCTAAACATTACATGACCATAAAAGGAAAATACCGGAATCAAACATTGGTAGTCTAAAAGTAAAGCTCATCACACACAAACAGAAGTACTGAAAAGGAAAGGACTAAACAATGTCCATAGCAAGAGTATCAATGTAAAGATAATGCATAAAGTAAAGAAAGGCTAGAAAGCTTCCAGTCCATATGCACGTATGCTTAAAGTCTACGAGCGTCCCTGAGTACCTGCCGTTTTGGGAACATAGAAAAGGAAAACGGCTGAGCAATACGCTCAGTGCACGGATGTACAATAAAGCATGAATAGGATAAGCATATAACATATAACAGCAGAAGAAACTAAGTCCCGAATAACCTGGTTAAGTCTTGGTAAAACTGGTTTTATAGTTTGAAAAGCCTTATGTTTATCTTATAAAAACTGTTTAACATGTTCTACCATTAGCCAATATAGGTCATGAAAATCCACCGTGCATGAATACTTGGAAGGGTGACCTCATCATGCAAATTAGAGGGGTTGCCTCTAATTTAATATACTGGTTTTGGGTAGGAGGGATCAGCTCCTTGTGAAGGATGCAAGGCACACACCACATTCACACTGAGTAATCTACTGAAAAACATGTAACTAAGATGCACCCATACGCCCCACATGATAAATATAATAATATGGCCAAAAGCTGAAGGGACGCCACGAGAAATCACTCCGCCGTGGTGAAGTCATAACATCAGTGCCGCTATTGTTATGGTTATGGTACCTCCATAACTAGGTGAAACTGGTCATGCATGTATATGGCTATAGGTATTCAAAATTAAACATAAGCAAGTCAAACATATAAACTTATACTACGGGAAAACATTTGGCTGCCTACGGGGAATCCTAATAAGGAAATAATGTCCATACTGAAAGGACGGGAATCCGTACCTTATGTCCAGTGAACGAAGAAGACGAACTAAGGAGAATGCTACTTCGGTATCACTAATGCTACATAAATACATACGTGAATAAGTATCTGATTACTAAATATGTAACTGGTTTTATGTCATGTCTTAGCTTATTTGATATGTTCATATCATGTTTTACTGTTTTAAGCCTTAAACTGTGTTTATCTTATATTCTGTCTATCCTGATTAAGTATTTCTGGTATTTCATGTATTATTATACTTACTGTATAATAATAAGTAACTTTCTAAAAATAGCAGGTTTCCTAAAATAGAAAGTTTCCAAAAATAGAAAGTTACCAAAAATAGAAAGTTTCCAAAAATAGAAAGTTTCCAAAAATAGAAAGTTTCCAAAAATAGAATTACTACTTAAAATAGATAAGTTTCTAAAAATAGAAAGTTTCCATAAATAGATTAGCTGCCTTAATTAAATAAGTTTCTAAAAATAGAAAGTTTCCATAATTAGATTAGCTGTCTGAATTAATAAGTTTCTAAAAATAGAAAGTTTCCATAATTAGATATAAGCTGGTTAAATAAGCTAAGTATATAAGCTTAAGTGTTTTCTGATTATTATTCTAAGTCATAATGATATAATGTATAGTTTATTAATTATTACATGTAATTTAAATAAACTATAGGTTAAAAATATTTAATTAAATATATCATGTTTTTAATTAAATAAGTTAAATACTTAGGTTAAAACATGTATTATTATTTATTAATAATATAACCTAAGTCATGTTAATTAATTAATAATAACCATGGGTTTTAAATAATTAATTAATTATAAGTCTAGAAAAATATAAATACTTAGGTCAATAATTCCATGATCTAATAATTAAATTATAACCTAAGTCACGTTTTATTAAATTAATCATGTCATATTTTATTAATTTAATTTATAACATATGATTATAAAAAAAATAATAATAAATAATCTTAACATAAACCATGAACCGGATCGTGACTAGAAACCATGAACCGGACTTGCAATCGACACCATACCCCGAACCACTTTGGGGTTCCCTTTTGTTTGCTGCTGTCGTGGGACCCACACCACCAAACCGGGACCATATGGTCTTGGTGGTGGTCTATTAGCCAAACCGAGACCCCCTTGGGGTTCGGTTTAGGCGCCGGACAAACAAACACCCCTAAAAACATCCGTTTTGATTTACCCCATAACCAATGACATGTTTGATTTATGTTTTTAATTAGGTTTTTAAAAACATCATGTTCTTATTTAATTTAATAAATCAAAACAAATGAAAAAGGATTTAAAATATATACCGAATGCGTGGATCTAACGAGGATGAACACACACGAACACACGTACAAGATTCAAGATCAAAATCAAACGAACACCCCCTTTTCTTGTGTTGTATGCGGCGGCCAAAGAGGACAAGAAGGAGAAGGAGGAAAGCTTTTTAGGTTTTTAATGTTTTTACTGTAAAGTGAAAAATGAAAACAAGTTTTACCTTAACCCCCCTTTTATTGTAAAATTTGATGGGCTTGGCCCATGGTTTTGGTGTAGCCGCGGGTAGGGTGCCCCACATGGGGTACCCATACCGTTTTCCGTGTCTCATTATTTAAGTGTTCGTTCGTGTTTATTTGTGTTCGTGTTTTATGTGTTCTCGTTAAATACTAACCGTGACTTAATATATTTATTCGTGCTCGTAATAAATATATATACCTAATTAATATTAGTTTGTGATTTAATTACGTTCATGATTTCATGATCGCATGTTCGTGATTAATTATTGTTAAATAATTATTGTGTATTCGTACGTAATAAATACTTATCGTGTTCTAACACGTATGTAATACGTAAAATTCTAACACGTGAACGTAATCATACTATAAAAGAAAAGTTTTAATCTAGTACGTACGATCTTAAGGGTACTATTCATGGTATAAGCATGCGGGTTTTACAGTGAACCTCTCTGGTTCTGGTCCCTACCGTTACCATGATTCCTGGTAGAAGATTTTCTAATGTGTCAGAATTAAGAATCATAACATGTAATCATAAGAAAATGCGTAAGTATAAGGACCTGCTGCTGCTGGAGTGTCCAGCGTTGTTACGATAATTATCATTACCGCCACGCTTATCCGTAGCAGAACGGTCGTGCGTCTGACCGTTTCTCTTGGGCTGATTAGGCTGTTGCTGAGTAACCAGCTGAGACCGGTCCCCAGTCTTCTGCCTGGAAGATACAATTTAAAGAGATGAAATATTGACATATACTAAAAGAATACGGATTAGCCACCGTTTCAATATGAATGTTTACCTCTTATCGGGTCTCTCTGCTTCCCCGAACTCATCTCTTTCCTGCATAGGCCACTTGTGCCACCGTGTTAAACGTAGCACACACCAAGTTGTTTGCGACTGATGTACGAAGAGCCCACCTGAAGTGGTGTGCTTGTTCTTCAGGAGTACGTGCTGCTGCACCAAGGAAACCAGCCAAGCGAAGAAAGCGCTGCATGAACTCGTTTCTATTCTCCCCAGCTCTCTGTCGGATCCCATGGTACTCCCTCTTCAGCTTGTCCTGCTCAGCTTTGGGAAAGAACTGCTCCATTACCCTATCCCTGAACTGAGCCCAAGTCAAACCAACCACCCAATCATCAACCCCCTAAGACTACTTCAGTGCTATCCACCATGCTAACACATCACCTTCGAACCGGTAGCATGCCAACCTCGACTTGAAGACGGGGTCACAGCCCATAGCATCAAAGATCTTCTCAATGTGAGCCAACCAGCTTTCAGCTTCACTAGGGTATCTGTTCTCTCGAAATCTCAAGGGCGGAGCTTGTTGAATCTCTCCAGCCATGTGGCCAATGTTGTTAGAGGAGGCGGAGATACTGGGTGATGGTGCTGATTGTTGGCAGCCTGAACCTCAGCCCTGATTTCGTTCCTCAAGTGAGGAAGTATAGCTTGCATTGCAGCTTGGATTGCTACATTGAGTTGTTCCTGCTCGCGTGTTAGAACCATCTGACAATATAACATAAAATACATGATTAAACTGATTAAAACATAAACTATATACATGAAAAAAATTATACCAATAAATCATGAGAAAACTTTTATGCAGGAAACTAGTACATGAATGCATAATGCAGTTTTATGAAAACTTTTGTATGCACGAGAGTGAACGCCTATGGTCAGTTCACTCAAAACAAAAGACATGGCGAGGGGACGTCAATGGGTCGGTCCCAAATTTAAAAGTTTCGATAAAACACATGCGACTAAATAGGGCCAGTCCTGTACCAACCATTACTTAGTCATAAACCTGCGACAATGACATATATATGTATGCATGAAAATGATGAATGCATGAAAACCGACTGTCAGTTCTAGGAAGACCATAGTGACTAACCACTAATCATAGGTCGTGTTTTGAGAACCTACAGGTCGAAACCTGGCTCTGATACCATAACTGTAACACCCCATTTTGATAAATGGAATGTCACGCGTGATTATGGCGTGTCATCAAAGCATACAAGGATAAATGTCAAAACATTACATGACCATAAAGGAAATACCAGAATCAAACATCGGTACCCTAAAAGTAGAACTCATCACACACAAACATAAGTACTGTAAATGAAAGGACTAAACAATAAGTCCATGGAAATGAGTATCAAAGTATAAAGAAATGCATAAAGTAAAGAAGGCTAGGAAGTTTCCAATCCATATGCACGTACGCTTAAAGTCTACGAGCGTCCCTGAGTACCTACTGTTTTGGGAACATGAAAAGGAAAACGGCTGAGCATAACGCTCAGTGCACGGATATACAAGTATAGCATGAAGAACATAAGCATATAAACATGAAGCATCGGAAAAGACTAAGTCCTGGATAACCTGGTTATATCTTAGTAAAACTGGTTTTATAGTTTGAAAACCCTTATGTTTATCTTGTAAAAACTGTTTAACATGTTTACCATTAGCCAATATAGGTCATGAAATATCAACGTGCATGAATACTTGGAGGGGTGACCTCGTCATGCAAATTAGAGGGGATGCCTCTAATTTAATATACAGGTTTTAGGTAGGAGGGATCAGCTCCTTGTGAAGGATGCAAGGCACACACCACATTCACACTAAATAATCTGCTGAAAACATGTAATCTAGGATGCACCCATACGCCCCACCTGATAATAATAATATGGCCAAAAGTTTAAAGGGACGCCACGAGCTATCACTCCGCCGTGGTGAAGTCATAACACAAGTGCCGGAGTGTAATGGTTATGGTACCTCCATAACTAGGTGAAAGTGGTCATGCATGTATATGGCTTTAGGTATTCGGATTAAACATAAGCAATTCAAAAACATATAAAACATATACTAGGGAAAACAGTTGGCTGCATACGAGAAATCCTAATAAGGAAGAATATCCATACTGAAGGGACGGAGAATCCGCACCTTATGTCCAGTAAACGAAGAAGACGAACGGAAGAGAGTCCTACTTCGGTATCACTAATGCTACATAAATACATACGTCTATAAGTATCTGATTACTGAGTACGTAACTGGTTTTATATCATGTCTTAGCTTGTTTTATATGTTCATGTCATGTTTTACTGATTTAAGCTTTATACTGTGTTTATCATGTATTCTGTCTATTCTGTTTAAGTATTTCTTATATTTCATGTATTATTATACTTGTTGTGTAATAATAAGTAACTTTCTAAAAATAGCAGGTTTCCTAAAATAGAATGTTTCCGAAAATAGAAAGTTTCCAAAAAAAAGAAAGTTTCAAAAAATAGAAAGTTTCCAAATATAGAAAGTTTCCAAAAATAGAATGTTTCCAAAAATAGAAAATTTCCAAAAACAGAAAGTTTCCAAAAATAGATTTACTGCTTAAAATAGATAAGTTTCTAAAAATAGAAAGTTTCCATAAAAAGATTAGCTGCCTTAATTAAATAAGTTTCTAAAAATAGAAAGTTTCCATAATTAGATATAAGCTGGATTATTAAGCTAATTATATAAGTTTAAGTGTTTACTGATTAATATACTAAGTCATGTGATTAAATAGTATAGCTTATTAATTATTTTATGTGAATTAAATAAACTATAGGTTAAAGTATTTAATTAAATATAACATGATTTATTTAAATAAAGGTAAAAATACTTAGGTTAAAACATGTATTATTATCTATTAATAATATAACCTAAGTCATGTAAATTAATTAATTATAATTCATGATTTTAATAATTAATTAATTATATTGTCTAATTAAATGATAAATACTTAGGTTAAAATTCATGTATTAATAATAAAACTAATAACCTAAGTCATGTAAATTAAATTAATCATGTTCATGTTTTTAATTAATTTAATTTAAGTCTTGATAAAAATAAACTTGTACATATAATTATTCTTGTAAAAGTAACCCATGAACCGAACCGTGTTTTAATCTGACATGTGTGAACCGGACCGGTTTAAACCCGTGAACCGGACCCAATTGCACCCTTGGTCAAACTAGCCGCCGGCTAGCCAAGGGTTCCTACCGGCTAGCCGGTGTTACCCTTGCTGCCGTGGCCTACCCGAGCACCACCATGCCCCGACCGAGGTCGGGGTCTCCCCTTTCTTGCTGCTGCCGAGACACGAGACCAACACACCGAGACCATGAGGTCTCGGTGGTGTGAGTCAAAACAAACCGAGACCCCCTTGGGGCTCAGTTTATGCGTCGGCCACAAAACAAACACCCCTTAACCATTAATTATTTACCCCATGACTAATTAACATGATTTATAACTTGTTTTTAATTTGTAATAAAAACCATCATGATTTTATGTGATTAGTAAATCAAAAACATAAAAATAAAAGAGGTTTGAGGTTATACCGATCACGTGAATCAAAGGAGGATGAACACACAACGGTCCTTGCAATAAATCGAACACCAAAATCAACCAAACACCCCTTTAGTGTGTGTAGAACCCAGCGGCCAAGAAAAAGGAGAAAGGATAAAAGATTTTTAGGGTTTCTTGTTTTCAATATTTAGTTATTATGAAAATAACTTTTCTCTTAATCCTTGTTAGTAAAATTTGCATGGGCTTGGCCCATGTTTCTTGTTGTAGTCGTGGGTAAGGGGGCCCACAAGGGGTAACCCATACTTTTCTCGTGTCTAAATAATAAGTGTGTTCTCGTGTTCATGATTTACGTGATTTAATAGTTATCGTTCGTGACTTAATATATTTATTCGTGTTCGTAATAAATATACATACATAGGTAATACTAAGCTCGTGATTAATTTACGTTCATGATTTCATGTTCGTATGTTCATGATTATAATTATTATTGAAATAATTATCGTGTCTTAATACTTAATAAATACTTATCGTGTTATAACACGTACGTAAGACTTGTAATTCTTGTTCATGAAATGTAAACGTGCTATAAAAGGAAAGTTCTAATCATGTACGTACGATCGTAAGGGTACTATTCATAGTAAAAGCATGCGGGTTTTACACAAGTGGTGTACCTAGACCTCCCAAAAGGAAGAGTAAGAGAATCGTCTCTCAAGCCGATCACAAGAATCGTGCTTTTGACATCGATACTATGGCAACGGATAATCGACCTATGATTAAGATTTTACAATCTCACATTAAGGGAAACGATGACGCTATCACTGTCCCCGCAATTGGCGCTAATAATTTTGAAATTAAAATGGGTTTTATTCAAATGGTTTCCGCTACATCATTTGGGTCGTTCCTAAGATGACCCTCATGATCATATTAAGAGATTCATCCATTTGACCAATACGGTAAAATACAATGGGGTGACTCAAGAGGCAATACGTTTGTTGCTCTTTCCTTTTTCCATCGAGGGACAAGCCCGATTTGGCTTGATAAGGAACCACCCCAAAGTATTCTTACAGGGCGGATTTAGAAACCAAGTTCATTAACTACTTTTTCCCACCATCACGGACCACCGCTTTAAGGAATGACATCATCACCTTTGAACAAAAACACGGGGAAACGTTTAGTGAGTCTTGAGACCGTTTTAAGGATCTTTTAAGAAAATGTCCACAACATGGTTTCCAAAATTGCATCAAATTAATACGTTTTACAATGGTTTAACTCTAAATGACCAAGACTCACTCAATAGTGCCGCGAGGGGTAATATTCTTGTGAAATCCATGAACGATGCTTGGGTAATAATTGAAAATAAGGCAAAAGTTCACACTAAGAGTGTTAAGGCTACTATGGCTAGTACTAGTGATAATGAGGTTAATAATCAAATTAAGGATCTTACTTCAATTGTTACAAAACTTGCTTTAAGAGTTGATAACCCTCCCACTAGACATTTACATGCTTTAAGTGAGACTTGTGAAACTTGTGGTGGACCACATTCGTACTATAATTGTGATACAGTGTACAATCAATAACAAGAAGTCTATGCTTATAACACCAATGAAAATGAGAGGGTTCACTTTAAACCGAACGTTGATGTTAACCATTTGTCTTATAAGAGTACAAACTATTTGGCTCCCCCGGGTTTTATAGCTCCTCAAAGACCACCCCCACCCGCCCAAAATACCCAATACCCACCTAGGAACCAAGCTCCACAAAAGGGAAATTTTCAAGGGAATCAAACGTAAGGGGTTTTAAACCAAATTAAGGGAATTTTCAAGGGCAAAATCAAGGCTTTAATAACCAAGGTTTTCATAATCAAGGCTTTCAAAATCCTAATCAATTTCAAAAACAAGGTTTTCAAAATCAAGGGTTTCATAATCAAGGTAATCAAGGGTTTAATCAAGGGAATGTTAATAATCCTCAAATGGACTTGATTCTCCAAAAATTGACCGAACATGAGAAAACTATGAAACAAATGCAAGAGTCTACCGATAGGAAATTCGTGCAAATGTTGCAAGCACTTAGACCCCAAGGAGCCTTGCATTCTAATACCGAGACCAACGCTAGAGCTAATGTGAGTGCTTTTAATACTCGAAGCGGAGCCACTTTAGTGAGACCTTCCATCTCTTCGCCCGTAAAGGAGAGACAAGGCCCGGAGGTAACAATGAGTAATCCTATTCCCCCTTCGGTGATCCCTCCCACTACCACTCCTAGTACTAGTTCTCCATTGCCTAATGAGCCTAACCCTAAGGTTTTTCAAGAAACGAGTACCTCTCCTTCTCAACCTTCAACTTCTAAGCCCAATATCCCTTATCCCTCTAGGTTGGACAAGACTAAATTGCTCACCAAGGATGACGTTCACGTTTCCAACTTTTTGAAAATGATTTCCCAAGTGAACGTTAACGTTACCCTTATTGAAGCACTTGCTCAAATGCCCAAATTTGTGAAAATGTTTAAACTTTTGCTCAATAAGAAAGAAAAAATGGTAGAGCTCGTTAACACTCGTTTAAATGAGAAATGTTTCACGATTCTCCTCAAAGAGCTTCCCGAAAAGATAGGAGATCCCGGACGATTCGTGTTACTTTGCTCGTTTCCTCAAATTGATGATTGTATGGCTTTAGCGGATCTCGATGCTAGCATTAATCTTATGCCACTCTCAGTATGGAAACAATTATCATTACCCGACCTTGTACCGACTCGCATGACTCTCGAGTTATCTAATAGAACTCTCGTATACCCCGTTGGTATTGTCGAGGACATTTTTGTTCAAGTTGGTACATTTACTTTTCCCGTGGACTTTGTCGTCATCGACTATGAGATGGATCCTCCTATTCCGTTAATACTTGGTAGACCATTCTTAAGATTCGGAAAAGCATTAGTTGATGTGGCCGAAGGGGAGTTAATTCTTAGGGTTAGGGATGAACAACAAGTTTTTAAAATGGGAAAAATCACAACTAAATCAAATAGAAATGAGTCGGTCAATATGATTGATGTTCTTAATTATGATAATGAAGAGATTTTTATTAATCCTTTTAGAATTAAAAAGTCTCATCAAAATGATTTTGTGATAACTTCATCCCTTCCCTTAGAGCCTCAAGTTTTTGAAACTCCTATTTACGATACTTATAGTGATGACACTTCTTTAAGTGATCACACTATCTTCGGTTTAAACGACCCACCTTTTGACCCACCCACTCTTGATCCACCAATATTTGATGATTATGATGATGATACTTCTTTAAATGATCTCTTTTTTTTGATGACCCACCTCGTGACCTTAATGTACCTCATATCAAAGTGGGGTGTTAAAGAGGATCCCCCACTCTTAGAGATCATTCCTACTGTAACACCCCACTTTGATAAGTGCACCGTTACGCGTAACTATGGCGTGTCATCAAAGCATGCAAGGTAATATGTAGTAAAACATACATGACCATAGGGAAAACCGAAATCAAACATCGGTTCTCAAACATAAGCCTAAAACATAGATAAAGTAAATGAACTAGGAAAGACTAGACAAGCATAAGTATATAAGCAAAAAGGAGAAGAAGTCTATGGCAGCTTCCATCCTATGCACTTCCTCCAAATGCTCGAGTCCGTCCTTGGGTACCTGCCGTTTTGGGACATGGAAAGGAAAGTAACGACTGAGCATAACGCTCAGTGCACGGATATACGACATAGTATAAATGGCTGAAACATAACTAAGACTAATAGCAGCGGAAATGTATAAGTCCTAGAAAACCTGGAGCATGTTCACAAAACTTGTTTTATAGTTTGAAAAGACTTATGTTTCTATAAAAATCTGTTTTAATTAGCCATATAGCCCATATCGGTCATGAGGTTCCACCGTGCATGAATACTTGGAGGGGAGACCTCGTCATGCAATTAGAGGGGTTGCCTCTAGTTAAATAGTCTGGGTAGGAGGGATCAACTCCTAGTGAAGGATGCAAGGCACACATGGCATTCACTCTGATAATACTGCTAAACATGTAACTAGGATGCACCCATACACCCTACATGATAATATAATATAATGGCCAAAACTGAAAAGGGAAGCCACGAGCAATCACTTTGCCGTGGGGAAGTCATAACACTGGTGCCTCCAGTGTTATAGTTATGGTACCTCCATAACTAGGTGACACTGGTCATGCATGTATATGGCTTAGGATCTTAATCTAACATAAGTATCAAACATATAAAACAAATACTGGGAAAACAGTTGGTTGAAGACGGGGAATCCTAATAAGGAAAGAATGTCTATACTGAAAGGACGGAAAATCCGTACCTTATGTCCAGTGAACGAAGAAGACGAACAAAAGAGAGTCCTACTTTGATCTCACTAATGCTACATAAATAGTATACGTGTATAAGTATTTTGATTACTGAGTACGTAACTGATTTTATATCGTGTCTTAGCTTGTTTTATATGTTCATGTCTTGTTTTACTGATTTTAACGTTATGTTGTGTTTATCAAGTATTCTGTATATTATGATTTAGTATTACTTGTATTTCTTGTATTATTATACTTGTTGTGTCAAAACAAGTAACTTTCTAAAAATAGTAGGTTTCCTAAAATAGAAAGTTTCAAAAAATAGAAAGTTCCCAAAAATAGAAAGTTTCCAAAAATAGATTAATTGCTTAAAATAGACCAGTTTCTAAAAATAGAAAGTTTCCAAAATAGTAAGTTTCCTGAATTAGAAAGTTTTCAAATTTAGAGTTAAGCTGATTTAATATCATAAGTCATGTAGTTATAGTATAGTTTAATAATATATTCTGTTAATTAAATAAACTATAGGTTATATGATTTAATTAAATATAAGCATGATTTAATTAAATTAAAGTGTATAAAAATACTTAGGTTAAAACATGTATTAATACTATATTAATATAACATAAGTCATGATAATTAATTAATTATCTTTCATGTTTTAATAATTAATTAATACTATAGGCTAAATTAAATAAATAAATGCTTAGGTTAAAACATGTATTATTTAATAATAATAATAACCTAAGTTTCATGTTTAATTAAATTAATTATAAGTCATGTATTAATTAATTTAATTATCTTGTAAAAATAATATACTTGTAAAATTAATTAGACTTGTAAATATAATCTCGAACCAAACCTGTGTGTTATCTAATTAAAACATATTGTGAACCGGACCCATGAAAACCCGTGAACCGGTCCGAACAACCACCCTAAAAACAGTGGCAAACTGGCCGAGCCGGTTGCCCCTGCCCTCGGTAAACTGCCACCGGCTGCTGCCGGTGGTCTTACTTCTCTCGGCTAGTCTCTGACACAAGAGTTTCCACCGGCAGTTGCCAGTGGTTCCCCCTGCCTGCTTTGCGTCCCCTTGCTTGACCAACCTAGCCACCAGCTGGGCCGGTGGTGTTGGTTTGCATGCTGTCGAGACCCATATAACCACAAGGACACCCCCGACGTATGTCGGGATGCCTTGTCCTGCTGTCGATCGAAATCAAACACCACCGAGATCTAGATCTCGGTTGGTGGTCGTGACAAGAACACGCCAAGAGACATAGGGCTCTCGGTTTGTGCGTCGGTCGAAACAACCAAATCGAAAAGAACCTTATTAATTTTACCCACCATGATTACACATGTTTTTAATCTTGTTTAATTATTCCCATGATCATATGCTATTAGTTAATAAAAAGAATTAAAAAGAAAGGATTTCGCGGATTACCAAACACGTAGAATAAGTGGAGAATGATCACACGAACACACCCTTGAATTTCTTGAACAAAAATCAAATCAACCACCTCCTTGTGTTGTTGTTGCCGCCGACCAAGAGAGAGAGACAAGAGATTAGGGTTTTTGCAATTTTGTGAAAACTCTGTAAATGTCTAGTTTCCCTTTTTGTTATTTTTAATAAAATAAATCATGGGCCGGGCCCCTCTCTTCTCTTGTTTCGCGGTTTGTAGGGCCCACAAAAGGGAAACCCGAAGCCTTTCTCGTGTCTATAATATCACGTGTTCGTTTGTTCGTGTTTACGTGTTACGTTATTATTATATGTTCGTGTTATATTCAATACTTGTACGTAACAATATTAATCGTATAATATTAATTAAGTACGTAGTTACGTGTTCGTGATTTTTACGTTCATGATTTCATGTTCGTGATTATAATTATTATTGTTAATAATTATTGTGTACTATCACGTACTTAATACTTATCGTAAAATAATACGTACATAACCTCTGTAATTACTAATCGTGACACGTGTTCATGCTATAAAACGAAAGTTTTTAATGTACGTATGTTTTCTAAGTGTACTGTTCATAGTAAAAGCATGCGAGTTTTACAACTCTTCCTCCCTAGAAAGAATAATTCATCCCCGAATTATAGATAAGATAATCTGAAAAGAACATGAACCCGACATGACTGACAAGGACATGGAACGTGACGTGCCTGAAAAGAACATAACCGAATTATGGAATGATGAGAGGATAAAATCCGGATGGACTCATCCGGTTCCAAGTGGCTTCCCTCTCGGAATGGTTCCTCCACAAGATCTTGACACAAATGATAAATCTTGGTCCTCCTGACCTTGACTTGAAAATACGTAAAAGTTCATGGGTATCAACGTAAGATAGATCCCTTGAATTTGATCGAGGGGATAATAATCAACGTGTAATGATAACTGAAACGTTATGATGCAAAATACCCTTAACTAACTTATAATAGCAACGTCTTAGCAATTATGCGCGAGACATACTGAAACGTAGTACGTGAAAAATTATGAACGTGATCCGTGAACAATTTTGAACGTGATACATGGAGATATGGTGAGTGTAATATGAGCAAACATATCGTGATCAATGATACGTGTAACATATCGTGAACGTGATATGAGAAACGTGGAATGAACATGACATGTGAAACATATTGTGAACATGGAATACGACGGCGGTAACACCAAACGCTATAAGGTGAGATGTAGAATGTGATGTGAAGCGTTTGTCTGGGGATAAAGAGTTATACTAAACTTGAGTCTGGTCTCTCAAGTTCTTGCCAAAACTTCCCAGAATGATATAAACGTAAAATTGTAAGCCAGGATACGATTATGAACGTGAATAGTGTCATGAACGTGAGTGTGAAAGCAAGTCGTGAAATTAGAACAAGTACGTGAACGTAAATAGGGAGCCCAAATGCGAACCTTTGTCTGGCTTCGATAGCTAAGGGATTACCCAATGATCGGATGAGCCTTGGCGGGAACATGTTAGATCAATCTGCTGTCTTTGAAATCCTTACGGATGTAAGGATTCTGCAGACTTGGTCAACTGTTGACTATAACCCAGATAGCATCATGCTTCTTCTGAGTTTGTGTTAATCAAGTAACCAATATACATGGAGATCTTGTCTAATTTCTGTTTACAATTTCTGATGATGGAAAAACATCCTAGTCTGGTGGTGTTCTATCTTAGCCTGTTGGTATGACAGGTACTTAGAAATGAACGTAACTACATGGGAGTTTGCGAGACTATGAGTATTTGAAATTAGACTTCTCTTCGTATGATTTTATGGAACACATAACGTAGTATAGGGTTCTCACCTTTACGCATAAGCTGAGTCATGGTAAGATTAACCGTGAGAATCCATGTGATTCAGCGTGTCACTGTAATCAACCAGAATTTATATTGGAAAGTTTCAGGGTGAAATTTCTCATGTCTTAGAATTTGCAATCAGTGCAAATATGGTCTTCCTGCTATTCTCTAGATTTAGAGAAAATCAGGTCATCCTCGATGAGAACACTGATGAATTTGTTTATGAGTTCATGGAAACTGAATTTATTAAGTCCATAATGCTGCTGGAGTATTTATGAGACTAGTGCAAAATCATGAATATAGCATGACCAAGTCGTGTAAGAATAGCAGTCATGGAAACTTCTTGTTCTTTCACTCGTCACTGTTGGCAGCATGATCATGAATTCGATATTGGAAAAGTGATTAACACCCTAAAGTCGATTGGACATGTTGTCAGTACGTGGAGTAGAATAACGGTTATGAATGGTGATTTATTTAAATCGACGGTAGTCGACACATAATCTCATGTTATCGTCCTTCTCCTTGAAGGTTCTTTTGGAATGTATGGGAAGATTTTGGAATAATTGGCTGGTTATGCGTAAAAAGGAACTTCAGTGGTCGTGTCTTAACTGACAGCTAGAAAATTTTAGCAGCCATGGCTAACAAAGCACGTGCTTATAAAGCATAGATATTTTGTACAGATTTTCCTGATAGAAAACCATGCTGAATGTATTCAGGAGCCTGAACATTACTGTACATAATCATGAATCGTAGCATGGTGTGATGTTCGTAGTCCATAATTAGGATTAAATTCAACTCGCATTTGTCTAAGGTAAGTTCGTTAGCAGATTGGTTCTTATCATTAGACTGGAGGAAAACCTTCGTATACATGGGTGATAAGAATGGCTTGCTTTATGGTCTTGGATATATGACATATGAAATCAAGAAATGAAAGTGTCATGAAGCAAATGTGCCAGATCTCACTGAGTGTATTTTGCCGGTCTTACATTGAACGAATTCTACGTGCCCAAACGCGAATAATATGCTGGTTAAGGTACTGAGGTTTTTGTGGCCTGATTAATACATGGCACAACAAAATGGATACCCCTTGGAGGGTACCATAAATTTCTTAGGGATGATCCAGAAGATAGGCGTAATTCATGTGTCCTGACTCGTGTCTTGGGAAATATACGTATGACATGTTTCTTGACGGGTGTCTTCACATGTGTCTTAAAAAATATACGCGAGACATGTGTCTTGACTGATGTCTTGACATGTGTCTCGAGGTGTAAGACGAATAAAATTGAAACTCTTAAGTTATTATGCCAGAATTGGCGGATCGGTTGGACTACTGACCCTTGTATTTCTAAGCACGTCCGTGGCCGGAGCTTCTGTTGCGATTGCTAGGATAGTTGCTGTCACAGTAGAGGTTACTCTCGTCTTGTTTGTCAGTTCCATGACGGTCATTCTCGTGACTGTGATTCATGTAACCATTCAGCTGAGTGGTCGGCTGGTACTGGTTCTCACTCATATGACTGATACGACAATTAAATAACATGTGACATGTAACTAAGAATTAGGGAGAATGATTGATGGAAATCATATGGTGGTGAAGCATCTCCTCGTCCAATCGCTTTGATCTAACGACTTTGTCTTCGTCTTGTAAGATCTCCAGGTTTGTGATCAGCATCAGCATCTCGTAGCATCTCTAAAATAATCAGCAGCATCAACTTTCGTAACATCTCCAAGTTATGAGCGGCATCAGCAATCTTGTAGAATATCAGCAAGTGGAGTACACCTGAGATGATTTAGAATCGACAACAAAATACTCATGAAGTACTGCAAGTGAAATACACATGGATTACGGTATGTATAATACACATGGCATACTGTACATGGAGTACCCATGGAATGCACATGAAATGATCGGTATGGGGTCGATCATTTGTCATGATTTTAGAGGAGAAATACTTGGTTAAACGGTTAGAAAACCATCATGATAACCTGGCAATGCCAGCATATGCATCATTTTGGTTGCATAGAGAAACGCTAAAGTATTGTTAAACAAAATTTGTGATGATTTGCCTGAAAGCATGATTAATAAAAACCAACCATGACTATCATGAAAGCATGATTAAATGAAATCCAACAACGTCTTGCATGAAATTATAACAACAAAAGAGACGTAAGACGTCATCAACATGAAGACAAAAACATCATGAAGAAATATGAAACGACTTAACATGAAGGAGTATACAACATAATCAGCGTGAAGACGAAGTTAACCATGATAGTATGAAAACACACTTGACATAAAAGACATAGTAACTTATGAGGTGACATAAAAAAAACTCTATTCCAATAAATCATGAGAAAAATTTTATGCATGAAAACAGTGAGTGAATGCATGATGCAGTTTATGAAAACCTTTATATGCGCGAGGGTAAACGCCTATGGTCAGTTTACCCAAAACAAAAGACATGGCGAGGGGACGCCTATGGGTCGGTCCCAAAGTTAAAAGTTTCGATAAAGCACATGCGACTAAATAGGGCCAGTCCTTTATCAACCATTACTTAATCATAAACCTGCGACAATCATACATGGAATAAATGAGTGAAACTCAGCTGTTAAAACTTAACAGAAAAAAAAATTATGTGACCAATTATGAACTACTGGGGTTCAGTCCATATTAGCCACAATTCACAAGGAACATCATACATGAAACAATGACACATATATAAGTATGGATAACGGTTGTTCATCCACATTATTAAAACAATACCGATGAAAACATCATGGTTAAAACAACAAGGTGCTGAAAACATCAATACGTGGAATAACAAGCGTTGACTTAAGAAGCTTCTTGTGACTACCCGCTAGTCTCAGGTCGAGTTTTAGAGCCTACAGGTCGAAGCCTTGTCTCTGATACCATAATTATAACACCCCACTTTGATAAGTGGACCGTTACGCGTAATTATGGCGTGTCATCAAAACATGCAAGGTAATATATAGTAAAACATACATGACCATAAGGAAAACCGAAATCAAACATCGGTTCTAAAACATAAGCCAAAAACATAGATAAAGTAAATGAACTAGGAAAGACTAGACAAGCATAAGAATATAGGAAAAAAGGAGAAGAAGTGTATGGCAGCTTCCATCCTATGCACTTCCTCCAAATGCTCGAGTGCGTCCTTCGGTACCTGCCGTTTTGGGACATGGAAAGGAAAGTAACGGCTGAGCATAACGCTCAATGCACGGATATACGACATAGTATAAATGGCTGAAACATAACTAAGACTAATAGCAGCGGAAATGTATAAGTCCTGGAAAACCTGGAGCATGTTCATAAAACTGGTTTTATAGTTTGAAAAGACTTATGTTTCTATGAAAATCTGTTTTAATTAGCCAAATAGCCCATATAGGTCATGAGGTTCCATCGTGCATGAATACTTGGAGGGGAGACCTCGTCATGCAATTAGAGGGGTTGCCTCTAATTAAATAGTCTGGGTAGGAGGGATCAACTCCTAGTGAAGGATGCAAGGCACACATCGCATTCACTCTGATAATACTGCTAAACATGTAACTAGGATGCACCCATACGCCCCACATGATAATATAATATAATGGCCAAAACTGAAAAGGGACGCCACAAACAATCACTTCGCCGTGGGGAAGTCATAACACTGGTGCCTCTAGTGTTATGGTTATGGTACCTCTATAACTAGGTGACACTGGTCATGCATGTATATGGCTTAGGCTGTTAATCTAACATAAGTATCAAACATATAAAACAAATACTGGGAAAACAGTTGGCTGTAGACGGGGAATCCTAATAAGGAAAGAATGTCCATACTGAAAGGACGGAAAATCCGTACCTTATGTCCAGTGAACGAAGAAAACGAAAGGAAGAGCGTCCTACCTCGATCTCACTAATGCTACATAAATAGTATACGTGTATAAGTATTCTGTTTACTGAGTACGTAATTGATTTTATATCGTGTCTTAGCTTGTTTTATATGTTCATGTCTTGTTTTACTGATTTAACGTTATGCTGTGTTTATCGTGTATTATGTATATTCTGATTAAGTATAACTTGTATTTCTTGTATTATTATTCTTTTTGTGTAATAACAAGTAACTTTCTAAACATATCAGGTTTCCTAAAATAGAAAGTTTCCAAAAATAGAAAGTTTCCAAAAATAGATTAACTGCTTAAAATAGATCAGTTTCTAAAAATAGTAAGTTTTCTGAATTAGAAAGTTTCCATATTTAGAATTATTCTGATTTAATATCATAAGTCATGTAGTTATAATATAGTTTAATAATATATTATGTTAATTAAATAAACTATAGGTTATACGATTTAATTAAATATAAGCATGATTTAATTAAATTAAAGTGTATAAAACTACTTAGGTTAAACATGTATTAATACTATATTAATATAACCTAAGTCATGATTATTAATTAATTATCTTTCATGTTTTAGTAATTAATTAATACTATAAGCTGAATTAAATAAATAAATGCTTAGGTTAAAACATGTATTATTTAATAATAAAAATAACTTAAGTTTCATGTTTAATTAAATTAATTATAAGTCATGTATTAATTAATTTAATTATCTTGTAAAAATAATATACTTGTAAAATTGATTAGACTTGTAAAAATAATCATGAACCGAACCCGTGTGTTATCTAATTAAAACATATCGTGAACCGGGCCCATGAAAACCCGTGAACCGGTCCGAACAACCACCCTAAAAACAGTGGCAAACCGGACAAGCCGGTTTCCCCTACCACTTCCACCGGCTGCTGTCGGTGGTCTTGCTTCTCTCGGCTAGCCGCTGACACAAGAGTTCCCACCAGCAGTTGCCGGTGGTTCCCCCTGTCTGCGCTGTGTCCCCCTGCTTGACCAACCTAGCCACCGGCTGGGTCGGTGGTGTTGGTTTTCTTGCTGCCAAGACCCATATAGCCACAAGGACACCCCCGACGCATGTCGGGGGTGCCTTGTCCTACTGTCGACCGAAATCAAACACCACCGAGATCTAGATATCGGTTGGTGGTCGTGACAAGAACACGCCGAGAGCCATGTGGCTATCGGTTTGTGTGTCAGCCGAAACAACCAACCCGAAAATAACCTTTTTAATTTTACCCACCATGATTATACATGTTTTTAATCTTGTTTAATTATTCCCATGATCATATGCTATTATTTAATAAAAAGAATTAAAAAGAAAGGTTTTCGCGGATTACCAAACACGTAGAATAAATGGATAATGATCACACTAACACATCCTTGAATTTATTGAACAAAAATTAAATCAACCACCTCCTTGTGGTGTTGTTGCCGCCGGCCAAGAGAGAGAGACACGAGAATAGGGTTTTTGCAATTTTGTGAAAACTCTGTAAATGTCTAGTTTCCCTTTTTGTTATTTTTGATAAAATAAATCATAAGCTGGGCCCCTCTCTTCTCTTGTGCCGCGGTTTGTAGGGCCCACAAAAGGGAAACCCGAAGCCTTTCTCGTGTCTATAATATTAGGTGTTCGTTTGTTCGTGTTTACGTGTTACGTTATTATTATATGTTCGTGTTATATTCAATACTTGTACGTAACGATATTAATCGTATAATATTAGTTAAGTACGTAGTTACGTGTTCGTGATTTTTACGTTCATGATTTCATGTTCATGATTATAATTATTATTGTTAATAATTATCGTGTACTGTCACGTACTTAATACTTATCATAAAATAATACGTACATAACCTCTGTAATTACTAATTGTGACACGTGTTCATGCTATAAAATGAATTTTTTTAAATGTACGTACGTTTACTAAGTGTACTGTTCATGGTAAAAGCATGCGGGTTTTACACTTACTTTAGAGGATATTCCATTTGAGGAGGATTTAGATATCTTTCTAAATACCTATTTTCCTTACGAGGATGAGTTTTCCTATGACTCCGACGATACCTATGTTTTCACATCGAGTTTGGAAGAGGATGACTTCCCCACTTTGGATTATGATGTCATTTTGAGCTTTAATGGCAACACTTCTTGCTATTTTCCCTTTAAGGAAAATGTGTTCGATCCGGGCATAGAGACTTTAGTGCTTTCATTGCCAAATCATTTTAACGTTCCTCATGGGAGAATTTTCACTAAGGGTACTTCACTTGTCTTAAATTTCTGTGCTTTTACCACCGTGGGGTTTATTTCCTTTCGTGATGGAAATAATATGTTTGACCTAGGTGGACTTTATTGGGGTATTCCTTATATGACTATGTTTCACCCTTTATCATGGAGAGATTTTCATCCCTTGGAAATCTTGGCTTTTCCATGATTTTACCCGTTTCCAACTTTTCACCTTTTCCATAATAAGTGTAGGGGGAGCCATGTGGGTTGTTTGTGATGTGTTGTTTTGTAGGGATATGTGCTTTAATGATCCACTTTTGGTGTTTTTGACACGACCCGTGATACCGTGTTCCTGTGTACCCGGTTATCTTTGATTTGTTTTTGCTATCGTGATTCGATATTGTATATAAATAAATGTTGACAATGTCATCACTTTATTTGTCTCTTCCTTAGCTTGATTTAAACTACGTGCACAATGTTTTAAGTGTAGGGGAGTTTACTTCCACATACTTAAACATTGAGGACAATGTTTATATTAAGTGTAGTGGAGACTTCTATCGAAGTTAAGTGGTCTTTTCCATGAATCTGTCCTCATTTTAACCGGGAAATTAATATTTTTCGACGTTTTTCAAAATTTTTGATCTATTTTGGCCTAGTAGTAATTTTCATTTATTTTCTTTTATCTCCTTTCCTTTTGTCATTACCATCATATGTATATATTCCATTTCATGAATAAAGTAAAAAAAAATAATAATAAATAAATAAAATGGTTTTAACAAGTTTAGACGTCTTTCATATATTAGGCCCGTCGTAAATATTTTAACTCAACCCAAGTTTACTTATTTGAGTTTACTCTACCTAGTATCCTTAACCAGATGTACCTTTATTGGTTTATTAGGCTAACCATCTACGAGTCTCATTACTTGAGATTTTAAATTGTGGAGAACGAGAGATGATAGAGTTGATAATAAGTTTAAAGTTAAATTTTCCTTATATGGGTTTTTGTGGCTCTTTCTTCACGCTTGAATATTTAATTGCTTAATAAATGAGGATTTTTGCGGCTTAGATTCGATATTTTAGCTCTTAACCAATTTTTTCATTTCCTTGTAATTAAAGCATGAACACATTGAGGATGCCAGTGTTGTGGACTTTCAACTAAGGTGTCTCATAACCACTAAGTAGGAGGTATTCAGACCATGAGACCGTGAAATTTGGACTACTATATATATCATAAATAAAGAAGAATAAGATTAAAACATGATGTCAAGGAGCCTTAGGGTGTGGGACATGTAGCACGCACCTTGTCATTAGAGCCTTATGGTGTATGGCATGGTAAGTGTTTAATAAAAATTGATAAATAATCAATTCCCTTGTTTGTGGTTCAACGAGCCTTAAGGTGTGGATCATAGATAAGGAGCACTTTTACATCTTAAAGAGCCTAAGGGTATATGATGTGAATTTGCTAAACTCTACTATAAAGTCAACATGACTTTGGAGGAAATAATAATAAGTAGTACTATTGGCCAAATTTCGAATCCGGGAATTTATTCCCTAAATCGTGTTGAATTATCCTTGATGTGGGCTTACTTTAGTGACAACTTTTTTGAGGACGAGGTTAGGTTCTAAGTGTCGGGTTTACACCGTTTTGCCTTCATTTTTGGACTAATAATTATTACTAAGTCAAATGAGCCTACGGGTGAATGACAATCTTTAAATCTAGAGATACAACTTAGGAATAATGGAGAAGGAGTTTTACACAAATGTCTTATATAAGTGGTTTTAACATGAGAACTTATGGTAAACAATGATCTTGTTTTTATGCTTGGTATGGGAAACGTGAAACTTGAGGGTGATAGATATTCATGACACCAAAAGCCCTAATTTAAGTCTTAGATTTCTTTACAAGTTTCTTCCATCAAACAATTTCAAAAGTTAATAAATTGAAGGAAATTTTATATCTTTTATAAAAGTTTTGATCTTTTTCATCGTTGTTAAGTTTCTTTTATTGTTGTAGTAGTAGTATATCGTAATAAAGGCCGAGATGGGTTAATTATGATGAAAAATGTAAATTTGTGCTTTAAACTCGTGCATTGCATGAGGACATTACAATGGTGAAGTGTAGGGGATTTAATAAGTGTGTAAACACTTATCCTTTTACTACTTAAAACAAGGAAAAACCAAACCAAAACGTGTATTTAATATCTTGAAGTCGGAATTACACGTGGTTTTGTGTTTTTGTGTAAAATAGGTACAAAAGATCAAATGAAGAAAACACGGGATTTCACGGACATTTATCAAAGCAAAAGTCAAATATAAAGTCAAAGGACCAAAAGTGCCAAAATATTGAAGTTTGGAGGGCTAAGGATGAAGATTTAATGAAGTTTCAAGCTTTAAATCAAGAAATGCAAACAACAAGGACTATTTATTCCATTTTTCAAAGTTATCCACTAACAAACCACATGGACCAATTAAGAGCACGAATTTACTAAGCTAACGGTTCCGCCCTTGCCGCGTAACTCGTCTCGGTTTGCATTTTGCATATTCTACAATTTTATTTCTAATTTTAACATTTTATTAGTCTTATTAAAAATTAAATAAATACAAGTTTTTTATTTTATAATAGTTAGTTTAGTATTGAAATAATTAATTTTGATTTTAAAATATTTTTAGTTTTAGTAGTTTTATTTTTATTTATTTTTATCTATTTTTAAACTAACACAAAACATCAAAAAGAAAAAAATAGCATGTGTGTTTCTTTTGTGAGTAATTAGGTGCATTCTTTTAGAAGATTAAAGATGGTGGAGTTGGTTAAATAAGATTAATTAAGAGCCCTTGGATAAAAGAATAATGAAAGGTGAATATGGTGTTCCATGTGAAGTGCTCCCATTGGTATATCTATAAAGCATTTTTCATCCTATTAGTGGAAACACATCATCACCTATCAAATGACCAAGATGTCCTCAAGTTAAAGAAGAGAATGTGATTAAATGCCTAAAAAGACTAATCTACCCCAAGCACCTTAACTTCAACTAAAAATAGCACCTCATTTTTCTTCATTTTGTATGTAGATTTTAGGTAGCTAAATAATGTCAATTTTATTTCTTGTTTTTTTAAATGTATTTCCTTTCAACTTTGTACTAGCTTATCATTAAGCACTTTCATATTAATAAAAGTTTATGTTTTAGCTTATTCTCATTCTACCTTTCTTAATCTTTTCTTATAATCTAGCTTATTATTTTGGGATTAGTTTTTTATAACTTTTTCCAAATAAGTTAAGATTCAAATATAAGTTTGAAATAAGTTATCTTATTTCAAGCTTATTGTGGGCTTATTTTTCTAGATCTACCTTATTGTGGGTGATTTGTTCATTTAGCTTTCAAGCTTTTTGAATCACATAAGTTTTAAGCTTAGGCTTACAACTTATTAATAAGCTAGCTTTTAATTATTTACTTTTAGTTTAGATCTATTAGTTTTTTATACAAAATAGTTTAGATCTATTAGTTTTAAGTTTAAAAATTTAAATATTTTCATAAAAATATAAAAATTAGTTTAGATCTATTAGGTATTTGATAAAATAGCGTAGATATATTAATTTTTAGTTCAAAAATTTAAATAGTTTTATAAAATATAAAAAATAATCTAGATCTATTAGTTTTGTTTGAATTTTTTTATCAAATATTAATTGTTGCTTATTATCTTAACCTCTTGTGTTATTTTAATGTTGGCGAATCAATTCATCACGTTTGGTAAAGAGCTTATGGTTTGTATAGATTTGATTAGAGTTTGATTTGGGAGCCCGTGTACTTTACGGGCCGGGTCACGCTTTGATTAAGTTTGATTTGGTTGGTCGTGTACTTTACGGGCCATATTTTGTTGCTTATGGAAGGCCGTGTACTTTACGGGCCATATTTTGTTGATTATGTTGTTTGTGTTTAGAGAGTTTTCTTCGGACCATGGGTACTAAAGTTCTTTCCTTTTTAAATACCTAGCTTAATCGTTTTAGTTTAATTAATTAGTTTAAATTGTTTTTAAATAATTTCTCTTTTATAAAAATCGTTTTAATTAGTTTCAAAATTTATTATTGTTTTAAAAATAGATTTAAAATTTTTAAAAATTAGTTTTCATTTACATAAGCTTATTATTAGTATAAAGTTTACACCTTTTTTTGATTATTAAGCTTATAAGTATATAAAGCTTCAAGCTTTATCATCTAAAAAGGTTAGCTATAAAGGTTAAAGTTTTACGCTTTATTCTTAAGTTTATCTTTGTCATTTGTTTTGTCATTTTTTACTTGTTATTACGTGCTTGCATTTAGATTAATTTTGCATTTAGAGTAATTAATATTTTTAATTATAATATCCTTTTGTTGCATCTTAGATTTAATTTGTTTAATCTAGATTTTAAATTGTAGTATAATTTTAATTTTGCATTTTAGAGTAAATTTATTTGGACTATTTGCGCTTTTATTTCTATATATTCCCTAGCCTAAAATAATATTCCCATTTTAGTTTAAATAATCATAGATACCAAATTCACTTTTATTAACCAAAAACAAATATAGTCTTTACGATAAAATTGGATTTCAATTCGAATCGATTCGAGAAAAACGATATAATAAAAAAACCTATATTAGCGGGCTATATACTTTGAACCTATTTTCAATGATTGTCAATGCTTCAACGACCGTTTTACACAAAAAATTACCGCCCGCGGCGGCATTAAGATAATATCGTTCATGATCGTTCAATCAATTGTAAAACGTGTCGATTTGATGTAATTCGGAAAAATCGTGATGAGGACATTCATGTAACATTTTCTTAAACCTATTCCAAGCCGTTGAAAAACTCTCATGATATTTTTGTGAAAACTTTGAAATCTCGTTTTTCAAATGCGTAGTCTTAGAGGGCGGAAAAAATTGGTTCACGGATTTGGACACGAAATCCTTCCACGTCAATATGGAATTGGGTGGTTCTTTCTCGAGCAAAATTTTGGCGGGGCCCTCTAAGGAATACGGAAAAAGCATCATCTTAATCGAGTCGATCGAGACGTCCTTAAACTTACAAGTCGATGTAAGACGGTTGAAATGGCGAATGTGGTTATGAGGGTTGTCCTTTTGGTCATCAAGAAACTTTTTAGCTTGGATCATGGACAATAAACCCGTCTTAACCTCAAAATTCCCCGCAAGGATAGCGGGAATCACAATCGCTTCTCCATAACCCTCGGTGGGTGCTTGAAGCAACTCCATCACAGTACGATTAGCCATAGAAGCTTCTTGTTCTACAATGGCTTCGACAATGGGAGATTCTTCACTAGAAGGAGTTTGGTTTCCTTCCTTTTGACGACGTTTACGAGCATGTTTTGCTTTAGAGCGGGTTTGCATAAACGTAACGTAGAACGTCGGGGTGAGCAAAAAAGATTCTTTTTGGTGTTTTTACGTTTTTTAATTTTTTTGTGCTTTTGATTGTTTTTAACTTTTTTGGATTTTTCTTGTGAATTACGTAGACTCAAATCTACAAATCTCTCCTCGAATCAATTTCTCGATTAAAAGAGCCTCAAGGAATGAAAACGATCACGTTAAGTGAACGTCTTTGATGAATTTAGAACGTTGGTGGAACACCAAAACGTTCAAGAGGGTTTAATCTTTGAAACCAAGCAAATATATAGGATACATAGATAATACTTTGGTCGGCAAACCCTCGATTAGCCCTCTTTCTCAAAACACGCACAAGCAAGCGGGGGAAACGAGGCGGCGCGAAGCTCTTAAGTGCCTTTTTCCCTTAGACATTGGTCTCCTTATATCCACCTTATAGTTTGTGTTAATCAAAATTAAGCCTTTCGAAAGTAATTATCTATTTAGCCTTTTCTTTTGCTTTAGATTCGAATAACATAATTGAGTGATGAAATCCCAATTAAGGTTGCGTTTTCACGCTTTTGGAGATATTGTGAATTTATTGTATACGTAATACAATATAGTAATAATATTCACAAAAATGAAAACCAATAATACGTATGATTAGAGTGCTAATCACACAAATACTATTTATGGATAATATCAAAAACAAAATTGTTCAAATTTAAACATACACACCTCCCCGGCAGCGGCGCCAAAATGATAGTAGTATGATTACGCGTTTTAGGAAAAACAACGTAAAAGCGGTAAGAACTAAGCGTACGTTTAGAAAAACGTAAACACTTATGTCCCTAATGTTGTTCGTTCTCGAGGAGGATTAATGTGTGTGTTAAACTTGTTGATATTTGAGATTAATCTAGAAAATGAGGAAAGAAAATTACGGGTTACGCTAAAAATTACACTATGACGTAGAACACGTAAAATCGTAAAACTTGACCAAAAATCAACTAAATATTTTTTTAATAACTAATAAATCATAAAAAATGTAATTAAGATGGAAAAATAATTAAAACTTTTTAAGCCTTTTATTTTTCAAGTTATTCAATTCTAAAGTCCGTTTAAAAACCCAAAAATCAAAAATCTTAACAAAAATTCCAAATTCAGTTTTTATTATTTGTAAACCTCAAACACTTTAATTAAAAGCTAAACAATAATTTTTTAAAATTTAAAATACGTTTTTCTATTTTTAAAAGACTAAGAATTAAAACGAGACTAAATAAATTCTAATAAATAGATAAAAGGCTGGAAAAATCTAAAAACTTACACAAAAGTTTGAAAATGTAAACTAAGTAAGGGAAAATGAAATGAGCTAACAAAAGTAAACCAATAAGCTGAAATAAGCACAATTATGTCATGGATTATTAATAAAAATCCCAGACAAAAAGTCCTTAAATGTCTAATGATTTAAAACTTGGACAGAGAAGTCCCAAGGGCGCAAATGGTTATGAGTGGGTGTATAAGGGTTGATCATGGGTTGAGGTCATGGGTTCGAACACAATGGTTCACCTTGGCCTCCTTGTGATTCCCTTTTTTATACTTTGTTTTAAATCACCTAAACACAAGTTCAGATTACTAAAATCCTTTAATTTTAAGAACCTAGAGTCAAATTAGCAGATTAAGTTACCCAGAATCCCATGAACACAAAAAACTACTAGAACCTTTATAGAAACCCCCTTTTCTCTCTTGTTTGAAGCTTTGTTGAAATCTAATCTTGTTGTTTATACCAGTAGTTACAAGATACATACCATTCTCTCAAACTCCAAAATTAAATGGTAATGATCTTAAAATCAAAGAAAAATCGAGCACCTTGTGCTACAGTAACCAAAGGAAATGAAGGTTATATGTTGATGATGGAATTTTGCTTGCTTGAGACTATTTTTTGTTGGACAATTGGGGCACCCTCACAACCAGTTGGTTGTGAGGAGTCAATGTAAACAGAAAAACAGAATACCAACAAAGATCAAATACCAAAATGGACAAGTAGGTTCAGAAGTGGATAATAAGCACAAATATGAAATTCAATCACAAGTAGTTAATCAAATAAGCTACAAACGATTGTTACCAGCTTTTGTAGAGATACAAGGCCACCTAAACTACTACCAATCCAAAATTTAAGTTCTAACACAAAGAATTAAGAAAGTGATTGCTACTGGTGTGTTTTTCATATGTGGGGTGGCATAAATCTGGCAGCCTACATAATTTAGGTACTTATCTGTTGAAACTAAGCTCAATTCTATCACAAGTCCAAAAAAAGGAACAAATGACTAATCCAAATCAAGACAGGAAAGACACCAATCAAAGAAACAAGTCAAAGATCATACCAGACTTAGGAAAGTTTGCAGATTTTATGAAAAAATGTAAATACATATTTTTAAACTAGACCACAAGATTTTGTTGCTCAAATCATCTTTGTTAAACTAGCATGGTACGCACAGTTCACTTTGATCACATGATTAAGAAACCACACCTGTTGACAGAATAAACTAAACACCACTTAAACCACATATTTGAATTTTAACAAGGCCAAAGTACTTAGTTAACCTAGAGCAACCTTGAAAAGCACAGATCTATGAATAATATAACCAAAGAGACAGATTTAATAAACCACACATAATCATATATCAATGATCACACATTCATATAGCAAAAAAATTTCAACTAGGAAATTTAAAAAGAGAGAGAGTTAGGAAGTGAACCTGCCTTGCTTTACATCCAAGCAAGGCCAGCTATGCTCCCCTAGCTTATTCAACTACTAAATACAAGATAGGGGTATCTTGAATGGTATAGAACTAGGGGATGTGATGGTGATGCTTGGTGTAGTTCTACAACCGAACCAAGCACCAAGGAAATGAGTGGAGTGAGGTAATCTGCTTAATGAACAAAAACATACAAAACTAAACAAGAAATCCAAGTAGCAAGATCAATGATCTTGCTACAGTGAGGGTAAGCTTAGAGACTAAATACCAACAAAATTCTTAGTGAGCAAATTGTTATTTGTTTTTCTTTTCAAAACTTGTTAACTGAACATAAAAAAACTGATCAAGGTGGATAGCTTTCCCCACAAATTCAGTCACCTAGGGTTGAATCTTCCCACCTCCTTGATATCTTCAAGATATCAGGGAACCATGATCAGGTTCAACTCTATGCAACCAAACTGTTAAGAGACTCATAATATCCAAACTTGGACTTGGTCAAAAACCAAGGAAGACTGATTTTAGAAAAGCTGATATTGGGGGCTTATGTTAACTTGATATGACTTATCAAGCTACAAAAACCACCACAATTTAAGAGATTAAGTGAGAAATGTAGATAAAAATAAACTTCAACTTTTTGAAAACCTTAAAGCAAATATAAACTTTTGGAATACTTGAACAAACAATAACTAAGAACAATCACCGACAAACATTTAACATAAAAAATGGTACTTGGAATTCGTCAATAAGCAAACACACTATTTCATTCATGAAAAAAGGATTTACAATGTTTTGACCAAAGGAAAAACCAAGAACAAAACAAAATGAAATCTGCTAATGCCTTTTTATAGGCTTACAAGAATTAGAAAATTAGTAAACCCTAATACTTGATTTTCCATGAATGCCCTTGTAGATTATTCAAAGATGCAAGATGCCTAAATTTGAATTTATGGTCAAAGAGCTCATGTGATGCATACTGCCTCTTCTTGGACTGTTGAAGAGAGGTGATTTGTTAAGAGTGCATCCTAGCCTTTCAAATTTGAGTACCCACCAAGAAAATGATTATAGCCATGTATCCATTGTTCCTTTTTTGTATTTTGTTGCTGGGGAGGCCACGTGGTGAGATTTGGGTGATGGGGGGACCTTGTTGTGAGTGGGTTTAGGTTTAAGATGGGGTGAATTAGCATTCTAGAGCCAATTAAACAAAACCCCCTTGGTTTTGATTAAGTTCGAGATTAGGGTTTATGAAGGAGGTGGGAGGGGTTTGATCTGAGATTAGGGGTGATAGACATGTTTGCCGCCACTTTTTATTATTAATAAACTAGTTTTTAAAATTCGTTTAATAATAATTAAAGTGTTAAGTGGAGGGTGACATGGAGGGTGTAGTGACGTGGTGGGATGTAATTGGTGGGGAATAGTGATGTGTAAGGCTATGACTAGTGGGATAGTTTTGATTGTCTGACTCAAATGGCCCTCATACTTCCAAATTATGTTCATACAAGTTTTTGGCAGTTTTTTTACAAGTTCCTTTGTAAACAAGTTTCTCTTTTTCCACTTTGGCTACAAATACTTTTCAAAAAGTATTTTAAGGGTATGATTTGTATTTTCTTGAATCTTCAAGGGCTGAACTTGACATATCTTGATACTTTAGGATCCTTCTTGTACACTTGATATTTAGGAGGACTAAAAGTGACAAGTCTTCAATTCTTGAGGGACTAAAGTTGCCAAATCTTCATTCTTCAAGGACTTTCTTGGAAAATCAACACTTGAGTCTGGTTCATTGTGCGGCTTCATTTCCCGTTTTCGTTTTTGATTGATTCTTGTGATCTTTTAGTCATTTTCTCGATATCCGTACCTAAAATACACATTGAACAAACAGAAGCATATATATGGCACTTTTTATGATATTTTCACCGTTTTAAGCCCGTTTTGGACGATGAGACCATGTATAAAAGCAGTCTCATCACTTTCCACAACATCTTGAATATCAATTGATACCAGAGATATGGAGCTCATGATATCTAGACTTCAAAGGTTGTTTAGTTGTGTAGAAACTCCTTGTATCATTTCACATGCATTAGACAGTTAGAAATAAACCAATTTGTATTGGCATTGTGATTTTTGGTAAATCACCAACCATCCACGAATTTGATTATTCTTTACTAGTTAGTTGTTTTTTTATGTAATAGCCAATACTTTATTCATCAAGAATAAGGTGTACTGATTACCCTACTAGTTTTGGTAACTATAAACCATTAATAGATTTGAGTTGTCTTTACCTAGAGTCCTTTGATCTTGGACTAGCCAACTCTTTGCATTTAAGAATGATGAGTTAATGACCATGTATTTTTTAGTGAACTATTAGCTATCAACAGATTTGAGAGGTATTTACGAAAAACCATTTTCTTATGGACTAGCCAGTTCTTATGTCGATTAGACATGGGGAACTTGTTACCATTTAGGAAGTGTGGCTGAAAGCGAAAGACTTAAAGATCTTTTTAGGCCTCTTCATCCTTCTCAAGATCCTTGATCTTTTGTTTTACAAGTTTTTTCTGTTCCAAAAGCAGTTGTTGATTCTTTTGTAACTTTTAGCTATAGTTCCAACAATCTCTCAAGCATCACTCTCTCAAAAGGATAGCTTCTTTCTTGTAGCAGATACAAAGTAACATCATTCATATATATGGTGTGAATACCACAGGAAGGATAAAACCTATTGTGTGGTAATCCAAGTATCCTTTTTCCTCCAAAAGT
The DNA here is from genome assembly GCA_025667525.1 of Glebionis coronaria. NCBI lineage: Eukaryota > Viridiplantae > Streptophyta > Magnoliopsida > Asterales > Asteraceae > Glebionis > Glebionis coronaria. Next base: position 387,913,296 of record CM046875.1, read on the forward strand.
CCTCATGATACTTGTCTAGAGTCTCATACATGACTTTAAACTCCTCAATCAAAAGAAAATATTCCTTTCTTCCTCACAACCAATTATGACAGCTTCATATAACTCTTGAATGTCATGTTTGTTAATAATGTGTAAAACATCTTCTAACCATAAAAATAACCTGTATGATCGATTGTGACAATCCTCAAATTTCACTTATGTGTTATGAGCTATACTTTCTTAATAAGAAAATTTGGCTGGAAATTTTTGCTTTTTGTACCTTACTTGGTATGATGAACTGCTTCTCACAACCTGAACTGCCATATCAACATATTCCTATATGTTGTGACACACAATGTATATGTCAAGTCTAAGTTTTAAAAGTAATCTTATAAGGTCAATATTGATAATAACATCTCAAATATAACTATGATCCCCTAAATTCCCTTAGAAACCCTAGAATCCCTAAAAATGAGTTATAAACTCAAGAATGATAAACTATGAACGGAAAGTACATATGAATAAGTAATTAAGGATTATAAACAAATTATAAACTATACTTTAAAGACATAATAATACCTAATAATAGTAAGAACAAACCATACAAAGCTAAGTACAAATAAATGTACATAATAGTCTAGATCATCACCTAGAAGCCCTTGGTAAACAATGTTTCAAGCAATATAACTACATAATATCTATATACTATTATCAAATAAAATATAATAATTATAATCTATCATATAAGGAAAACATAATTTATCACAAATTACTAATATTCACTAATCCAAAGCTAATTACAAGCAAATGACCTATAAGCAAGATTAGCATATAAAATCCATTCTGTATGAACTAGAGTCTAATCTTTTGCAACTAATTATAAAACTCAACTAAGTATCATATTAAAGATATACATTTATTTCAAGTTACAAATTAATAAAGCATAAGGTACAAGTTATCAAAGCATAGGATCTTAAGCTCCCATAATTATCCCTAAAATATGATGAACCTATATAAACCCTTAAACTAAGAATGTAGAAACCCTAGAAGTCATAAACATACTATATAGGACCTAGAATAAGACTATATTATGATATAAACCCTAATCACCCAAGATAGAAAGTCATTAGGAATAATGACTTAAAAACCCTTATATTAAGAAATCTACATATAATCACTACCTAGTCTTTTAGGACAAGTCTACAAACACCCATAGCACTTCATTAAGGTTATAAGATGATATTAAGACAATGTACAAGTTCCATGATATGAGTAAAATCTTGTATCATTTATAACAAATCAAACCCTAAAACATAAAGAAAAATACTAAGTTTTATGTAACAAAGCAGAATTATGGGGTATTCTTTGTTGTTTGTGTTTTTGTAGGTAAAATGATACGATTTGGTGCAAACACGGATTTCAAGGCATTATTATCAAGAAAAAGACAAAAGAAGGACTCATTTTGATAAGTCTCCAAAGTTCAATTACCTTTCATGACAATCTGCTAAAGATAAAGAACTTAAAGTGGCAAATCAACAAAGTCAAAGAGCTTATGATGAAAGTCAACCAAATTCAAAGGGTCAAAGTTGTTCAAACTCCAAGTCAAAGGGCTGAAGATATCAAGTTTATGAAGTTTCCATGCTAAAACAATAATCTGCCAAAGTTGAGGGGTAAAATCTGCCAAAAGGGAAACTTAATTCATATATCAATCTGTGTGATACACTTTCAACCAATGAGAAGCAGGGAAATCAAAGCCATAGATTGCCAACTAAATGGCTCATTAACGAGGAGAGATTGAAATCTCAACAGTGCGCCCACCCATTTAAACAGCCAACCATATTTCATTTTTTGGATAACAATCCGTGTGCTCTTTAAACACCCAATGCTATCAACCCACGTGGCCAATTCATCACCAGGTCGTGGATTTTGCTAGAGGCCATATCATAAGAAGCTTCCAACATGGAAAGTGATCGCCAAGACAAGACGAACTCATCCCAACTACTTAATTAAGATGATATCAAGAGAAGCAAATTCCCCCAAATTGATGAAGAACACTTTACCAGAAATTGACACGTGGAAGAAGCTGATTAGAAGGGACACGTCATGACACCTCAATGCTCATCACTTTTGTTCTATAAATACCCTGTAGATAGCTCATTTGTATGTGTGCAGCAAGTGTGTGAAAAACATACACTTTGTAGAATTCTCTCAATTTAATCTCCTTTCAGTTTTAGCAGCTTAAGAGTGATTGACAACCACTCTTAAGTCTGTTATATTAGTTGTAACTGAAGTACCTACTTTCTACCATTAATAAATCTTACATTTCACTTTTCACTTGATCTTTATTCTACTCTAGTATACGTGATGTTCATATCTTCATAGCTTGGATTCTGTTATTCATGATTGAATAACAGACTTGTGTTGATGTTTGCAGGAGAGATCTTGTTCAAATTTTGTAGTTCACAGCCTACTTAACCAGTTCTAGCCATAGTTTAAGATCAGACAAGTAGCAGAGTTAATGATGATGAATTATGGTGTTTGATGTTGACTGGTTGATTGTTGATAGCTGATAAGGTGGTGAATAAGCTCAAAAGATATTTTAACACTCCTCAACCAAAGGAGGCTTCAATTGCTAAAAAGTTTCAAATTTTATTTTAAATTCCACTTAATTGTCGAATGCATGCTCAATTCTTAGAACTAGTGAAACTTGCTTGATTTTGCTTGTTCCTGGTGCTATTTGATCTTTCTGTTATAACTTGATAGTTGTTAGTTTGATTCTGTTAGCTTAATCTATTTTCATTGCTTTAAAATCCTATTTCAGTCCCTAAGTAGTGTTTGGTTCAGTTGAATTTTTTTGATTCAGAGAGAAGTTGGAGTTAAACTTGTTTCTATACACTTAGTAACTGGTCTAATATAATTGTGCACGTTTTAAAGTCAATCACATAGTCAAAAAGGGAAATGACATAAAAACACTTTGGGTCAGTCTTTTACACTCAAAATAACTACTTTCAAACAAGCATTAATTGCTCAATTCTTTGAGTTAGGACTTGATTTTTGGTTTATTGGAAAGCTTAACATCCAGGCTTTCAAGATTGATAAGCTTTTAGGTCTAGTTTCCATTGTAGAATAAGCTAGAGTTCTATAAAAGTCTCTATGATAAATAAGCATATCTGCCAAGGCTTATTTCCATTTCCCACTGAATCTCTTCATAAATCTAGCCATTTTATTTCATAAATCAGTTGTAAAAGTGATAAAAACAAGAATTCGTTTTGGTCAAACTTTGGTCAACGCAAGTCAAACTTGGTCAACATAAGTCAGTTTGAGCTTATTTCACTTTTTGGCTTATTCTATGGATGAAATTTGGAATTTCTTAGACATGTGTCATTATTTTGGGCTTATGAATGTTTCTTGTGAGTTTCAGATCAAGTGCTTATCTAGAAGTGCTTATCTCTTAAAATTGGCTTATTGAAAATAGCTTATTTGAGATTTAGGAAGTTTCAGCTTATTTCCTTGACAGTGTCTAGCTAATTTTTCATCCTGAATATTTTAAAACTGGTTTGAGCTTATTTGGTTAACTAGAACTCAAGTTATAGCTTATTTTTGGTTAAGCCCGTTTTTCACTTAAACATTTTCATTAATCGCAAAATAGTCCCTGGAATTTGTTATCTTGCTAGATTGTTAGAAATTAGTTACAACTTTTTAGGGTTTGCTGTTTAGTCCTCTAAATTGTTAGGTTTGTTATTTTTGGTTGTTAGCTTGTTATAGTTGTTACTTCTGGCAATTAGTTTGCACAATTTACAATTTCAGTCCTTATACTTTTCAAATTTACCTTTTTAGTACTTATACTTTAATGACCTTTACATTTTAGCATTAAATTCTTGTTGTGCATTGTTGACTTGTACATTGTGCTTACTAAGTGGTATGTGCAATTTTTTTAGCATAGTATGGATATTGTAACACCCCATTTTGATAAATGGAATGTCACGCGTGATTATGGCGTGTCATCAAAGAATACAAGGATAAATGTCTAAACATTACATGACCATAAAGGAAATACTGGAATCAAACATCGGTATCCCAAAAGTAGAAACTCATCACACACAAACATAAGTACTGTAAATGAAAGGACTAAACAATGTCCATGGAAATGAGTATCAAAGTAGAGATAAATGCATAAAGTAAAGAATGCTAGAAAGCTTCCAGTCCATATGCACATACGCTTAGCGTCCCTGAGTACCTGCCGTTTTGGGAACATGAAAAGGAAAACGGCTGAGCAATACGCTTAGTGCACGGATATACAATTATACCATGAACACTATAAGCATATAAACATGAAGCAGCAGAAAAGACTAAGTCCTGGATAACCTGGTTATATCTTAGTAAAACTGGTTTTATAGTTTGAAAAGCCTTATGTTTATCTTGTAAAAATTGTTTAACATATATTACCATTAGCCAATATAGGTCATGAAATATCAACGTGCATGAATACTTGGAGGGGTGACCTCGTCATGCAAATTAGAGGGGCTGCCTCTAATTTAATATATTGGTTTTTGGGTAAGAGGGATCAACTCCTTGTGAAGGATGCAAGGCACATACAACATTCACACTGAATAATCTGCTGAAAACATGTAAACTAGGATGCACCCATACGCCCCACCTGATAATATAATATATGGCCAAAGGCTGAAAGGGACGCCACGAGCTATCACTCCGTCGTGGTGAAGTCATAACACTGGTGCCTCCAGTGTTATGGTTATGGTACCTCCATAACTAGGTGAAACTGGTAATGCGTGTATATGGCTTTAGGTATTCTAATTAAACATAAGCAATTCAAAAACATATAAAACATATACTGGGAAAACAGTTGGCTGCATACGGGGAAATCCTAATATGGAAAGAATGTCCATACTGAAAGGACGGAGAATCCGTACCTTATGTCCAGTGAACGAAGAAGACGAACGGAAGAGAGTCCTACTTCGGTATCACTAATGCTACATAAATACATACGTGTATAAGTATCTGGTTACTGAGTACGTAACTGGTTTTATATCATGTCTTATCTTGTTTTATATGTCATGTTTTACTGATTTAAGCTTTATACTGTGTTTTTAACCTATATTCTGTCTATTCCGATTAAATATTACTTGTATTTCATGTATGATTATACTTGTTGTGTAATAATAAGTAACTTTCTAAAAATAACAGGTTTCCTAAAATAGAAAGTTTCCAAAAATAGAAAGTTACCAAAAATAGAATGTTTCCAAAAATAGAAAGTTTCCAAAAATAGAATTGCTGCTTAAAATAGATAAGTTTCTAAAAATAGAAAGTTTCCATAAATAGATTAGCTGCCTTAGTTAAATAAGTTTCTAAAAATATAAAGTTTCCATAATTAGATATAGGCTGGATAATTAAGCTAATTATATAAGCTTAAGTGTTTTCTGATTAATATTCTAAGTCATGTGATTATATAGTATAGTTTATTAATTATTTCATGTAAATTAAATAAACTATAAGTTAAAATATTTAATTAAATATAACATGATTTAACTAAATAAAGGTAAAATAAATACTTAGGTTAAAACATGTATTATTATCTATAAATAATATAACCTAAGTCATGTAAATTAATAAATTATAAGTCATGATTTTTAATAATTAATTAATTATAAAGTTTAATTAAATGATAAATACTTAGGTTAAAATTCATGTGTTAATAATAAAATTAATGACCTAAGTCATGTAAATTAAATTAATCATGTTCATGCTTTTAATTAATTTAATTTAAATCTTGTAAAAAAATAACATAACTTGTAAAAAATATTAAACCTTGAAAAATAACTCATGAACTGGACCGTGTTTTAAATCTAAAAATGTGTGAACCGGACACGTGTTTTAACCCATGAACCGGACCCAAAATCACCACCATACCCTGACCTAAGTCAGGGTTTCCCTTGTCCTTTATGCTGCCGTGACACCACCACCACCAAACCGAGATCATATGATCTCGGCGGTGCGAAGTAAGCCAAGCCGAGACCCCCTTGGGGCTCGGTTAGGCGTCGACCACAAATGAAACACCCCATAACCCTAAATTGATTTAAACCCCATGATTTAATAGCATGTTATATCTTGTTTTTAATTAGTTTATTAAAAACATTCATGATTTTATGTGATAAATAATCAAAACATAAAAGAAAAGAGGTTAGGGTTTATACCGATTACGTGAATTAAAGAATGATGAACACGCAACGATCCTTGCAATAAATCAAAGACCAAAATCAAACCGAAACACCCCTTGGTGTTTTTATACCCGGCGGCCAAAAGAACCAAAGGAAGAAGAAAAGGATTTTAGGGTTTTTCTTGTTTTCACAATTTTGTAAATAATGAAACATGTTTTTCCCTTTTTCCCTAGTTAGTAAATTTGCATGGGCTTGGCCCATGTTTCCTTGTTGTGTCCGCGGGTATGGGGCCCACATGGGGGTAACCCGAACATTTTCCGTGTCTAAAATAATAGTGTGTTCTCGTGTTCATGTTTTTACGTGATTTGATTAGTTATCGATCGTGATTTAATATATTTATTCGTGCTCGTAATAAATATTCATACATACGTAATATTAAGCTCGTGATTAATTTACGTTCATGATTTCATGCTCGTATGTTTGTGAATAATTATTATAGAAATAATTATCGTGAGTTAATACGTAATAAATACTTATCGTGTTATAACACGTACGTAATACTTGTAATTCTTGTTCATGAAACATAAATGTGTTATAAAAGGAAAGTTCTAATCATGTACGTACTATCGTAAGGGTACTATTCATGGTAAAAGCATGCGGGTTTTACAACTCTTCCCCCCTAAAAAGAATAATTCGTCCCCGAATTATAGATAAAGTAAACTGGAAAAGAAGAACATACCCGAATTCAAAATATGAAATGAGGGTAAGAAGCCCGGATAGACTCCTCTGTTTCCCAAGTGGCTTCCCGCTCGGTATGATCCCTCCAAAGGATTTTGATGAATGGAAACGTCTTCCTTCTCATGACTCGTTTTTGTCTGTCAAGAACTCATTCGGGTTCTTCTATGAAAGTGAGATCTTCACAAATCTGTTCTAGTGGATACTGAACCATGTGAAGGGGATGATACAGGTACCCTCTGAGTAAGGACACATGGAAAACATTGTGTACATGAGAAAGCTGCGGAGGTAACGCTAAATGGTAAGATACTTTACCGACTCGTTCAATGATATCAAACGGTCCGATGAAACGAGGAGTGAGCTTCCCTTTAATTCCAAAACGTCTAACACCACGTGCCGGCGAAACCTTAAGGAAAATTCGATCTCCTACGTTAAAATGTAAGTCCCTACGATGCTTGTCTGCGTAGCTCTTCTGACGTGACCGTGCTTCTTCCAGTTTCTGCTTAGCTACTGCGACCTTCTCATTAGTCAGCTCTATGATTTCTGGTCCTTCAAGTGTTCGCTCACCAACCTGATCCCAGCAGATTGGGGCGCGACACGTCCTGCCATACAACATCTCGAAAGGAGCACACTTGATACTTGCGTGCCAACTCTTGTTGTATGCAAACTCCACCAAACAAATGTAATCGTCCCAATCACCCGTCCATTCCAACGCACATGACCTCAACATGTCTTCCAATGTCTGATTCGTTCGCTCTGACTGCCCGTCTGTTTGAGGATGAAAAGCCGTGCTAAGATTAAGTTGTGTACCCCAAGCTTTCTGCAGACTTCTCCAGAATCGCGAAGTGAAACGAGGATCTCTGTCTAAGACGATGTTGGATGGAGCACCGTGAAGTCTCATGATCTCCCTTCTGTAAGTATCGGCGAGTTTGCTGACCGAATCTTCCTTGCGGATCGATAAGAAATGAGCTGATTTGGTAAGTCGATCAACGATAACCCAAATTGCATCATGCTTCCTCTTGGTTGGCGGAAGACCAGTAACAAAATCCATGGTGATTTTGTCCCACTTCCACTCTGGAATATCTAACAGTTGAAGAAGACCGCCAGATCGCTGATGCTCGATCTTAACCTGCTGGCAGGTAAGACATTTGGAGACGTAAGTGGCAACATCCTGTTTCATACAACTCCACCAAAAGTACTGCTTGATGTCATGGTACATCTTGGTCGAACCAGGATGGATAGAAAATGGGGAGCTATGAGCCTCAGCTAACAAGGCTTCCCGGAGTTCTTGATCATTAGGAACACAAAGTCTTGTGCCCTGCCATAAGATACCATCTGCATCTACTCTGAACTCTGTCTGCTTCTCCAAATTCTGAATTATCGCCCAGATTTCTCCTTCATCTTTATGAGCTTCCTTGATCTTAGCGAGTAACTCGGGTTCTACTTTAAGATTAGCCCAGTAACCATGCTGTCCACGTACCATGATCTCTATGTCTAGTCGCTCCAGGTCTCTAATGATTTCCTCCTCAATCTCAATGTCGTTGATCATTCCGGACTTTCTGCTAAGTGCATCTGCCACTACATTCGCCTTATCGGGATGATACTATAGATTAATGTCATAATCCTTCAACAGCTCTAACCATCTCCTCTGTCTCATGTTCAATTCACGCTGAGTGAAGCTATACTTCAAGCTCTTGTGGTTCGTGAAAATGTCACATGATTCTCCATATAAGTAGTGCCTCCATATCTTCAACGCAAACACGACTGCTGCAAGTTCCAAGTCATGTGTAGGGTAATTTTCCTCATAAGGCTTAAGCTGCCGTGAAGCGTACGTGATCACTTTCCCATGTTGCATGAGAACACAGCCAAGTCGCTTCCCCGATGCATCACTATAGGTTTGAAATCCACCCGTACCAGACGGGTGAGTAAGAATCGGTGCATATACTAACTTCTGCTTTAGGTCTTCAAAGCTCTTCTCACGTTCTTCAGTCCAAATGAATTTCTCCCCTTTCCGCATCAGTTTGGTCAATGGTAGTGCTAGGCGGGAAAAGTTCACCATGAACCTACGGTAATAACCAGCTAAACCTAAGAAACTGTGGACTTCAGTCGCTGATGTCGGCCTCGGCCACTTAGTAATAGCCTCAACTTTCGCTGGATCCATAGTGATTCCTTCTGCTGATACAATGTGACCTAAGAACGCCACCTTGTCTAACCAAAACTCACACTTGGAGAATTTAGCATACAGCTGCTTCTGGCGAAGAACTCGTAGTACTATACGAAGATGGTCTTCATGTTCCTCCTTGGACTTAGAAAAAATTAGGATGTCATCGATGAAGACAATGACAAACTTGTCCAGAAATTCATGGAAGATTATGTTCATCAAATCCATGAACACTGCTGGAGCATTGGTAAGGCCAAATGGCATGACTACAAATTCGTAGTGACCATAGCGTGTACGGAAAGCAGTCTTGGCGATATCCTGCTCCTTAACCCGTAGCTGATGATAGCCTGACCTTAGATCAATCTTGGAGAAATGTTTGGCCCCTTGGAGTTGGTCAAACATATCGTCTATACGTGGGAGTGGATACCTATTCCTGATGGTAATCTTGTTGAGCTCGCGATAATCTATGCAAAGACGCATATTGTCGTCCTTCTTCTTAACAAATAAGACCGGTGTGCCCCATAGAGATGCGCTCGGTCGAATGAAACCTCGTTCCAGAAGTTCTTGTAGTTGATCCTTTAGCTCCTTTAACTCTATGGGAGCCATGCGATAAGGAGCCTTGGAAATCGGCTCAGCTCCTGGGATGAGCTCGATATTAAATTCCACTTCACGTGTAGGTGGTATGCCCGGAAGTTCTTCTGGAAATACATCTGGAGATTCTGACACTATCGGATGATCATGAATTGATGGGGATTCAGCATCCATGTCATGAACAGTAGCTAGATAACCCTCGCACCCATGTGAAAGTAGTGCACGTGCTTGCAGGGTTGATATGATTTGTACAGACCTGCCGGGTACGAACCCGTTATGAATGTACTCTGGCGCATTAACATCACCAAAAATGACTCGATATGAATTGCAATCTATGGTAGCATGATGCTTGGATAGCTAATCCATGCCCAAAATCATGTCAAAATCATTCATGTCCAACGGAAGTGCGTCAACAGGACAAACCTTGTCGTCAAACTCTAGGGGAAGGCTCTTGTACACATGGGTTATAAGTATATAGTCTCTCAAAGGCGTGGAAATACTGAGTCTATTCTCTAGTGGCATGGGGAGTATCCTAACATTCTTGGCATACGCAGAAGAAATGACCGAGTGAGTAGCACCTGTATCAAATAGAACACCAGCAGCTTAACCATGCATATACAAAATTCCAGTGATGGTACCTGTAGACTTGTTGGCCTGATCGCGAGATGTCTTGTAAACGCGCCCAGTACTAGGAGGCGGCTTGGTATCAGCATGTCACGATGTGCCCTCCATCTCGCCCTTGCGGTAGTCCTTTATGTGATGGCCAGGAAGACCACACTTGAAGCATGCATCACTCTCGCGGAGACATGGCCCTGGGTGCCTACGGTGGCAAGTAGAGCAAAGAGGATGAGTATATCCTCCAGCAGGTTTCCTGACTGGCTGAGAACCTGATAAAACATTATACATGAGACATGATAATAGGGTACCAAGGACAATGCAGATAATCGTAAGATTGAATGCCAGTGATAGCTGGACGGTTAGGCTGAGAAACTCTCTGGTTCTGGTCCCTACCGTTACCATGATTCCTGGTAGAAGATTTGCTAATGTGTCAGAATTAAGAATTATAACATGTAATCATAAGAAAATGCGTAAGTATAAGGACATGCTGCTGTTGGAGTGTCCAGTGTTGTTACGTTAATTATCATTACCGCCACGCCTATCTGTAGCAGAACGGTCGTTAGTCTGACCGTTTCCTTTGGGCTGATTAGGCTGCTGTTGAGTAGCTGGCTGAGACCGGTCCCTAGTCTTCTACCTGGAAGATACAATTTAAAGAGATGAAATATTGACATATACTGAAAGAATACGGATTGTTCACCGCTTGAATATGAATGTTTACCTCTTATCGGGTCTCTCTGCTTCCCCGAACTCATCTCTCTCCTAAAGCATCTCCAGCTTACGTGCTGCATCGGTCACTTGTGCTACCGTGTTGAACATAGCACACACCAAGTTGTTTGCGACCTATGTGCGAAGAGCCCACCTGAAGTGGTGTGCCTGCTCTTCAGGAGTACCTGCTGCTGCACCAAGGAAACTAGCTAAGCGAAGAAAGCGCTGCATGAACTCGTTGCTATTCTCCCCAGCTCTCTGTCGGATCCCATGGTACTACCTCTTCAGCTTGTCTTGCTCAGACTTGGGAAAGAACTGCTCCATCAACCTATCTCTGAACTGAGCCCATGTCAAACCTGCCACCCAATCATCACCTCCCTAAGACTGATTCAGTGCTATCCACCATGCTAACACATCACCTTCGAACCGGTAGCATGCCAACCTCGACTTGAAAACGGGGTCACAGCCCATAGCAGCGAAGATCTTCTCAATGTGAGCCAACTAGCTTTCAGCTTCACTGGGGCTATCTGTTCTCTCGAAAGCTCAAGGACGGAGCTTGTTGAATCTCTCCAGCCATGTGGCCAATGTCGCTGGAGGAGGAGGAGGAGGTACTGGGTGATGCTGCTGATTGTTGGCAGCCTGAACCTTAGCCCTGATTTCGTTCCTCAGCTGAGGAAGCATAGCTTGCATTGCAGCTTGGATTGCTGCATTGAGTTGTTCCTGCTCGCGTGTGAGAACCATCTGACAGTATAACATAAAATACATGATTAAACTGATCAAAACATAAACTATATACATGAAAAAATTTATACCAATAAATCATGAGAAAAATTGTATGCAGAAAAATTTGTACATGAATGCATGATGCAGTTTTATGAAAACTTTTGTATGCGCGAGAGTGAACGCCTACGGTCAGTTCACTCAAAACAAAAGACATGGCGAGGGGACGCCTATGGGTCGGTCCCAAATTTAAAAGTTTCGATAAAACACATGCGACTAAATAGGGCCAGTCCTGTACCAACCATTACTTAGTCATAAACCTGCGACAATGACATATATATGTATGCATGAAAATGATGAATGCATGAAAACCGACTGTCAGTTCTAGGAAGACCATAGTGACTACCCACTAATCACAGGTCATGTTTGAGAGCCTACAGGTCGAAGCCTTGGCTCTGATACCATAATTGTAACACCCCATTTTGATAAATGGAATGTCACGCGTGATTATGGCGTGTCATCAAAGCATACAAGGATAAATATCTAAACATTACATGACCATAAAGGAAATACCGGAATCAAACATCGGTATCCTAAAAGTAGAAACTCATCACACACAAACATAAGTACTGTAAATGAGAGGACTAAACAATGTCCATGGAAATGAGTATCAAAGTATAGATAAATGCATAAAGTAAAGAAGGCTAGAAAGCTTCCAGTCCATATGCACGTACGCTTAAAGTCTACGAGCGTCCCTGAGTACCTGCCGTTTTAGGAACATGAAAAGGAAAACGGCTGAGCAATACACTCAGTGCACGGATATACAATTATAGCATGAACAATATAAGCATATAAACATGAAGCAGCAGAAAAGACTAAGTCCTGGATAACCTGGTTATATCTTAGTAAAACTGGTTTTATAGTTTGAAAAGCCTTATGTTTATCTTGTAAAAACTGTTTAACATATATTACCATTAGCCAATATAGGTCATGAAATATCAACGTGCATGAATACTTGGAGGGGTGACCTCGTCATGCAAATTAGAAGGGCTGCCTCTAATTTAATATATTGGTTTTTGGGTAAGAGGGATCAGCTCCTTGTGAAGGATGCAAGGCACATACAACATTCACACTGAATAATCTGCTGAAAACATGTAAACTAGGATGCACCCATACGCCCCACCTGATAATATAATATATGGCCAAAGGCTGAAAGGGACGCCACGAGCTATCACTCCGTCGTGGTGAAGTCATAACACTGGTGCCTCCAGTGTTATGGTTATGGTACCTCCATAACTAGGTGAAACTGGTAATGCGTGTATATGGCTTTAGGTATTCTAATTAAACATAAGCAATTCAAAAACATATAAAACATATACTGGGAAAACAGTTGGCTGCATACGGGGAAATCCTAATATGGAAAGAATGTCCATACTGAAAGGACGGAGAATCCGTACCTTATGTCCAGTGAACGAAGAAGACGAACGGAAGAGAGTCCTACTTCGGTATCACTAATGCTACATAAATACATACGTGTATAAGTATCTGGTTACTGAGTACGTAACTGGTTTTATATCATGTCTTATCTTGTTTTATATGTCATGTTTTACTGATTTAAGCTTTATACTGTGTTTTTAACCTATATTCTGTCTATTCCGATTAAATATTACTTGTATTTCATGTATGATTATACTTGTTGTGTAATAATAAGTAACTTTCTAAAAATAACAGGTTTCCTAAAATAGAAAGTTTCCAAAAATAGAAAGTTACCAAAAATAGAATGTTTCCAAAAATAGAAAGTTTCCAAAAATAGAATTGCTGCTTAAAATAGATAAGTTTCTAAAAATAGAAAGTTTCCATAAATAGATTAGCTGCCTTAGTTAAATAAGTTTCTAAAAATATAAAGTTTCCATAATTAGATATAGGCTGGATAATTAAGCTAATTATATAAGCTTAAGTGTTTTCTGATTAATATTCTAAGTCATGTGATTATATAGTATAGTTTATTAATTATTTCATGTAAATTAAATAAACTATAAGTTAAAATATTTAATTAAATATAACATGATTTAACTAAATAAAGGTAAAATAAATACTTAGGTTAAAACATGTATTATTATCTATAAATAATATAACCTAAGTCATGTAAATTAATAAATTATAAGTCATGATTTTTAATAATTAATTAATTATAAAGTTTAATTAAATGATAAATACTTAGGTTAAAATTCATGTGTTAATAATAAAATTAATGACCTAAGTCATGTAAATTAAATTAATCATGTTCATGCTTTTAATTAATTTAATTTAAATCTTGTAAAAAAATAACATAACTTGTAAAAAATATTAAACCTTGAAAAATAACTCATGAACTGGACCGTGTTTTAAATCTAAAAATGTGTGAACCGGACACGTGTTTTAACCCATGAACCGGACCCAAAATCACCACCATACCCTGACCTAAGTCAGGGTTTCCCTTGTCCTTTATGCTGCCGTGACACCACCACCACCAAACCGAGATCATATGATCTCGGCGGTGCGAAGTAAGCCAAGCCGAGACCCCCTTGGGGCTCGGTTAGGCGTCGACCACAAATGAAACACCCCATAACCCTAAATTGATTTAAACCCCATGATTTAATAGCATGTTATATCTTGTTTTTAATTAGTTTATTAAAAACATTCATGATTTTATGTGATAAATAATCAAAACATAAAAGAAAAGAGGTTAGGGTTTATACCGATTACGTGAATTAAAGAATGATGAACACGCAACGATCCTTGCAATAAATCAAAGACCAAAATCAAACCGAAACACCCCTTGGTGTTTTTATACCCGGCGGCCAAAAGAACCAAAGGAAGAAGAAAAGGATTTTAGGGTTTTTCTTGTTTTCACAATTTTGTAAATAATGAAACATGTTTTTCCCTTTTTCCCTAGTTAGTAAATTTTCATGGGCTTGGCCCATGTTTCCTTGTTGTGTCCGCGGGTATGGGGCCCACATGGGGGTAACCCGAACATTTTCCGTGTCTAAAATAATAGTGTGTTCTCGTGTTCATGTTTTTACGTGATTTGATTAGTTATCGATCGTGATTTAATATATTTATTCGTGCTCGTAATAAATATTCATACATACGTAATATTAAGCTCGTGATTAATTTACGTTCATGATTTCATGCTCGTATGTTTGTGAATAATTATTATAGAAATAATTATCGTGAGTTAATACGTAATAAATACTTATCGTGTTATAACACGTACGTAATACTTGTAATTCTTGTTCATGAAACATAAATGTGTTATAAAAGGAAAGTTCTAATCATGTACGTACTATCGTAAGGGTACTATTCATGGTAAAAGCATGCGGGTTTTACAACTCTTCCCCCCTAAAAAGAATAATTCGTCCCCGAATTATAGATAAAGTAAACTGGAAAAGAAGAACATACCCGAATTCAAAATATGAAATGAGGGTAAGAAGCCCGGATAGACTCCTCTGTTTCCCAAGTGGCTTCCCGCTCGGTATGATCCCTCCAAAGGATTTTGATGAATGGAAACGTCTTCCTTCTCATGACTCGTTTTTGTCTGTCAAGAACTCATTCGGGTTCTTCTATGAAAGTGAGATCTTCACAAATCTGTTCTAGTGGATACTGAACCATGTGAAGGGGATGATACAGGTACCCTCTGAGTAAGGACACATGGAAAACATTGTGTACATGAGAAAGCTGCGGAGGTAACGCTAAATGGTAAGATACTTTACCGACTCGTTCAATGATATCAAACGGTCCGATGAAACGAGGAGTGAGCTTCCCTTTAATTCCAAAACGTCTAACACCACGTGCCGGCGAAACCTTAAGGAAAATTCGATCTCCTATGTTAAAATGTAAGTCCCTACGATGCTTGTCTGCGTAGCTCTTCTGACGTGACCGTGCTTCTTCCAGTTTCTGCTTAGCTACTGCGACCTTCTCATTAGTCAGCTCTATGATTTCTGGTCCTTCAAGTGTTCGCTCACCAACCTGATCCCAGCAGATTGGGGCGCGACACGTCCTGCCATACAACATCTCGAAAGGAGCACACTTGATACTTGCGTGCCAACTCTTGTTGTATGCAAACTCCACCAAACAAATGTAATCGTCCCAATCACCCGTCCATTCCAACGCACATGACCTCAACATGTCTTCCAATGTCTGATTCGTTCGCTCTGACTGCCCGTCTGTTTGAGGATGAAAAGCCGTGCTAAGATTAAGTTGTGTACCCCAAGCTTTCTGCAGACTTCTCCAGAATCGCGAAGTGAAACGAGGATCTCTGTCTAAGACGATGTTGGATGGAGCACCGTGAAGTCTCATGATCTCCCTTCTGTAAGTATCGGCGAGTTTGCTGACCGAATCTTCCTTGCGGATCGATAAGAAATGAGCTGATTTGGTAAGTCGATCAACGATAACCCAAATTGCATCATGCTTCCTCTTGGTTGGCGGAAGACCAGTAACAAAATCCATGGTGATTTTGTCCCACTTCCACTCTGGAATATCTAACAGTTGAAGAAGACCACCAGATCGCTGATGCTCGATCTTAACCTGCTGGCAGGTAAGACATTTGGAGACGTAAGTGGCAACATCCTGTTTCATACAACTCCACCAAAAGTACTGCTTGATGTCATGGTACATCTTGGTCGAACTAGGATGGATAGAAAATTGGGAGCTATGAGCCTCAGCTAACAAGGCTTCCCGGAGTTCTTGATCATTAGGAACACAAAGTCTTGTGCCCTGCCATAAGATACCATCTGCATCTACTCTGAACTCTGTCTGCTTCTCCAAATTCTGAATTATCGCCCAGATTTCTCCTTCATCTTTATGAGCTTCCTTGATCTTAGCGAGTAACTCGGGTTCTACTTTAAGATTAGCCCAGTAACCATGCTGTCCACGTACCATGATCTCTATGTCTAGTCGCTCCAGGTCTCTAATGATTTCCTCCTCAATCTCAATGTCGTTGATCATTCCGGACTTTCTGCTAAGTGCATCTGCCACTACATTCGCCTTACCGGGATGATACTATAGATTAATGTCATAATCCTTCAACAGCTCTAACCATCTCCTCTGTCTCATGTTCAATTCACGCTGAGTGAAGCTATACTTCAAGCTCTTGTGGTTCGTGAAAATGTCACATGATTCTCCATATAAGTAGTGCCTCCATATCTTCAACGCAAACACGACTGCTGCAAGTTCCAAGTCATGTGTAGGGTAATTTTCCTCATAAGGCTTAAGCTGCCGTGAAGCGTACGTGATCACTTTCCCATGTTGCATGAGAACACAGCCAAGTCGCTTCCCCGATGCATCACTATAGGTTTGAAATCCACCCGTACCAGACGGGTGAGTAAGAATCGGTGCATATACTAACTTCTGCTTTAGGTCTTCAAAGCTCTTCTCACGTTCTTCAGTCCAAATGAATTTCTCCCCTTTCCGCATCAGTTTGGTCAATGGTAGTGCTAGGCGAGAAAAGTTCACCATGAACCTACGGTAATAACCAGCTAAACCTAAGAAACTGTGGACTTCAGTCGCTGATGTCGGCCTCGGCCACTTAGTAATAGCCTCAACTTTCGCTGGATCCATAGTGATTCCTTCTGCTGATACAATGTGACCTAAGAACGCCACCTTGTCTAACCAAAACTCACACTTGGAGAATTTAGCATACAGCTGCTTCTGGCGAAGAATCTGTAATACTATACGAAGATGGTCTTCATGTTCCTCCTTGGACTTAGAGAAAATTAGGATGTCATCGATGAAGACAATGACAAACTTGTCCAGAAATTCATGGAAGATTATGTTCATCAAATCCATGAACACTGCTGGAGCATTGGTAAGGCCAAATGGCATGACTACAAATTCGTAGTGACCATAGCGTGTACGGAAAGCAGTCTTGGCGATATCCTGCTCCTTAACCCGTAGCTGATGATAGCCTGACCTTAGATCAATCTTGGAGAAATGTTTGGCCCCTTGGAGTTGGTCAAACATATCGTCTATACGTGGGAGTGGATACCTATTCCTGATGGTAATCTTGTTGAGCTCGCGATAATCTATGCAAAGACGCATATTGTCGTCCTTCTTCTTAACAAATAAGACCGGTGTGCCCCATAGAGATGCGCTCGGTCGAATGAAACCTCGTTCCAGAAGTTCTTGTAGTTGATCCTTTAGCTCCTTTAACTCTATGGGAGCCATGCGATAAGGAGCCTTGGAAATCGGCTCAGCTCCTGGGATGAGCTCGATATTAAATTCCACTTCACGTGTAGGTGGTATGCCCGGAAGTTCTTCTGGAAATACATCTGGAGATTCTGACACTATCGGATGATCATGAATTGATGGGGATTCAGCATCCATGTCATGAACAGTAGCTAGATAACCCTCGCACCCATGTGAAAGTAGTGCACGTGCTTGCAGGGTTGATATGATTTGTACAGACCTGCCGGGTACGAACCCGTTATGAATGTACTCTGGCGCATTAACATCACCAAAAATGACTCGATATGAATTGCAATCTATGGTAGCATGATGCTTGGATAGCTAATCCATGCCCAAAATCATGTCAAAATCATTCATGTCCAACGGAAGTGCGTCAACAGGACAAACCTTGTCGTCAAACTCTAGGGGAAGGCTCTTGTACACATGGGTTATAAGTATATAGTCTCTCAAAGGCGTGGAAATACTGAGTCTATTCTCTAGTGGCATGGGGAGTATCCTAACATTCTTGGCATACGCAGAAGAAATGACCGAGTGAGTAGCACCTGTATCAAATAGAACACCAGCAGCTTAACCATGCATATACAAAATTCCAGTGATGGTACCTGTAGACTTGTTGGCCTGATCGCGAGATGTCTTGTAAACGCGCCCAGTACTAGGAGGCGGCTTGGTATCAGCATGTCACGATGTGCCCTCCATCTCGCCCTTGCGGTAGTCCTTTATGTGATGGCCAGGAAGACCACACTTGAAGCATGCATCACTCTCGCGGAGACATGGCCCTGGGTGCCTACGGTGGCAAGTAGAGCAAAGAGGATGAGTATATCCTCCAGCAGGTTTCTTGACTGGCTGAGAACCTGATAAAACATTATACATGAGACATGATAATAGGGTACCAAGGACAATGCAGATAATCATAAGATTGAATGCCAGTGATAGCTGGACGGTTAGGCTGAGAAACTCTCTGGTTCTGGTCCCTACCGTTACCATGATTCCTGGTAGAAGATTTGCTAATGTGTCAGAATTAAGAATTATAACATGTAATCATAAGCAAATGCGTAAGTATAAGGACATGCTGCTGTTGGAGTGTCCAGTGTTGTTACGTTAATTATCATTACCGCCACGCCTATCTGTAGCAGAACGGTCGTTAGTCTGACCGTTTCCTTTGGGCTGATTAGGCTGTTGTTGAGTAGCTGGCTGAGACCGGTCCCTAGTCTTCTACCTGGAAGATACAATTTAAAGAGATGAAATATTGACATATACTGAAAGAATACGGATTGTTCACCGCTTGAATATGAATGTTTACCTCTTATCGGGTCTCTCTGCTTCCCCGAACTCATCTCTCTCCTAAAGCATCTCCAGCTTACGTGCTGCATCGGTCACTTGTGCTACCGTGTTGAACATAGCACACACCAAGTTGTTTGCGACCTATGTGCGAAGAGCCCACCTGAAGTGGTGTGCCGGCTCTTCAGGAGTACCTGCTGCTGCACCAAGGAAACTAGCTAAGCGAAGAAAGCGCTGCATGAACTCGTTGCTATTCTCCCCAGCTCTCTGTCGGATCCCATGGTACTACCTCTTCAGCTTGTCTTGCTCAGACTTAGGAAAGAACTGCTCCATCAACCTATCTCTGAACTGAACCCATGTCAAACCTGCCACCCAATCATCACCTCCCTCAGACTGATTCAGTGCTATCCACCATGCTAACACATCACCTTCGAACCGGTAGCATGCCAACCTCGACTTGAAAACGGGGTCACAGCCCATAGCAGCGAAGATCTTCTCAATGTGAGCCAACTAGCTTTCAGCTTCACTGGGGCTATCTGTTCTCTCGAAAGCTCGAGGACGGAGCTTGTTGAATCTCTCCAGCCATGTGGCCAATGTCGCTGGAGGAGGAGGAGGAGGTACTGGGTGATGCTGCTGATTGTTGGCAGCCTGAACCTTAGCCCTGATTTCGTTCCTCAGCTGAGGAAGCATAGCTTGCATTGCAACTTGGATTGCTGCATTGAGTTGTTCCTGCTCGCGTGTGAGAACCATCTGACAGTATAACATAAAATACATGATTAAACTGATCAAAACATAAACTATATACATGAAAAAATTTATACCAATAAATCATGAGAAAAATTGTATGCAGAAAAATTTGTACATGAATGCATGATGCAGTTTTATGAAAACTTTTGTATGCGCGAGAGTGAACGCCTACGGTCAGTTCACTCAAAACAAAAGACATGGCGAGGGGACGCCTATGGGTCGGTCCCAAATTTAAAAGTTTCGATAAACACATGCGACTAAATAGGGCCAGTCCTGTACCAACCATTACTTAGTCATAAACCTGCGACAATGACATATATATGTATGCATGAAAATGATGAATGCATGAAAACCGACTGTCAGTTCTAGGAAGACCATAGTGACTACCCACTAATCACAGGTCATGTTTGAGAGCCTACAGGTCGAAGCCTTGGCTCTGATACCATAATTGTAACACCCCATTTTGATAAATGGAATGTCACGCGTGATTATGGCGTGTCATCAAAGCATACAAGGATAAATATCTAAACATTACATGACCATAAAGGAAATACCGGAATCAAACATCGGTATCCTAAAAGTAGAAACTCATCACACACAAACATAAGTACTGTAAATGAGAGGACTAAACAATGTCCATGGAAATGAGTATCAAAGTATAGATAAATGCATAAAGTAAAGAAGGCTAGAAAGCTTCCAGTCCATATGCACGTACGCTTAAAGTCTACGAGCGTCCCTGAGTACCTGCCGTTTTAGGAACATGAAAAGGAAAACGGCTGAGCAATACACTCAGTGCACGGATATACAATTATAGCATGAACAGTATAAGCATATAAACATAAAGCAGCAGAAAAGACTAAGTCTTGGATAACCTGGTTATATCTTAGTAAAACTGGTTTATAGTTTGAAAAGCCTTATGTTTATCTTATAAAAACCATTTAACATATTTTACCATTAGCCAATATAGGTCATGAAATATCCACGTGCATGAATACTTGGAGGGGTGACCTCGTCATGCAAATTAGAGGGGCTGCCTCTAATTTAATATACTGGTTTTTGGGTAGGAAGGATCAGCTCCTTGTGAAGGATGCAAGGCACACACCACATTCACACTAAATAATCTGTTGAAAACATGTAAACTAGGATGCACCCATACATCCCACCTGATAATATAATAAATGGCCAAAAGATGAAAGGGACACCACCAGCTATCACTCCGTCGTGGTGAAGTCATAACACTGGTTCCTCCAGTGTTATGGTTATGGTACCTCCATAACTAGATGAAACTGGTCATGCATGTATAAGGCTCTAGGTATTTAATTAAACATAAGCAATTCAAAAACATATAAAACATATACTGGGAACACAGTTGGCTGCATACGGGGAAATCCAAATAAGGAAAGAATGTCCATACTGATAGGACAGAGAATCCGTACCTTATGTCCAGTGAACGAAGAAGACGAACGGAAGAGAGTCCTACTTCGGTATCACTAATGCTACATAAATACATACGTGTATAAGTACCTGATTACTGAGTACGTAACTGGTTTTATATTATGTCTTAGCTTGTTTTGTATGTCATGTTTTACTGATTTAAGCTTTATACTGTGTTTATCCTATATTCTGTCTATTCCGATTAAATATTACTTGTATTTCATGTATTATTATACTTGTTGTGTAATAATAAATAACTTTCTAAAAATAGCAGGCTTACTAAAACAGAAAGTTTCTAAAAATAGAAAGTTACCAATAATAGAAAGTTTTTAAAAATAAAAAGTTTCCAAAAATAGAAAGTTTTAAAAAATAGAATTACTGCTTAAAATAGATAAGTTTCTAAAAACAGAAAGTTCCCATAAATAGATTAGCTACCTTAATTAAATAAGTTTCTAGAAATAGAAAGTTTCCATAATTAGATATAAGTTGGATAATTAAGCTAATTATATAAGCTTAAGTGTTTTCTGATTAATATTCTAAGTCATGTGATTATATAGTATAGTTTATTAATTATTTCATGTAAATTAAATAAACTATAAGTTAAAGTATTTAATTAAATATAACATGATTTAATTAAATAAAGGTAAAATAAATACTTAGGTTAAAACATGTATTATTATCTATAAATAATATAACCTAAGTCATGTAAATTAATTAATTATAAGTCATGGTTTTTAATAATTAATTAATTATAAAGTCTACTTAAATGATAAATACTTAGGTTAAAATTCATGTGTTAATAATAAAATTAATAACCTAAGTCATGTAAATTAAATTAATCATGTTCATGCTTTTAATTATTTTAATTTAAATCTTATAAAAAAATAAATAACTTGTAAAAAATATAAAACCTTGAAAAATAACTCATGAACCGGACCGTGTTTTAAATCTAAACATGTGTGAACCGGACCCGTGTATTAACCCATGAACCGGACCCAAAATCACCACCATACCCCGACCTAAGTCGGGGTTTCCCTTGTCCTTGCTGCTGCCGTGACACCACCACCACCAAACCGAGATCATATGTTCTCGATGGTGCGAAGTAAGCCAAGCCGAGACCCCCTTGGGGCTCGGTTAGGCGTCGGCCATAAACAAAACACCCCTTAACCCTAAATTGATTTAAACCCCATGATTTAATAGCAAGTTATATCTTGTTTTTAATTGGTTTATTAGAAACATTCATGATTTTATGTGATAAATAATCAAAACATAAAAGAAAAGAGGTTAGGGTTTATACTGATTACGTGACTCAAAGAATGATAAACACACAATGATCCTTGTAATAAATCAAAGACCAAAATCAAACCGAATCACCCCTTGGCGTTCTTATACCCGACGGCCAAAAGAACCAAAGGAAGAAGAAAAGGATTTTAGGGTTTTTCTTTTCACAATTTTGTAAATAATGAAACATGTTTTTCCCTTTTTACCTAGTTAGTAAATTTGCATGGGCTTGGCCCATGTTTCCTTGTTGTGTCCGCGGGTATGGGTCCCACATGGGGGTAACCCGAACGTTTTCCGTGTCTAAAATAATAGTGTGTTCTCGTTTTCGTGTTTTTACGTGATTTGATTAGTTATCGATCGTGATTTAATATATTTATTCGTGCTCGTAATAAATATACATGCATACGTAATATTAAGCTCGTGATTAATTTACGTTCATGATTTCATGTTCGTATGTTCGTGATTATAATTATTATTGAAATAATTATCGTTAGTTAATACGTAATAAATACTTATCTTGTTATAACACGGACGTAATACTTGTAATTCTTGTTCATGAAACATAAACGTGCTATAAAAGGAATTTTCTAATCATGTACGTACTATCGTAATGGTAATATTCATGGTAAAAGCATGCGGGTTTTACAGATATGTTGATCCCAAACTTAGATCGATTTAGCTTTTGTGTAAACGAGATTAAATCAAGTTAAACACATAGAGAAACTTTATTGTGTAAACAATTCAAGTATATGCGGAATTAATACTTGAATGAAGAACAAACAAAACAAATAAACCAAACTTTTTGATTGATAATCTAACTTGTGTACAATGAAAGTGTAAAACCGTGTATTAAACTAAAACCTAAAGGCCTCCTTTTATAGATTAAGGAACCTTGCACAAGAGTCTACGTATCAGCTATTTTAGGTAAAGATAAACATACAAAATACATTGTCGAACATATCTTTACTAGAAACATAAAACGTGTAGACTAAGTATTCTATCAGTGCTTGGACTTCTTCTCATCAGCGTTAGATTTCTTCTTGTCAACGCTTGATCTAACAACGCTTGATTTCTTCCTATCAACGCCCAATTAAATCTTGTCAGTGTCGAAGTGTCTTGGCTCATTTTATTCCCAACAATCCTCCCCTAAACTTGATATCTACTCTAGTAATCAAGTTTCTGAATAAAAACTAAGTACAAGGAGGATTCTTACAAATACAAATCACTTGTTAATTAGGAAATAAATAAACCTAATTAAATATTTGCCAACATCACTTGTGTAATACATCTCCAGCTGTGTTGACACCATTTTCTTCAAAACTCCCTTGTACATGGGATATTCAGCATCCACAAGAAGATATTCAGAAAACTTTGTAGTACTCAAATGATAAACACCAGCTGCTGAATGTAGACGCCATTGAAGTCCACTGATATCATCTAGATCCAACCATATTGGATCTTCATCATTTGGCTCACACATTCTCTTGAATGTGGACCAAATCTTTATTCCATTGACTGAAATAGGTGCTTCAGCCTCATACTTGGTCTTTATCAATCCCCAAAGATCTACCAAGTGTTCTCTATCCAGGCTGGCAAACAAAGAGATAAGAGTAGTAAAAGTATGTACCTCCTTTCCATATCTGCCAATCATCCAAAACCCACTTGCATCTTCTTCATAATGAAGTATAGGGTTTCTAGAATCATAAGGTAATACCTCTACCATATGTGAAGCTTCCAAAGGTGAGAGCTTAATACTCCTTCTAATAACTGCTTCACTAGGATTCACTCTATCCAAATTCTTAAGGAACTTAATAGGAATTCCATTCTTCAAAGGCCTTGGTAGAATTAAAGCCTTTTGGATCTGCATCTCTTCTTCAAGTTCTTCCTTTCTTTCATCTGAAAGAAGTTTGATAGTATTCTGCTCTTGAACACTTGCCCATATAGGATAAGCACGAAACTCTAACTCATCAAAGGACAACCCTACAACTTCTGGAAAGTCCAACCCCCTTGATGACATCTGAGAAGCATATAGTAGAGCTCCCTTCTATCCTTCTTAGACTGTGAAAGAACCTTGCTAGCCCTATATTTCAAAATTACCCTGCAATCCCTTTGAACTCTTAAGAGAATCTCCAAACCCCAAATTTGATCTGAAATTGTCATCTCTGGATTCTCCATAACCTTATTCTCCCATGCAAAGTACATCTGGGCTACTTCAGGCATCTCATAATCTACCTGCATTTTCAATTGCTCAAGCCTTTCCTTAGACAACTCATCACCATATTCAAGCCTTTCTGGATATTCAATGATCATCATACTCGAATCAGTACTCTCATCATCACTGCCTTCCTTACTCTCAATAGCAGTCTCCTTCATCATCTCCTTTTCCTCAAGTTGTGCAGCCAAAATAGAATCAAACTGCACTTGGGCTGCATCCTTGGGAACTTTTGTTTCTACCATAATCCCTTTACCTTTATCCAATACATCAATAGTGGGTAAAGAAGTTGATGGTACGTGGTTAGACACATCCTTGATGATAACTGATGACTGGGATACATCAACCACACCTGCAGGTTTATCAGCGTCCAAAACCTGAATGTCAACGCGTAACTTACTCTTATCAGCGTTTGGCTTTGTGAACTGCTCCAACATCTCAGTAAAAGATAAATTTAAATTTGTAGGGGTAACCAATGAAGCATCAAAACCTGGTTGCCTCTTCAAATCTGTTAGAGCCTCAGCTATACCCAAAGAATCACCTTCATGCGAGCCTTTGTCGCTCACATGTACCTTTTCATCCTCCCCTTTGGAAGAATCCTCCTCTCTACGCCTAGGGTTAGCACCTTCTAAAATATCAATCCTCTCCCTCAATTGCTTGAGAACAAGGCCTTGTGTATTGATAGTATGTACAAGGTCTGCATTTTGCTTTTGCAAGCTAATGCAGACAGCCGTCAATTCTAAAAGAGTGTAAGGTTCCAATCTGCCCTCCTCTAGAATGGGAATTTTACCTCCCAAAGTAGATTCATGGGGCATGTATGGGGTCTTAATGATGTTAGGAATGACTTGGCCTGCATCTAAGCTAGAACCAATAGTCCCAGCCCCACCCATGTCACCAACCACACTTGTGGTGGTGGTTCTCTCTGCAACATGTCTAGGACCACCAGAGGAGAACACTCTAGCAGTCCTTTGGTGTTTTACCAACTTAAATTCAAGGGGTGTAGAAGATGTAATGGATGGAGAGTTTGTTTGAAGGTTAAGGGGTGTTTGGGTTTGTGGTAAAAGGGTGTCAGCGTTTCGATTTGGACTGTCAACGCCAACATTTAAGGTGTCAGCATTGAACGGATCTTGGTCAATGTCCATTTGCTGGGGTGATGGTGGTTGTGCGGGTAATGGGTCTGGTTTGTGGTTGTGGGTCTTATTGTGGTTGTGTTGCTGCAATAACAGCAAGCATGGCTTGGGTGAGGGGTAGGTATCGATAAGGTTTAGAATTCATCTTTCCAAAAAATGCTTTCTTTTGAACATGGATTGTATAAAAATCATTGTGATCCCTATTGCAGTATCTTTGTAAATCAAACCACCATTTGTAAAAACCTTGGGTAAGCAAGAGTCATCTTGTTACCCTTGTTATGAAACATGCCATCAAAAATCATTTTTGAAAAATTATATTTTTGCCCAGTAGCAATACACACAATGGCACTCCCAATAGATCGGTTGATTTCATTGTGTGCAGTACACTTCAGACTCAAACATTGAAGAATGACATGTATCAAGTACTTCCAAGCTGGGGGAAACTCTTGTTTTGTATATTTATTTAAATGGCCTTCTTTAGGCAACGAATATCCCAAAACTTGTAGTCCTTGTTTTAGCTCTGCAATGGGTAGGGTGGTTATACCATCTGCATCATTAAGTTGCAAAGCTTGGCGAACCAAAGCTTCAGTAACCACCCATGGAACCCCATGGACAATAGCAGTCAAAGTAGTCACATCATTAAATGTTGAGGAAGTGACAGTATTCCAAAACTGTTTAATATGTGTGACAAGGATAAGAGGAGCATAAGAAAGTGCATACCTTAAAGGGGATGCATTCAAATACTCAACCATCTGAGTATATTAGGGAAACAGAGCATTATCAGCTTGTAAATAAGCAACCATGTTATGCTGACTCCTGAACCCCAATTCCAAATCTCTAGGTTTAAACTTAGGCGCCATTGATGTAGAAGCTGTGATAAAAGGTATGGAAGATGAAGGTTTGAGAAAATTTAGTTAGACAAGAATAAGCAGTTACCCTGTTTCAAAGAAATGAGCCAAATATATAGGAGAAGTGAAAACATGTGATTGGTCAAAACATGCGGCAGTTATATTCAAAATATAATGATGAAAATCTTGAAAATATATAACTTATCTCAAGCATTAATAAAAAGTTACCAACTCCTAAAATTACGGCCTATATTTTCGTCAAAAATAACAATTGGGTAGGACCCAATGTTTATCAATAGTCAAAAATAACTTATCAGCGCCCAATGGCTATATTCTTGTCAACGTTGGAATTTGCCATGTCAACGTCAAAATTGGTCTTAACAGCGTTTGGAAAGAAACCTGTCAGCATCCAAAAATAAAAATAATTTAAAATAAAAAGGACCTTAACAAAGTAATTTATCCTAGTAAAGATAACTTATAGACTGAAAATCACTATAGGGTGGCAAGCACTGTCTAATCATGCACACTTGCTTAAGCAAGATAGACATAATTGTCCTCAAGTGTCCCTTGCTAACCAGAGTTCTTAACAATGAATTTATCTCTTAAAATACCTTGTAACTTCCCAGGTAAGCCCAATAAAATCATACCCAAGTCTCCCAACCGACCACATCCAAATCTAGGTCAAAAAGTCTTGGCAGCGTACAAAGTATATCAACTTTACATGCTACAGTGCCTCACGATTTAGTAAACTAACTCGTACTCACCAGTGGACACAATCTAGAATTGTGATAAAGTATTGATGAGATGGCATTTATACATGATCTCATCGTTCTTTTCGGGCTTTAAAAGCATAAAATGTCATAAATATACCATATATATGCTTGTGTTTGTTTACTTGTGTATTTTAGGTATGGATATCGTGAAAAAGACAAAAGATCACAAGAAACAATGAAAAACAAACACGAGAAACGAAGCCGTACAATGAACTAGGCCCTAGTTATGGATTTCTCAAAGAAAAACCCTTGAAGACTTGAAGATGTATAAGATTGATCCTTAATTTATGAAGAAATGACACTTAATACCCTTGTATATTCATAATTACAAGTTTGGTCCCTTAAGTTTGTCAAAATTACAAAAAGGTCCTTCAACTTTGAAGATTTGGCAAGTTTAGTCCCTCAACAATTCTAAAATGTCAATAATGGTCCCTCATGAAGTCAAAGATACATTAAAGACCTTCAAATATGAGAAATGTCCAAGATCAGTCCTCAAACTATGTAAAAATAGCAAAAACAACCCTTTAAACCCTTTTACCAAAGTTTTGTGGCAAAACTATAAAGTTAGAAACTTTATTAACAAAGGAAAATCATTTGTTGGCTGAATAAACATTATTTACCACTTTTTCCAGAAGACAAGGGCTGAATGTGGGCAAATGAAACTTTCAAATAGAAATTGCGCCAAACAACTTACCATCCCACAAAAAACGGATCAAACATGTTACTGTTACCCTTCTTCACCCCTAGATTTTACTCCACTTAAACAAAGGGTTAATTCCAATTACCTTGGCACATGCTTAATTCACACGCCCAGAAATCCATCCTACACCAAAAACACTCAATCCCACTCACCAAAAGGCCCCACCCATCAACCCGTCCACCAATCAAAATCCAACTTCCTCTACAAGGAATGACACGTAGCCAAATCAACAGCCCACACTCCTTGCTTGGATACAAAGCTAAAATGAACGACTTGGATGCATTTAAACAGCTCATCAACATTTTAATTCCTTGTTCCGGTTTTACTCTTCAACCTGTGAGAGAGCCTTGTTCCGGTTTTACTCTTTAAACATTGTAATTCCTTTTTAAAATTTGTAAAAATTGGTATTTTAAGAAATTTGTAATTCCTTTTTATGTTTTTGAAAGTTGGTGTTGTTTAAGGGTAATTCTGAGTTCCATTTGATGTAATAAAGGTGCTTTGATCTTGTGGTTAAAGCACGTTTATGTTTGGTAAGGTTTTCAAGTTTGAAAAAAAACTTGAAAACAGTCATCGGTTTTTGATATTTTTCTTGTACTAACCCTTATCCAAAAGCTATAAGCCCTTGCAAGCTTGTTGACACCAAGCTAGTGAAGGTTTATCAACCTTTGGATAGGCTGTTTATTGCTTGCGTTGAAGAAATTAAGCTCTTGAGGTTCGGCTTTGAACCATCAACCAAGGCACATACCATCTCCTTTGTTCAAGGACCTTGGTCACTCTCTAGTTGTTGAGAGTGATCCAAGGAGCATAGCTGATCCCTCTAGGAAGTTGTGAGGGATAGGTATAAGCTCTTTTTAAGTTTCCTCTAAAAAATTTCATGTTTATGTCTTATATGAACTTTTCCATGTGATTTGGTGTTCTTGTGTTTGTGCTTTGTGTTTTATTGTTGGTATCTGTTAGTTGTCACCTAGTTGAGGTAATTGAACCATAAAATCAATAGGTTGTGTGTAAAATTAAAAAGTTTGTTTGAAAAAGGACTATGTAGGATTGATACACACGACTAATATAGAACAAGAAATAAAGATGAAGATTAAACCAAAAAAGAAAGATTAGATTAGATGAAGGAAAAGAGAAAAACAAAGGTTGTGAATTCCTAGTGAGAGAAACACAAATGTTTCTCTCTCTACAAACTATGGAATGGAAAACACACACACACAAATGAGGTTGTGAGGCCTTTTATATTATGTAGTAAATGATTAGGAGGCCTTCCTCATTTATGTGTTCGGGACTAATTCCTGTTACATAAACATTATTAACTAAGAACTCTCGACACCGTTGAATAGTATTTTTCACGAGCTTCGCAACGGTATATTATATGACCATCACTTTAAATACGGCTAACAATCTCCCCCTAAGGGGTGGTCATGTAATATGTGACTTCACTTCTTTGGTGTTGCAGACTTTGAAGCTCGTTGTCTTGAGAGTTCTTTCATAGTTCCTTTCATGACTTGTGATCTTGGATCTTTGATCTTAGCCTTGACTTGATCTTGAAGCTTTGACAACTTGTGTTCTTGTGTCTTCCCCCACATATTCATATTTGATGTTGACTTGAAAGCTTGTTAACAATCTCCCTTTATAATCAGAGTAGCGGAAGTCTTTGTCTTTAGATGTCCTTAAGCTTTCTTCAATTACTTGAGTATGTGGCCTTGAATTGCGACTTGAGATAACGCCACCGTTTTCATTCCACCAGTTTCCCGTTATACAGTACGAATACTGTACATGTGATTAGGTAAGTTCAAAGAACTTCCTTGACAGGATTTCCAGCTATGGTAACCGTTATTAATACTTGAATATATCAAAAGATAATTCAAAGTAAGGAGTGAATCATGCAGTTCCATTCTGCTGATTAAGTCGTCAATTCAATTTCCTGGAACAAGTCTGAATCAATTAAGAATCAAACCATTGTTGCTTTCTAGTTGACACAAGTTTGATTCTTATAGAATCTCACAAGTTACCTACCGCAGTGCT
Organism: Glebionis coronaria; assembly: GCA_025667525.1. Taxonomy (NCBI): domain Eukaryota; kingdom Viridiplantae; phylum Streptophyta; class Magnoliopsida; order Asterales; family Asteraceae; genus Glebionis; species Glebionis coronaria. The sequence continues at coordinate 387,943,634 of CM046875.1, forward strand.
GTTTGATGATGACACTGGAAGGATTTCCATTCGTCACTGTAAGTACTAATAAGTATTTCTCTGAATGTTCTGGCAAGATCATAAAGATATTGCATCGAGACCTGGAACGAGTTTGAATCAATTAAGAATCAAACCACTGTTGCTTTCCAGTTAACATATGTTCAATTCAAGTGAATCTTACATATGACCTACCGCAGTGCTGTTTGATGTTAACACTGGAAAGATTTCCATTCATCACTATGAATACTAATGAGTATCACTCTGAATGTTCTGGAAATATCACAAGGATAGAGCGTAGGACTCTGTAATTTATCGCATGTGTTCTAGTGATGAACAACAATTGATATATGGAATAAGTGTCCTAATGAGATTTTCTGATGAATCTCGTTGGCTCTAGACTCTATAAGTGCACGTTTATTTGGTGATCAGAGGCTGGAGCAGACTGCCACCTTTTCAATATCTACTATCTCTGATTTAGAAATTTGATAGAAATGAGTTGAAATCCGTGACAATAAAACAAACTTCTTTTGAGAGAAGCTTGAGTAGGCTGGGAAGGGTTGTGCATTGCATCACTGGGTCCATGATGCTTTGTCCTCAATACCAGAAATCATCAACGTGATTCTGATAGTAGATGTATTGACCCGGTTTCTGCCTAAGCTGTATGGAGGGCTATTTTCTTTAAACCCTTTATCCTTACATTTCTTTTTCATTCTTCAACCCCTTCAATGCTTACCAAGACGTCATAACTAGCACCTTGTTGTGATTGTTCCAGTGCTAGCTTAAGTCATTAGTCGGCATTATTCCCGTACACTCAACTACTCCATCTTTCCTAAGGACTTCTATTTTCTAATGGATTGTCCCTGGGAAGATCCCTCCGATTCTGGTTGGATCATAGGACGAATACCTTACCACCTTTTGACACCAATATGGTCGTGAATAATTGTGTTGAGGGTATAGATATCGTAACCGGAAAAGACTTTCTTAATCACCAAAAAAGCTCCCCCTACATATGTGCATCATAAAAGGAAAGGTTTTTGCACATATTAGGAAGAGAAAGCACTTATATCAAATATCTTATCCAAGATAACACATTTTAATCACTATTCTCCCCCTCAAAAATTGCATGACATTGAAATTTTTGTGAAACTAGTGATGAAACATGGAGAGAATAATGTTGCATGAAAGTTTGTACTCCCCCTAGAAAAGAAATTCTATTTAAAATTAGGGGAGTATATGAGCACACAGTTTTGAAATACATTGAAAAATTGTGCTCAAAAACCCGAGAAAACCTATTTTCTCGTTGTTAAGGAATAATGTACATAAATGAACATTTTCCTTGTGTTCATTAGCTTAAAACTTTGAATGTTTTGATATAAGCCCATGACCGAGAAAAATTAATTTCTCGTTGTTGAGGATAAGTCAAAGACTTTCCTTTCTTTGGGGACCGGGTTATAGTCTGACATGTGACTATAAACCATTGTGTTGAGCTTAAAATGTTAAATGTTTTGTGACAAGCTCAACCCGTGATAGATTGCTCTACCCGTTATTAGGATAAGTTATCTTTAAAGATACACTCTCCTTTATTTGATTTTCGAGTTATAGTCTGACATTTAACTGTAAGTCGTATACATGAGCTTAAAAACATGGAATGTTTTTATCGGGAGCTCATGACCGACAAAGTTTCATTTTCTCGTTGTTAAGGATAAGTTATCATCTGTGATCAACTTTCCTTTCTTTGAGGCACGAGTCACAATCTGAGGTAATTGTGAATCATTAGAAGAAAAAAGGAAATGACATGTTTTGAAAACATTTGAACTTTCATTCGAGCTTTATGTACACACCCGTGTCGTTATTGATCGACATTTCTAGGCACGTCCATATTATCAAAATTGAAAGACATGTCGAGAAGAATATTTTTGGTATGTTTAAAAGATTTTTTCGTTTTTTATTTTGTTTTTATAGGTTTTATATTCTTGTATTTTGATTTTCAAAGTTTTTGAAAATAATCTAAAATAGACATTTGTACAGCAGAAGAAGGTGATGTCGAATGTACAGAATTGGAACCCTTTGAAGAAATGGATTCAGAATCCGCTGAAGTACCTGCAATGACTAAAGAAGAATTTGTACAAATACTAGTGTTAGGAGTAAAAAATTCATTTTCTACATTCAGAACACTCGCATTAGTGCTGGAGCAGGTGTCATCACTCTTCTTGATAGGAATCCACTTAAGACCGACTTCCTTGAAGATCCTACCCGTTGGTTTCCACTGAAGACTAGATCTAGGAGTAGTGTTCTCTTGCACAACGGAAGACTTCTTTGGAGAGAAACTTGGCCCTGCATTGATCCGCCTTGAGGATTTATTGTAATTTCTTTTCTTGGTGACGGGTGGGAATCTCATTGTTGTCTTATGGGATTCTGCATTCTTTCTCTGTGAGAAGGCATGAGAGTTTACCTCATAGAGGTATTGCATAATGCAATGAGAATGGTTTCCATGGTGAATGCCCTTTTTGCACGTGGGGCATACATGGTGTGACAATCCGTCAATTTCAGGTCGTTATTTTAATCTCGACTATTACGTATTACGTGTTTAATTTAATGAGAATTTTAAATTATCGACTAACCGAGAAGGTTATGACTTGAAACTAGCGTAAGAATGTCGATTAGATGAAAACCGACAAGGAATACATTAGGTATCGATATTATATTCTCAATTTATCATAAAAATGATTTTATTATATTTAATCTTTATTTCTTGTGTTTTACGTTTTAAAGAATGACGAGAACTATTAGTGATCGCGATACCGACGGATGCCCAAATATTTATGTTTTATTATCGATTGTCTCGATATTTTATATTTTCGATGTTTTCGATTTAATTACGTTTTAAATTGTGTCGAAGCTTTATTATTATACTTAAGAAGCGTTTTAACTTTCGAAAAGTATTTTTACGAAACCCGAGCCTCGTAAATGTTTTCAAAATTTACAATTTACATTTTCTACCTTGTAAACTATTTAATTGCATTTTGGACAAAAACTATGCTTAAATGACAAAATCTACCCTAACCTTGGACTATTTAAAGATTTTCCACTAACTAGTTTTCATTTAAAAATCATTTTTAACAAAAAATATCAAAATCTCTCTCTTGTTCTTCATGTTAGCCGTCCACCCCCATACCCCAATCCATCAAAATATTTGATTTTCTACTTTGATTCTTCCAAAACTAATCAAAGACCCATCCTAGAAATTTGATAAGCTTCATTTTGGTATAAAATTTTCCAACATGCATACACTTTATTTTTCTTTCAAATTTTTGGTGAAGAACATCATGTTTGATCCATTTTTATGGTTATGAATGTTGTTATTATTATTATATTTGTAGTGAGATGATGTTGCATGCATGATTTTAATATATTTGATTTTTATTAGATTTAATTTGAGGGTGTTAGGAGTTAGATAAATGTGTTATGATAATATTAGGGTAATATTATGAGTATGTAAATTGTTGAAATGGGTCAAAATGGTGATTTGGTATGATTTTTAGATGACCATTTTAGACTAGTAGGTAAAAGGGTATTTTTGAATTACTTACTGTAATAAACTTGTTAAACTAATAAGATAGGGTCGTAGAAAATTTCGTTAGCTTTGATTTGATATAAGATAGAGCTTCTAGCTCCAAACGAGCGAGAAGTTATGCCAATTTTAGTATTCGTGTACCGGGAGACGAGTATCGACACAATCCGAAAATTGTTGTCGATATTTGGATCGAATCTCGGGGACTATAAAATGAGTTTTAAAAATGTTCAAGGACTGATGTTAAAGTCTAAACCTCAGTTCATGAGTCTATTTTCAAACCCGAGTGTCGGTTTTATAAATGGAGTTGTTTAGATATGTTAAAATGGTTTTACGAGTTGAAGGCGCAAATCTGTCCGGTTTTTATAACACGAAGGTGTGTCGGGCAGAAGGTCTTAAAAGTAATATTTTTGAATGAAATTTAAATTGAGTCTTATTCATATTATATGTGAGTTTGTGACCATTTTTCGTCGAAAACAGAATAGTTTAAGTAAGGCAAATGAGCTTGTACTTTTGGTAAGTACCGGCAGATTTTTATGTGATCATATAGTCTAATAAAGTAACATGTAAAGGAGTATAAAAGTACACTTGTACTACTATTATTTTTGGGATTGTCATGGTTTTGTATTTTGACTTTTGTATTATTTAAGTATTACTTATACTTGAGTCATTTATTATCGAACGCGCCTTATTTGGTAGGTTGCGGTCTTCGTGTTTAACGTGCATCACTTATCGTCGACGATCGTCATATTACTACTATTGTACCAAGGTGAGTCTATAGCCTCGCTTTTATACTATCTTGTAAAGATTTTTAAAATCCGCGAGGGGGATAACATGCTTGTTTTAAAATATAACACAAAGGACCCGATTGTATGCTAGATGAAAGTTATTTACATATGTTTGCTTCTAGCCTTAAAAGACCCATTGAATCATGAACTATTAATCGAATGAACGCTAATACTATGGATATATCTATCGGGGTGACGCCCAGTTCAGTTGCGACTAGCTATCGCGTAGTGTTTTGATGCACTAGTAATGAAACATCGGATGCAATTGTATAAGAGAAATATACCCACTTGGCTAGGTGTGTTGGGCTAAATTAATATATGTTAACGTTCAATGTCATGAGACTTATGTAACAACAACGATGATTATGTCTGATCCACATGATTGTCAACCATTGAAGGTTTATTCAGAATACTTGTGTTCGTTTATTTAATTTAAACTCTATAGATTCACTCAGCATTTTTGTTGACTTTATAACATGTTTTATCTCAGGTCCCTGAAGAAGGCACTCAAGGAAGGCGGTTTCATGCAGCTTGCTTAATTTAAATGTTTTGGCCCGCTTTTCCTAAACTATGTCCATTCAAATAAACTTTTGTTGTTTGTTATGTTGTGTAAACTTTGAAACTATTTGGGACCGTGTGTGAACTGTTTTACCTTTAAATAATGAATGGGTGTACGTTTTATTAAAACGACTCGTTTTTGTGGCGTTTTCTATGATATTGAGATTGAACCATAACAGTAACACCCAATGACCCTTCCGCTGCTATGACATGAAATTGGGGGTGTTACGGATTGGCATCAGAGCTCAAGTTATAGAGAACGACAAGATTTTCAAAAAATGAAATTTTGAAATCTTTTGACTATAACATCTGCAAGCGAAACCTCCGAGTTGCCAATGGACGAGAATAAGAAAAGTATATATATGTGATAGTATATATATGTTATAAATATTTAATTATTATTAATGCTTAAAGCATAATGAATTACATTTATTTATTTATAAATGTTTATTATTTGATTATTATAATACTAATACGTAATTTACAAACGACGCTGATTGTCACAATATAAATTCCTGTCTTTTGACTCATTCCTCGTGAATCTTCGTTCCTTGTCTAAATTATATTCTTCGTTCTATCATCCTTTCTTGTTTCTCTTCATCTATCTATTCTTATTCTATGTTATTCATGTTTTGTTATAACAAGCGTTAAATAAATACGCATTTTGATATGAATTGTGTAACAGGATCATGCCGCCAAAACAAATGACTGAGGCGCAGTTATGCGCTATAGTAGCTGATGAGTTTCAGGTCGCTATGAATGCATTTATGGAAAATATGATTAATGGAGCTGGTGGATCCGGTGGAGCTGGAGGATCCGGTGGAGCTGGTGGATCTAGTGGAGCTGGCAATACTGAAGTTGGCAATACTAGAGCTGACAATACTGGAGCTGGCAATACTGGAGCTGGCAACACTGGAGCTAGAAATACTGGAGCTGGCAATGTTGGAGCTGACAATGCTGGTGTTGGAACTGGTGATGCTGATAGACCAGTGATTCCTGAAAACAAGAAGTGTACTTATACCTCGTTCATGAAATGTAAACCTCCGACTTTTAAGGGTACTGAAGGTGCTGTTGGTTTAATGCAATGGTTTGAAAGATTGGAATCCGTGTTTCGATTTAGTGGAAGTGAGGAAGGAGATAAGGTGATGTTTGCCTCTACTACTCTTAAAGAGAGAGCATTAACTTGGTGGAATGGAAGAATGGCGTCTGTAGGGATGATGCGGCTTATGCTACACCTTGGGTTGAAGTAAGAAGATGGATGACCGAGGAATTCTGTCCAAGGAGTGTTATTTAGAGGTTAGAACAGGAACTGTATCAGCTGAGACTGATGGGTACTGATATCGATTGATACACAAACAGATTCCATGAACTTGCTCTACTTTGTCCAAACAAAGTTACCCCAGAATACTTGAAGGTGGAGCAGTATATTCGAGGCTTACATGCCAACATCCGTGGTGATGTGACCTCATCTAAACCTACCAATATTGATGAAGCTGTACGAATGGCCTACCAACTGATGGGAAAGATTATCCAAGATAAGGCTGATGGTGTTGCTGAAGGTAGTAAAAGAAAGGCTGAAGTGGAAAGTGATGATCGAGGTGACAACCGTAAATCTCACAATAGGAATCAGAACCGAAGGAGGAGTAATGCTAATGCAATGACGGAAACTGCACCTGTTGATAAGGGAACCCGATGTCAACGCTGCAAAAGGATTCATACTGGTGAATGTGCTAAGTGTGAAAAGTGTAACAAGCTGGGTCATAAGACTGAAGACTGTTGGGGACTAGGAAGGAAAGGAGTGACTTGCTTTAATTGCCAAGGTAAAGGACACATGAAGAATCAATACCCTGAACCGCAGAAGAATGCACGTGGTGGAGATAATCAAAGAAAAGCCTACCAACTAGGAGAAGTTGATGCTAAGCAAAACCTGAAAGTTGTTACTGGTACGTTTTTACTGAATAACCGTTAGGCTACAGCTTTATTTTATTCTGGTGTGGACAAAAGCTTTGTGTCTACAAGTTTTAGTACCTTAATTGATATCAAACCGGTCGAATTAGACGCGAGTTATGAGGTAGAACTAGCTGATGGTAAATTAGTAAGTACCAATCGTGCGCTCTTAGGATGTTCATTTAATCTTCTGAACGGTATCTTTAAGATAGACTTGATGATCTTCGAATCAGGAAGTTTTGATATTATTATCAGAATGGATTGGTTGTCCAAGTATAATACGTCTATTCTGTGTGGAGAAAAGAAAGTTAGGATTCCTTTAGATGACAATACTTTAGTTATCGAAGGTGATAAATGTAATTCTCGACTGAAAATCGTTTCGTGCATTAAAGCTCGTAAATATATCGAAAGAGGTTGTGAGTTATTTCTAGCTCATGTATCGGAGAAGGAATCGAAGTAGAAACGTATCGAAAATGTTCCAGTCATTCGTGACTTTCCTGAAGTGTTTCCGGAAGATTTGCCAGGGCTTCCGCCTCCAAGGCAAGTAGAATTCCAAATTGATCTAATTCCTAGTGTTGCACCCGTGGCTCACGCGCCATGTCGTTTAGCACCATCCGAGCTAAAGGAGTTGTCTGTGCAATTGCAAGAACTATCTGATAAAGGTTTTATACGACCGAGTTCGTCACCTTAGGGAGCTCCTGTTTTATTCGTTAAGAAGAAAGATGGTTTGTTCCGTATGTGTATCGATTACCGAGAGCTGAATAAGTTGACGATCAAGAATCGTTATCCGCTTCCAAGAATTGATGATTTATTTGATCAACTTCAAGGTTCTCGTGTTTTCTCCAAGATTGATCTTCGTTCTGGTTACCATCAACTTCGTGTACGCGAGTAAGATATTCCTATTACGGCGTTTAGAACTCGTTATGGTCATTATGAGTTCCGAGTTATTCCTTTTGGTTTGACTAATGCACCTGCTGTATTCATGGACTTAATGAATCGCATTTGTAAGTCGTATCTTGATAAATTCATGATTGTTTTCATCGATGATATTCTAATCTACTCTAAGAGCAAGGAAGAGCATGCCGAACACTTAAGAATTATCTTGAACTTGTTAAAGAACGAAAAGTTGTACGCTAACTTCTCAAAGTGTGATTTTTGGCTTAATTCTGTAAAGTTTCTTGGACATGTGATTGATGAAAGTGGGGTACATGTTGATCCTCTGAAGATTGAATCCATTAAGAATTGGAGTGCTCCAACTACTCCAACTGAAGTGCGACAATTTCTAGGTTTGTCTGGTTACTACCGAAGGTTTATTTAAGGATTCTCCTTGATATCGAAACCATTAACTAAGCTGACTCAGAAGAATAAACCGTCTGTGTGGGGTGATGAAGAAGAAGCTTTCAAAACCCTGAAGATGAAACTCTGTAGTGCACTGATCTTATCGTTACCTGAAGGAAGTGAAGACTTTGTTGTTTATTGTGATGCATCTCTTCAAGGATACGGTGTTGTTCTCATGCAACGTGAAAAGTTGATCGCATATGCCTCTAGACAATTAAGGAAAAATGAGGAGAACTACACTACCAATGACTTGGAATTGGGCACTGTGGTTTTTGCTCTGTGACTTTGGAGACATTATCTGTATGGCACGAAGTGTACAGTATTCACGGATCACAAAAGCTTACAATACATACTGGATCAAAAGGAGCTGAATATGAGGCAACGTCGATGGGTTGAACTTTTGAGTGATTACGACTGTGAAATTCGTTATCATCCGGGAAATGCGAATGTGGTAGCTGACGCGTTAAGTCGAAAGGAAAGGGAGAAACCGATTCGAGTGTGTGCTTTGGTGGTGACAATTCATAATAACTTACCTGAGCATATTCGAAACGCACAAAGTGAAGCGTGTAAGAAGGAAAATATTGCAGCCGAAAGATTTAGAGGAGATGGTGAAACATTTGAGAGGCGATCTGATGGTATCAAATGTTTGAGAGGTCGAATTTGGTTACCATTCTATGGTGGACTGAGAGACTTGATCATGTTAGAATCTCATAAGTCCAAGTATTCTATTCATCCTGGATCGGACAAAATGTACCAAGACTTGAAAAAGTTATACTGGTGGCCGAATATGAAAGTTGATATTGCATTATACGTCGCGAAATGCTTAACGTGTGCAAAAGTGAAAGCTGAATATCAGAAGCCGTCAGGATTACTTGTCCAACCTAAAATTCCAATCTGGAAATGGGAGCGAATTACGATGGACTTCATCACAAAACTCCCAAGGACACCGTCTGGGTTCGATGCAATCTGGGTTATTGTCGACCGTTTAACTAAATCCGCTCATTTTATTCCAATAAATGAGAGGTTCGGTTACGAGAAACTTGTCGACCTTTATCTGAAGAATATCGTGTGTAAGCATGGTGTTCCTATTTCAATCATTTCTGATAGACACAGTCGTGTTGCTTCTGTATTTTGGAGATCGCTTCAGAAATCTTTAGGAACCAATTTGGATATGAGCACAGCCTATCATCCACAAACCGATGGGCAAAGTGAAAGAACTATTCAAACTTTGGAGGATATGCTGCGTGCTTGTGTGATTGACTTTGGAAGTAGCTGGGATAAGCACTTACCTTAGGCCGAATTCTCGTACAATAACAGTTATCACGCGAGTATTAAAGCTACACCTTTTGAAGCACTTTATGGGAAAAAATGTAGATCGCCCGTTAGCTGGAGTGAGGTTGGTGATGCTCAACTCACTGGACCAGAGATGATTAGAGAGACGACGGATATGATTGTGCAAATCAAGAATAGGTTTATCTGCGCGAAGCCGACAGAAGAGTTATGCGGATATGAGAAGAAAACCATTGGAGTTTAGTGTGGGAGATAAGGTTATGCTAAAGGTATCACCATTGAAAGGTGTTGTACGATTTGCAAAACGTGGGAAGTTAAGTCCTCGTTATATCGGACCATTCAAGATTACATCTAGAGTAGGACCCGTGGCATACTAACTTGAACTACCACAAGAACTGTATAGGATTCATAACACTTTTCATGTGTCGAATCTGAAGAAGTGTTTATCCGATGAAGAACTCGTTATACCGTGGGACGAAGTTAAGGTTGATGAAAAGATGCACTTTATTGAAGAACCAATCGAGATCATGGATCGCGAGGTCAAGCAACTGAAACAAAGCCGAATTCCTATCGTCAAAGTTCGATGGAACTCTCGGAGAGGACCGGAGTATACTTGGGAACGAGAAGACCAAATGTGGAAGAATTACCCTCATCTCTTTGATTTCAACAAGCGATCGGACAAGAATGCAAGTTGATCTTCGAGGGCGAAGATCCTAATTTTGTAGGGATAATGTGACAATCCGTCAATTTCAGGTCGTTATTTTAATCTCGACTTTTACGTATTACGTGTTTAATTTAATGAGAATTTTAAATTATCGACTACCAAGAAGGTTATGACTTAAAACTAGAGTCAGAATGCCGATTAGATGAAAACTGGCAAGGAATACGTTAGGTATCGATATTATATTCTCAATTTATCATAAAAATGATTTTATTATATTTAATCTTTATTTCTCGTGTTTTACGTTTTAACGAATGACGATAACTATTAGTGATCGCGATACCGACGGATGCCCAAATATTTATGTTTTATTATCGATTGTCTCGATATTTTATACGTTCGATGTTTTCGATTTAATTACATTTTAAGTCGTGTCGAAGCTTTATTATTATATTTATAAAGCGTTTTAACTTTCGAAAAGTATTTTTACGAAACCCGAGCCTCGTAAATATTTTCAAATTTTACAATTTACATTTTCTACCTTGTAAACTATTTAATTACATTTTGGACCAAAACTATGCTTAAATGACAAAATCTACCCTAACCTTGGACTATTTAAAGATTTTCCACTAACTATTTTTTATTTAAAAATCATTTTTAACAAAAAAAATCAAAATCTCTCACTTGTTCTTCATGTTAGCCGTCCACCGCCATACCCCAATCCATCAAAAATTTTTATTTTCTACTTTGATTCTTCCAAAACTAATCAAAGACCCATCCTAGAAATTTGATAAGCTTCATTTTGGTATAAAATTTTCCAACATGCATACACTTTATTTTTCTTTCAAATTTTTGGTGAAGAACATCATGTTTGATCCATTTTTATGGTTATGAATGTTGTTATTATTATTATATTTGTAGTGGGATGATGTTGCATGCATGATTTTTATATATTTGATTTTTATTAAATTGAATTTGAGGGTGTTAGGAGTTAGATAAATGTGTTATGATAATATTAGGGTAATATTATGAGTATGTAAATTGTTGAAATGGGTCAAAATGGTGATTTGGTATGATTTTTAGATGACCATTTTAGACCAGTAGGTAAAAGGGGATTTTTGAATTACTTACTGTAAGAAACTTGTTAAACTAATTAGATAGAGTCGTAGAAAATTTCGTTAGCTTCGATTTGATATAAGATAGAGCTTCTAGTTCCAAACGAGCGAGAAGTTATGCCCATTTTAGTATTCGTGTACCGGAGACGAGTATCGGCACAATCCGAAAATTGTTGTCGATATTTGGATCGAATCTCGGGGACTACAAAATGAGTTTTAAAAATGTTCAAGGACTGATGTTGAAGTCTAAACCTCAGTTCATGAGTCTATTTTCAAACCCGAGTGTCGGTTTTATAAATGGAGTTGTTTATATATGTTAAAATGGTTTTACGAGTTGAAGGCGCAAATCTATCCGGTTTTTATAACACGAAGGTGTGTCGGGCAGAAGGTCTTAAAAGTAATATTTTTGAATGAAATTTAAACTGAGTCTTATTCATATTATATGTGAGTTTGTGACCAAGTTTTGTCGAAAACGGAATAGTTTAAGTAAGGCAAATGAGCTTGTACTTTTGGTAAGTACCGACATATTTTTATTTGATCATATAGTCTAATAAAGTAACATGTAAAGGAGTATAGAAGTACACTTGTACTACTATTATTTTTGGGATTGTCATGGTTTTGTATTTTGAGGTTTGTATTATTTAAGTATTTCTTATACTTGAGTCATTTATTAACGAACGCGCCTTATTTGGTAGGTTGCGGTCTTCGTGTTTAACGGGCATCACTTATCATCGACGATCGTCATATTACTACTATTGTACCAAGGTGAGTCTATAGCCTCGCTTTTATACTATCTTGTAAAGATTTTAAAAACCCACGAGGGGGATAACATGCTTGTTTTAAAATAGAACACAAAGGATCCAATTGTATGCTAGATGAAAGTTATTTACATATGTTTGCTTCTAGCCTTAAAAGACCCATTGAATCATGAATTGTTAATCGAATGAACGCTAATACTATGGATAGATCTATCGGGGTGACGCCCAGTCCGGTCACGACTAGCTATCGCGTAGTGTTGTGATGCACTAGTAATGAAACATCGGATGCAATTGTATAAGAGAAATATACGCACTTGGCTTGGTGTGTTGGGCTGAAATAATATATGTTAATGTTCAATGTCATGAGACTTATGTAATAACAACGATGATTATGTCTGATCCACATGATTGTCAACCATTGAAGGTTTATTCAGAATACTTGTGTTCGTTTATTTAATTTAAACTCTATAGATTCACTCAGCATTTTTGTTGACTTTATAGCATGTTTTATCTCAGGTCCATGAAGAAGGCACTCAAGGAAGGCGGTTTCATGCAACTTACTTAATTTAAATGTTTTGGCCCGCTTTTCCTAAACTATGTCCATTCAAATAAACTTTTGTTGTTTGTTATGTTGTGTAAACTTTGAAACTATTTGGGACCGTGAGTGAACTGTTTTACCTTTAATAATGAATGGATGTACGTTTTATTAAAACGACTCGTTTTTAGGCGATTTCTATGATATTGAGATTGAACCATAATATGAACACCCAATGACCCTTCCGCTGCTCTGACATGAAACTGGGGGTGTTACACATGGAGTTTGGGATTCTCAAAGGTCCTTGTGTACCTAGGTTTTGCTGTCCATTCAGGCACCTTGTTCGATACACAACTACTCATTGGTGGTTGCCAATTCCTAGGTTGCTGGTAAGGGATCCTAGGTTTTGGTTGACTACCATTAGGAGTGTGTGGAACTCTAGTAGTTGCCTTTCCTAGATTGTTGGTTTGACCAACGTTATTTGAACCTTTAGATTCTTTTGTGGGTGTAAGAATCACATGTTTGGGAGTACTCTTTGGAGTAGTGGAAGGTGCATTCACATGGTTGGCTTTAGCAAGAGTGGGTTTTCTAAATGGTGGAACATAGGGTGATATGGTTGTTTTTTGAACACTTGATTGTCCATCGGTATTAGGAGGTAACCTAGAAACATTAGAAAGCGATTTTCCTAAGATAGATGGCTTTGGTACTTTGTACGCAGTAGGTTGTCTAACAACTGATTTAACAACCTTAGGTTCCACAGTTTTTCCACCCATCTTTCAAACAAGTTTCTTCCACTCAGCAATCGCGATGTCTTTGTCTTGCAACTGAGCTTTCAGATCAGAAATATCCTTACTCTTTTCATTCAATTCACGAAATGATTCAGAGAGTTTTACTTGTAAATTACTGTCATCAGGAACTTTTCTAACTTTGTTTTGAAAAGAAAGTTCAAGAGAATGACAATGTTTCTAAAGAAAATCATATCGGTGTTGAAGAATCGTGAACTCTTTTTTTATTAACATTTGTTGAAGGCTCACTGTCACAACATTCGGCTCCTAACTGATCTTGCAACTGTTCGATTTCTTGTTGCATCAACTTTTTAAAGTGATGGTCATATAATATACCATTGCGAAGCTCGTGAAAAATACTATTCAACGGTGTCGAGAGTTCTTAGTTAATAATGTTTATGTAACGGGAATAAGTCCTGAACACACAAATGAGGAAGGCCTCCTAATCATTTACTACATAGTATAAAAGGCCTCACAACCTCATTTGTGTGTGTGTGTGTTTTCCATTCCATAGTTTGTAGAGAGAGAAACATTTGTGTTTCTCTCACTAGGAATTCACAACCTTTGTTTTTCTCTTTTCCTTCATCTAATCTAATCTTTCTTTTTTGGTTTAATCTTCATCTTATTTCTTGTTCTATATTAGTCGTGTGTATCAATCCTACAGACTAAAACAAGGCTGTTTGGGGTTTTGGGATCATAAGGCCTTGTGGACTTGTGCCCTTGGTTCTTAGGGTTTGGGGAGTATAAACAAGTCATATGCAACTGGTTTTGGTCATTGGTTAAGGCTCAAGTGGTTTGGATAAGTATTTCAAAGTTTTGGAAAAATCTGATAAAATTTGGTTTGAAATTGGTCAAACACATCAGATCCAATAAATCTTTGTTTGTTAGATCTAAGGTCTGAAATCTGGTTTGGGAAGAGTTAGGTGATAAGCTATCCGTGTAGTATCTGTTTGTTGAATTTGGTGGCTTATTGTGGGTGCTAGAGCTTATCAAAGTTGGTTGAAGTGGTCATTTGCATCAGCAAAGTGACCACCTCAATTTGGGCTTGCATTTGTTATTCTAGTGTATGCCTTGTTGTTTAATTGCTCGAAACTTGTCATTGGGTTGCTTGTGAGTGCTATTTGCTATTTGGTTTGCCTTATTGCTGGCTTATAAGCTAACTGGCTTATTGGCCTTATTTTCCCAAAATCTGTCAAGTGTTGGTCAACTGACCACTTGATTCACAAGGACTCTACCTTGAGTTCTTCACAAAAGTTGCTTAAAACAAGCCTACAAACAATCCCTGAGCTTTTGGTGAATTTTTGTGGACTTTGACTTTTGGTTAAATAAGCACAATTTGGCTTATTTTTCAGAACTGCTTATTGGTACATGCAACAAGTTGGCTTTTGTAATAGGTGTTATTTTTCTCAGCTTAATATCATCTTTGAGAAGTTACAAGTCATTTGGTTAAGTCTTTGTTAGGAAACTAGCTTAATTTGCTTTTTCATCCAGCTTATTTACTCCTACAGCTTATTCTACTTGGCTTTTTGAGAATTTTATGATTGATTATTCTTATTTAAGATTTTTGTGAACTTTTGCAAAAAGAATCAGCTTCTGAAACGACCTAGAACTCTAACCCAACTATTTTGTCGTTTAGTGAAAAAGTTCTTTTCAAAGTTTTGGTTATTACTTGAGCTTTTTCAAAATTTCTTTTTGTAGATTGGTTTAGAATCTCAATAAGATGTTGTGTGTTCAATTAGAGCTTATGGCATTAGCTTATGGCTTAATGGGCTTATTAACCCATTAAGAATAAGATGTTGACCATTTAATTTGTGATAAGCACATTTTCAGCTTTTGGGCCTTTAGACTTTTGTCCTTAAAATAAAATTTTGAGTCAGACTGGTGATTTTCAGCCCATTTGGTTAAGTTTGAACTTTTTGGGCCCATTAAGCCCATTTAAGTAGTCCGTTTTGGTTTTTAGCCCATTAGGGGTATTTTGGTAATTTCACTTTCATTTTGTGATTATTTAGGTTAAAATAAACTAGTTTGCAAGTTTTTAGAATTTTTTAGAATTTTTAGATTTTTAATATTATTTTATTATTATTTTATTATTAAATTTCAATTTTCACATTTTTGCACTTTTGATATTTTTTTAGGTCTAATACATTAAAATAGGATTTTTGCAACTCTTAGATTAATTTTATCATCATTTTTCTAATTTCTAGAATTATTTTAAGTTTTTAATAGTTTTTAATAGTTTTTAAGCATTTTAAATAGTTTTAATTAGTTTAAAAATTTATAAAAATAGTTTTTATTCTTATTTAGTCATTTTAGAAGTTTACAAAGTGAAAAATCTTTAAGGGAAATTTTTAGAATTATTTTTTATTTTAGCACTTTTTACGATTTTAATTTTAGTCGTCGTAGTAATAATTTTCACGTATCCGTCATTCTATTTTCTCATCCCCTTCTTTCTCAAATATTAATCTCAAATCAATTACGAATTATTCACACAAATATACCTCCTTATGAAATGAACTTATTGGGTCATTAACACTTGAGTTTCCTAAATCATTTGTTTAATACTTACCGCTTTTACGCCTTTTTCCTAAAAGGTCGTAATTCACCACAATCATTTTGGCGCCGCTGCCGGGGAGGTGTGTCGTGATTAATTTGTCATTTTGTTTTTAATATTAACCATAAATAGTATTTGTATTAGTAGAACTCTACTAATACGTAATATCGGTTTTTTTCGTTTTCTTGTGAAATTGTTATTACTATATTGTATTAAGTATCACAACAAAATCAAAATATCTCCAAAAGTGTGCAAACACAACCTTAATTGGGATTTGGTCTCCTAATTATTGTATTCGAATCTCAAACAAAAAGAAAAAGGCAAAAATAGATAAATACTTTCGTGAAGCTCGATTTTGAAAAATACAAATTATAAGGTGGGCATAAGGCGGGTATTATAAAATATACCCGAAGGAAAAAGCCTCTTAAGTGCTTCGCGCCGCCTCGTTTCCCCTCTTGCTTGTGAGTATTTTAAGATTGAAGGCTAATCGAGGGTTTTGCCGCCCAAAGTATTATTACGTATCATATATATTTGCTTGGTTTCTTTGTGATTAAACCCTCTTGAACAATTTGGTTTTCACCAAAGTTCTAAAGTCATTCGAAGACGTTCACTCCACGTGATAAGTTTTCATTCTTTTGAGGCTTCTTTAATCAAGAGTTTGATTCCAGGAGAGATTTGCTAGATTGTTGTCTACAAATACACACAAAATCCAAAAAGAATTAAAAACAATCAAAAACACAAAAAAATGAAAATTCACAAAACATCCAAAAAGAATCTTCTTTGCTCACCTCCCATTCTATGTTAAGTTTATGCTATATCGTAATCAAGAAAAACGAGCTCGTAAACGTCGCCAAAGTCAAGGAAATCAAGAGACTTTGATTGAAGAACAAACTCCAAATGTCGAACCCATTGTAGAACCAATAGTCGCCATGGATAATCGTACTATGATGGAGTTGCTTCAAGCACCCACCGAGGGTTTTGGAGACGCTATTGTGATTCCCGCCATCCTTGCGTAGAATTTAGAGATTAAGACGGGTTTAATGTCGATGTTACAAGAAAATAAGTTTAGAGGTCATGAGAAAGACAACCCGCATTACCACATAAAGAATTTTAATCGTCTCACCACAACAAGCAAGTTTAAGGATGTTCCACATGACGCCATTTAGATGATGTTCTTTCCATACTAGTTAGATGGACCCGCTAAAATTTGGCTCGAGAAAGAACCGCCAAATTCAATTTTGACATGGGGTGATCTCGTTTCTAAGTTTGTGAACCAATTTTTTCCACCATCTAAAACAACACACTTGAAAAATGAGATTTCAAGGTTTGTACAACGAAATAATGAAAGTTTTTCAATGGCTTGGGAACGATTTAAGGAAATGTTACATGAATGTCCACACCATGATTTTTCCGAATTGCATCAAATAGATACTTTTTATAATTGGCTTAATGATCATGAACGAGATTATTTGAATGCCGCCGCGGATGGTAATATTTTGTGCAAAACGACCGATGAAGCTTTAAAGATTATCGAGAATAGATGTAAGGTTTATAACCCTTGTAACCCACCGAGTGTTGCCAATATGGGTTCGTCATCATCCTCATCGTCTCGTAACATGAATGCCTTACATGATGAAGCAAATGAGGATAAGCGGTTTTTCGATAGGTTTTCGAATCTTATGACTCATTAGAAAGCACAAGATGCTTTAAATTCCGCATCGGTTAAAGCGGTTGAAAAGAGTTGTTTATCTTGTGTTGTAGCTCATGATCTTTCCGAGTGCATTACCGCCAGTGGTAACACTTCGAGTGCTTACGTAGCAACGGGTACTTACAACCAAAACGACCAAGGTTCCCGCCCAAATCAAGAACCACCAAATCAAAATGCTAACAACTATCGAAACAAAAATCAAAATGGTGGTTATCAAGGCAATTCACGTAATTATAACAAGGGAATTATCAAATTGGGAATGGACAAGGTTCAAATCAAAACCAAAACCGTGATTTTCAAACTACTACACAAGGTTTTCAAAATGATCACATCAAAAATCTTCAAGGAGAATTTTTGAATTATGCTAAAGCAAACGATGCTAAGTTTAATAATATGCAACGAGAGATGATTAGCTTAAGATCCGAGTTGAAAAACGAGAAGGAAACGTTCAACGTCTTCAACAAAATCAACAAAAGATGGAACAAGGACAACATGAGATTAAGCAAGATTTGTTAAAAGCGGATGCTAGGCAATCAAAATTTGAAGACCAAATGGCAAAAATGTTTGAAGCAATCATGTGTAAACCCTCTTCCTCGGGTGGTCTTCCTAGTGATACCATTGCAAACCCGAAGGGAGAAATGAAGATTATTACTACACGTAGTGGTAAAACTTTCAAAGAACCAATCTCTCGTCCAAGTACTTCAACGGAGAAGGTAACCGAGAAAGAGCCCGAGGTGATGGTCAAAAAGGAGCATATTACAAGCCCACGAAGTACCGCTCATACCACACCTACGGTTGAACCAGTACCAATCATGGAACCCGATATGCCAGGGCCGTTGCCTAATGTCCAACCCACACCACCCTTACCTTACCCTTCGAGACGAAACAAAGGGAAATTGCAAGAACGTAACAAACAACAAATCGAGCTTTTTATAAAAATGTTTCAACAAGTTCATTTTGATGTAAGTTTAGTCGACGCGTTGTTATATATGCCTTCTTTCGCTTTCACCTTTAAAAGTATGATGAATGATAAGGAAAAACCTTCAAAGCTTGCTAATTGTTCTTCGGTTTATCTTAACCGCATACCGGAAAAAGTTGGTGACCCCGGGAAGTTTCTCATTCCTTGTGATATACAAGATATGAAAGAATGCCTTGCCTTGGCCGATTATGTGCGAGCATTAATTTGATGCCATTTTCCATTTGGAAACCTCTTTCGCTTTCGGCTCTTACTCCTTCGAACATGTCTATCGAGATGGTCGATCATTCTACGATTTTAGCATGTGGAGTAGCCGAGGATGTTTTCGTGAAAGTGGGGAAGTTCTACTATCCCGTTGATTTTATACTAGTTGACATCCCCGCGGATCCTCAAGTTCCTCTAATTTTAGGTCGTCCATTTTTAGACACCTCGAGATCGCTTATCGACGTTCATGCAAGAACTATTACTTTGAGATTCAATGAAGAGGAACTTGTTATAAATGCTACTTAAAACTCAAAACCTTCTCATGTTTATGCAATCGCTACCATCAATCATATCGACTTAGTTGATGTGGTTTGTGATGAGTTTTCACAAGAAGTGTTAGGTTTTTCTGATAGCTCGTCAAGTGGCAATCCCACTATTTTGGATCCGATTCTTGCTAATTCTACACCAAATCTCACTCCATTCCAAGGAGGCTATTTTACTTCAAATGAAATCGACAACGAAGATGAGGTGATTATTTGTAAAGATACTTCTATTCCACCATTTCTTCTGCCGATGGAAGTTATGAGTGTTGAGCAAAAATCTTCAATCGAGGAACCGCCTATCCTTGAATCGAAAGATCTTCCATCTCACCTTGAAAACGCATTCTTGGAAGGTGATATCAAGTTGCCGGTTATTATTGCAAAAGGTCTTGCTAATGATGAAAAAACCGCGCTCTTGAATGTTCTTAAAGCTCATAAAGGGGCAATTTCGTGGAAAGTTTCCGACATTAAGGGTATTGACCCAAAATTTTGTACTCACAAGATTTTAATGGAGGAGGATACAAACCCGCAATTCAAACTCAAAGAAGGGTAAACCCCAAAATTCACGATGTCATAAAAAAGGAAGTTTTAAAACTTCTTGATGCGAGAATGATTTATCCTATCTCCGATAGCCCATGGGTGATCCCAATCTATTGTGTCCCTAAAAAGGGAGGAATGACCGTTGTACCTAATGAAAACAACGAGTTAATTCCCACTCGTGTTGTGACCGGTTGGAGGGTGTGTATTGACTACCGAAAGATAAATGACGCCATTCGTAAAGACCACTTTCCTTTGCCCTTCATGGATCAAATGTTGGAGCGACTCGCGGGAAATGAATTCTATTTCTTTTTAGATGGTTTTTCCGGTTACTTTCAAATCCCTATCGACCCTTGTGATCAAGAGAAAACTACGTTTACGTATCCTTATGGAACATTTTCTTATCGTAGGATGCCTTTCGGACTTTTCAATGCACCGGATACGTTTCAACGGTGTATGATGGCTATTTTTCATGATATGATCGAGAAGTCGATGGAAGTGTTTATGGATGACTTTTCGGTGTTTGGCAATTCGTTCACGTCGTGTTTATCTAATCTCGAGCAAATGTTAAAACGTTGTAAAGAAACCAACCTTGTGCTTAATTGGGAAAAATGTCATTTTATGTGTAAACAAGGAATCGTCTTAGGGCACAAGGTCTCGAAAGCGGGGATTGAGGTCGATAAAGCTAAGGTAGACGTCATCGCCAAGTTACCTCATTCCAAAACCGTTAAAGGAGTTAGGAGTTTCCTAGGCCACGGGGCTTTTATCGTCATTTCATCAAAGACTTTTCGAAAATCTCTAGTCCTATGACACACCTTCTCGAGAAGGATGCTCCTTTCAATTTCAATGAGGATTGTGTTAGAGCTTTCGAAACTTCAAAAGGAAACTCATCGAAGCTCCCATTCTTGTTTCTCCTAATTGGGAATTAACCTTTGAAATCATGTGCGATGCAAGTGATTATGCTATAGGGGCCGTTTTAGGGCAACGTTATGAAAAGCATTTCCGTCCTATCCATTATGCTAGTAAGACGATGACCGAGGCTCAATTAAAGTACACCACAACGGAAAAGGAATTCCTTGCCATGGTCTATGCTTTTGAGAAATTCCGACCTTATCTCGTCTTAACTAAAAGCATCGTGTATACCGACCATTCGGCTATCAAGTATTTCGTAGCTAAGCAAGATGCTAAGCCGAGATTGCTTCGTTGTATGCTCCTACTCCAAGAATTTGATGTCACCGTGATTGACAAAAAAGGAGCCGAGAATATAGCGGCCGATCATCTCTCTCGTCTAGAAGATCCTCACAAAGATGTTTTCGAGAACAAGGAAATCAACAAAACATTTCCTCTTGAGACTCTCGGTGTAGTGAATTCTAAATACATCACTCCATGGTTTTCCGACATTGCAAATTACCATGCGGGGAACTTCATAATTGATAGGTGTGTAAACACCCATCCTTTTTACCACTAAATTACAATAATAACCGAGCCAAAACGTGTATTTTATGTCATTTATGTCGGAATTATACGTGGTTTGGGTTTTTGTTGTGATTTAGGATCAAATTGTGAAAAGGGGAGAAAACACGGGATTTCACGGGCTTTTATCGAAGAAAAAGACAAAAGACAAAGTCAAGAAATCAAGAGTGGAAAAAGAACGAAAGTCCAAGACCAATTCTGAAGATTTATCGAAGAAAAAGTCAAAAGACAGAAGTTTACTAAAAGCCGAAGAACTCAAGTCTAATTTATTGAAGAATTACAAGACGAGTTTGAAGAAATCCCGAGACAAAGTCATTAAAGTCAAAATATTAAGAAGATTAAGGACTTAATGACGCAATTAGAGAAAGAGGAAAGAGGGGAGGAAGCTTCCTTCCACTAACCACCTCCTCCCCTATATATATTTTGATAGGATTTCATTTGTAGTTGTTGGGTGGCTTGACAAACCACCACTTCCACCATTTTGATTTACCTTGCACCTGAATTCTTGCACTTTAATTTTCCTTGTTATGCACATTTAATTCCTTTTAATTCAAGTAAGTTTACTTTTAATTGTTGTCAATCTTTACTTTATTTGTTAATCTCTCATCTTCCTTTCTTGCTTTATCTTTCTCTATGATTCATGTTTATGTTCTTCTATTTTTATGGTTTTCAATCAAGTGGATTTTGATTGATTTGGCTTTATTTGTTAGTTTTATTGATTTGATTTGATTGGTTATTGTTAGTGGATGGTTATTGGTTATTTTGGTTTAATCTTTTGGTTTGTTTTGGTTAGATTTGATTAAATTCGTGCCTTCATGTTCTTCCCTGTTCTTTACTGTTCTTCGTGTTCTCATTGCTGCCCAGATTCCGGATCAACTGTTTTCTTTGTGCTTCATTCGGAATAATCATTTATTCCGGATCAAGGTCTTTCATCCGGAATATTTGATTATTCCGGATCAAACTCTTCATGCGGAATATTTCATTATTCCGGATCAAACCCTTCATGCGGAATATTTGATTATTCTGGATCAAGTTGTTTCATCCGGAATATTGGTTATTCCGGATCAAGTTGTTTCATCCGGAATATCGGTTATTCCGGATCAAGGCCTGTATTCCGAATCAATTTATTTTCTTTTTATTCCGGATCAAACTCAATATTCCGGATCAACCTCTTTTCTCTTTTCATTCCGGATCAAGAACCTTATTCCGGATCAACTGTTATTCCGGATAGGTGACATATTCCGGATGAACAAATTTATTCCGAATGAAGTGTTTTCCAGTTTTTAGTTTTAAGCTTTACTTTTCCCGCCTTTTTCTTTATTTGCACTTTTACTTGCCTTCCCTTTTAGTTAAAGTTTTACTTTGCGTTATTTAGCTTTATTGCTTTTAATTTCCCGTCATTTACTTGTCGTCAAGTTTTAATCTGTCAGTATTTCTTTTTACCGTCTTTACTTTATTTTTATTTGTTTCAAGTCTTTATTTTTCATTAGTTTTAGACAACGACAACCCTTTCATTTGATTCACCAAGAACAACTAATCTCTTGCACTTAACCGGAAATCAATTCGAGAAGATACCGAGAAACGAACTTTTTCAACTTAGCAAAATCTCTACATTAAAATGGCGCCGTTGCCGGCTCTTTTTGTAAGGATTAACGGTTTTTTATGAGAGACGCGTTGGCTTTTGGGATCCGTTCACTCGTGAACGTTATTTTTCGTATCAAAATTTTTCAAAAAATACAAAAACATTTGAAAAATCATAAAAAGCATTTCTTTTTCAAAGTTTTGCACCAAAAATATTCTTCTTGCTTATCTATTTTTCTTTATGGATTCTTATGTCCATTGCGTCGGGTGTGGGAGACGATTATACGGGAATGACTCATGTCAATGGTGTACATGTGAGCGGTGCGGAAACGATATCGACAATACACAATTCCAATTCGGATTTTGTCCTTTGTGCAACTCGACTAATTCGTCCTTTTTGAATCCACCTCCTGTTCCCCCGTGCATCTATTGTGGAAGCGATTCTCATTGGCATGTTTCGTGCCCGGTTCGATACCCGTATGGTCACGAGCAAGAACCGGGTTACAATTATGACAATGTTAATAGCTTTCCACATGACGTACCCAGTTTTTCTCCATACCCATGGTGCTATATTTGTGGGGGCCCTCACGATGCTTCTTCTTGTGATCCGTCACAGGTCTGTGAGAAAGTTCTGTGCTATCGTCCCAGTGTGTATAACTTTGAGCCCCCACATCAAACCCTCAATCATCAACCCTCTCAGAAAACTAGTCTTGACCAACAACTCACTTCTTTGAACCATATTCTAGAAAGTATAGCTCAACTCCAAGCTGACTTGCATCAGGAAAAGCAACCTTTGCTTGATAGTGAAGAAATCTTGAAAACCACCAACACCTTTTTGAGCCAATTTAGTCGTTTTCCCTTCTTTTCTACACCAAAATGTTTAATTATAGCGTGGGATAGAATTGGTGAAATTGAACATACTCGGGGAGATGAACAACAAAAATTGCTTCATGAGCTTCTTAAAGATGTGTAGGTTATCAAGGAAGAGTTAGCCGACTACGTCACTCCTAACTGGACTCGTCCCATCTATTATGATGATGACGACGACGATGATGTCTACACTTTCAACCAATCTTCTGAAGTTGCTGCCCCTACTCTCGATGTTCCTACTGCGTTTCAGGATCTAGATTTGTTGAATGAGCTTTGTGATGTTGGTCTCGACAAATTATTGGATGATGAGGTTTGTGACTTACCTGCTATGGAGCTTCAGGACGACGTTGCTTTCACGCAAGCGGTCGATCCAAATGATGACGATTCTTCTCCCCGCTATGAGAATTTCACTTTTGAAATTTCTCAGACTCCACCGGGAGATGCGGGCGATGACGATTTATTCTCTCCGGCTTACGAGAAGTTCACCGATGAACTTGCTCTTGAAGATGAGGTGGAAGACGTGATTCTCCGCGACAGATTACGGAAAGTGCATCTTCTTATTGCTCAAATCGAAGAGTTGACTTCTCCTCCTCTTTCCGAGTCTTTGCCTCCATCTATTCCTCCCGTTGAAGATAATTACCCATTGCTGGAAGAAATCGACATTCACTCCATACCTCTAGGTATTGATGATGATGACACGGAGGGGGATATTATTCTTGATAATTTGCTGCAGGAAGGTATTGACCCAAGTCCCCCTCCCGAGCACCTTTCATCCTCCCCTTTAGCCACTATTACGGAGGATGAGTGCTTTGACCCGGGAGGTGACATTGATTATGCTATCATTGATAACATTACGGATTTGCCGAGTTCTCAGCATCCATTGTCTTTGGGGGATGACAATGTGCTTACTTTACCCACCCCACCTCCCGTGGATATTGATTTCATATACTTTTCGTATGTTGAAAGGACTTTTCTCCCATTCAAGACTTATCCCCCCGCCTCTCCTTTGTTAATGTCCTCCGGGAACGAGGACAAGGTCTTTGATCCCGGTATTACATTCGAGGCTTCCCCATGGACCATTTAATTCGGGGACGAGTCAGGCTCGTGACTCGGTTAACAAAAACAAGCGCTTTTTGGGAGGCAACCCAATTATCTATCTATCTTTACCATAAGTGTAGGGGGGAGCCCCGTTGGTGTTTCTTGTTTTCTTTCTTATCATGTGCAGGGATTAGAGCTTCAAAGACACACTCTTGATGAATTTTGACGAACCGTGATTCCGTGTTCCCTTCTTCCCGGTTCTATCCTAAACTCTTTTCGATTCACTATTTTATATTTCCCAATATTAAAATAGTAATCTCTTTAGTTGTCTCTTCCTTAGCGAGATTTAAACAAAGTGCACAATGTCCTAAGTGTAGGGGAGTTTACTCCCACATGCTTAAACATTGAGGACAATGTTTATATTAAGTGTAAGGGGGACTTCTATCAAAGTTAAGTGGCTTTTTCCTTGTATTTATCCTCATTTTAATCGAAAAATCAATTTTTCGACATTTTTCAAATTTTTTGATCTATTTTGGCCTATTAGTTGTTTTCTTTGTATAGTTATTTTCTTTCTTTACTAGAATAAATTTTTAATAAAATGGTTTTAATTTTCAAACGTTGTGAATCTTTTGACTCAACCCGAGTTTACTTATCTAAGTTTACTCTAGCTAGTATCTTTAACATGTTTAAGTCAAGTTTTGCTAGGCTTTTATTTAGGGAGCTTTAAAACGCGAAAGTCTTAACTCTCACGGGTTAAGAACAAGAACTTTTCGCAAGTTCCTATAATTGATCCTAGAGAGTCGTTTATCAAGGGAACTTTAAAATGCGATTTCTAAACTTGAAAGAGTCTGAGAATTTGCAAGATCCTATAGGCGACTCGAAAACCCAAAACTTTGATTTAATAGGCTAAGCATCCACGAGTCTCATTCCTTGAGATTTTAAACTGTGGAGAACGAGAGATGATAGAGCCAATTATAAGTTTGGTATTCTTTCGTGAATTTATGTGAGTTAATTATAAGCCTATTCTCCCATCACTTGCTAATAAATTTATCTGCAATAAATAAGGTTGTACGATTTGAAAAGTTACTTAGCTTCTAGCCCAAGATCGTTTAAAAGTTGCTCGGTATGGATTAGAGTTCATAGCCAAGGCATAACTTATTGAAGCGGGACGCGAAGAATGGCGAGTCTAAAAAGGTCCTAACAAGACATGAGGGCTATATTTTGTTGCTAAAGATCCAAGTGATGTGAAGAATCATTTAACAAAGATCAATATGAAGGATCGAGACACATGACGAAAAGCAAAAACTCCCCAAAAGTCATGGAGAAGTCTATCTGAAAAGGCCCTAACAAGGTATGAGGATAAATAGATCCAAGTCCAAAAAGGAGGCGGATCGTTGTATATCAGAGTCCAAAATAATGATTGGAGAAAAATGAAGAAGTCGTGGTCCAAGTATGAAGAATCTCTTAAAATTTCAAGTGAAGAAATTCCTATTATGAAGAGAAGACCATTATTTCATGAACGTCTCTCAAGATTTGAAGTATGAAGTCACTGCCAAATATCGGTCCGAGAAAGGTCTCAAATCGCGAGGCGAGTTATGCCAAGATATGAACTTTATGAGGTCCCGAGAAACAGTTTTAAAAGATTTTGTCACTTTATTTTCAGCCTAAATAACTATCGAAATAAGTCAACAATGCATCCTCGTGATCATTCAAGACAATAATAAAATATAAGAGGTACACCTAGGAATAAGGGAGTCTAAGTGAATAATTGGCCCACATGAGTTCGTGTTAGTTTGCTAACTTATAATAACAATGATCTCGTTTTTAAGCTTGGTTTGGAGAAAGTGAAATCTTGAGGATGATGATCATTCATGACATTTCCAATACCCAAAGGTATGTTTTTGATTTCTTTACTTTGAATGTTTATAATTTTCTATCTCTTTAATAAAGGCCAATGTGGATTGATTATGATGAAAAATGTAAACGTGCTTTGTAACTAATGCATTGCATGAGGACATTTCAATGGTTAAGTGTAGGGGATTTGATAGGTGTGTAAACACCCATCCTTTTTACCACTTAATTACAATAATAACCGAGCCAAAATGTGTATTTTATGTCATTTATGTCAGAATTATGCGTGGTTTGTGTTTTTGTTGTGATTTAGGATCAAATTGTGAAAAGGGGAGAAAACACGAGATTTCACGGGCTTTTATCAAAGAAAAAAACAAAAGACGAAGTCAAGAAATCAAGAGTGGAAAAAGAACGAAAGTCCAAGACCAATTATGAAGATTTATCGAAGAAAAAGTCCAAAGACAGAAGTTTACTAAAAGCCGAAGAACTCAAGTCTAATTTATTGAAGAATTACAAGACGAGTTTAAAGAAATCCCGAGACAAAGTCATTAAAGTCAAAAGATTAAGAAGATTAAGGACTTAATGACGCAATTAGAGAAAGCGGAAAGAGGGGAGGAAGCTTCCTTCCACTAACCACCTCCTCCCCTATATATAGTTTGATAGGATTTTATTTGTAGTTGTTGGGTGGCTTGACAAACCACCACTTTCACCATTTTGATTTACCTTGCACCTTAATTCTTGCACTTTAATTTTCCTTGTTATGCACATTTAATTCCTTTTAATTCAAGTAAGTTTACTTTAATTTGTTGTCAATCTTTACTTTATTTGTTAATCTCTCATCTTCCTTTCTTTCTTTATCTTTCTCTATGATTCATGTTTATGTTCTTCTATTTTTATGGTTTTCAATCAAGTGGGTTTTGATTAATTTGCCTTTATTTGTTAGTTTTATTGATTTGATTTTATTGGTTATTGTCAGTGGATGGTTATTGGTTATTTTGGTTTAATCTTTTGGTTTGTTTTGGTTAGATTTGATTAAATTCGTGCCTTCATGTTCTTCCCTGTTCTTTACTGTTCTTCGTGTTCTCATTGCTGCCCAGATTCCGGATAAACTGTTTTCTTTGTGCTTCATTTGGAATAATCATTTATTCCGGATCAAGGTCTTTCATCCGGAATATTTGATTATTCCGGATCAAACTCTTCATGCGGAATATTTGATTATTCTGGATTAAACCCTTCATGCGGAATATTTGATTATTCCAGATCAAGTTGTTTCATCCGGAATATTGGTTATTCCGGATCAAGTTGTTTCATCCGGAATATCGGTTATTCCGGATCAAGGCATGTATTCCGAATCAATTTATTTTCTTTTTATTCCGGATCAAATTCAATATTCCGGATCAACCTCTTTTCTCTTTTCATTCCGGATCAAGAACCTTATTCTGGATCAACTGTTATTCCGGATAGGTGACATATTCTGGATGAACAAATTTATTCCGAATGAAGTGTTTTCCAGTTTTTAGTTTTAAGCTTTACTTTTCCCGCCTTTTTCTTTATTTGCACTTTTACTTGCCTTCCCTTTTAGTTAAAGTTTTAGTTTGCGTTATTTACCTTTATTGCTTTTAATTTCCCGTCATTTACTTGTCGTCAAGTTTTAATCTTTCAGTATTTCTTTTTACCGTCTTTAATTTATTTTTATTTGTTTCAAGTCTTTATTTTTCATTAGTTTTAGACAACGACAACCCTTTCATTTGATTCACCAAGAACAACTAATCTCTTGCACTTAACCAGAAATCAATTCGAGAAGATACCGAGAAACGAACTTTTTCAACTTAGCAAAATCTCTACATTAATAATCAAGGGTATGACGAAACAACAAAAGAGAAAATTCTTTCGTGACGTCAAGTTCTATTTTTGGGACGACCCTTATCTCTTCCGGGATTGTGTGGATCAACTCGTTCGACGTTGTGTTTTTGGTGTCGAAGCTTCTAACATCCTTAGAGCTTGTCACGAGAGACCCACGGGTGGTCACCACGGCGCTAATCTCACGGCTAAGAAAGTGTTTGATGCCAGCTTCTTTTGGCCTACTATCTATCGTGATGCACACGCACTTGTGAAGTCGTGTGATTCATGCCAACGTCAAGGAAAATCATCTCAACGTATTGAAATGCTGCAAAATATAATTCAAGTGTGTGAGATTTTCGACATTTGGGGCATAGACTTTATGGGGTCGTTCCCATCGTCTCATGGTAACAAGTATATCCTCGTCGCCGTCGACTACCTTTCTAAGTGGGTGTAAGCTAAGGCTTTACCTACTAATGATGATCGTGTGGTAGTGAAGTTTTTGAAGCAACTATTCTCTCGGTTTGGAACCCCTCGCGCTATTATAAGCGATCGTGGAACCCATTTTTGTAATAACCAATTCGAGAAGGTCTTAAAGAAATATGGCGTTACTCATCTCTTTCTACGGCTTATCACCCACAAACGAGTGGGCAAGTCGAGGTTTCAAACCGAGCTTTGAAGAGGATTTTAGAGAGGTCTATTGGAGAAAACCATGCTTCATGGTCCGAAAAACTCGATGACGCTTTATGGGCCTTTAGGACCGCTTATAAGACACCTATCGGTTGTACTCCATATAAGTCGGTTTATGGAAAGAATTGTCATTTGCCCATTGAATTGGAGCATAAGGCATATTGGGCCCTTAAGCATGCAAATTATGACTTGAAGACCGCAGGAGATCACCGGAAAATACAATTGAATGAATTGGATGAATTAAGAGATAATGCTTATCAAAATTCATTGATTTTCAAAGAAAAGACTAAAAAGTTTCATGATGCAAAGATTAAAAACCGGGTTTTTAACATTGGTGATCAAGTGTTACTTTTTAACTCTCGATTAAAGATATTTTCTGGGAAATTGAAATCTCGTTGGTCGGGTCCTTTCACCATTACACAAGTGTTTCCTTATGGGACCATTGAGCTAGCTCAAAATGATGGTCCTAACTTTAAGGTGAATGGACATAGGCTTAAGCACTACTTTGGTGGGGAAGTTCCTGCATTGGATGACCTCGACCAAGTCACCTTCCCCAATAATAATTAGCATTGAGGGGATCTAGTCGAGCTCATGACTCGGTAATCAAAAACGAGGTGCCTCGTGGGGGAGATCCCATGCTTATCTTTTTATGCTTTCTAATAATTAATGAGAGGGGATTTGTGCCCTTCCAACTCATTGTCTCGTGGTTGTTTGTGAATGTGTTATCTAGATTATAATCATCACTACGATTGAAGACTCTCGTGTTCGTTTACGTGAGCCTCCATCGTTTGCTTGAAGAAGTTTTTCATGAATCCATGACATATCCTTTATTGTTCTAACAATCATATTTTAGCATAACTCATAAACGGATTTAGATATATTGTTGATCACCTTTTCCATGCTAGATCCTAAGCATTCAACTCTTCGTCTCTAGTATGGGGGTGCTCCAACTTTAGACTCGAAACATTGAGGAAAATGTTTAATTTTAGTATAGGGGGTGAATAGATACTTGCTTTGCTACGCCCTCACATTTTCCAACTTTCAACGTTTTGTTTTGTTTTGTTGCTAATAAGGCTAAAAATGGCCAAATTTTAAAAATTTTCTTAGTTTTCATAAGTGTTTTTGAGACATGAATGTATATTTTCCGATGGGTAGAATAAGAGCTAATTTTTGACTTGATGGGCATTTGGAGCCCTTTACATTCCTTAACCTGCTCGAATAAAGTTTTGCTAGACTTTTATATAGGGAACTTTAAAACGCGAAAGTCTTAGCTCATTCGGGTTAAGAACAAGAAGTTTTCCCAAGTTCCTATAATTGATCCTAGAAAGTCACTTATCAAGGGAACTATAAAATGCATTCTCTAAACTTGAAAAAGTCCAAGAAAGTGCAAGATCCTATAGGTGGCTTGAAAACCCAAAAATTTGATTTCATATAGTCTTAATGAAAGCTAATCCAAATTTGGCTTAATTTTGACTTGCATGGCTAAGTATTCACGAGTCTCTTTAATTAGAGGTCTTTAAATAGTGAAGAACGAGAAATGATAGAGATAGACAAGTGATCATGCTACACGTAGAACATGAAAATGTTCTTTCAAAAAATCATATGTTTTTAATTGTGGATTTTTCTCCCATAAGATCAATGCATTAGGAATAAAAATAATTGCAATAAGTAAGGTTGTATGATTTGAAAGGTTACTTAGCTTCTAGAACAAGATCGTTTAAAAGTTGCTCGGGGTTGAATAGAGTTCATAGACAAGGCATAACTTATTGAAGCAGGATGTGAAGATTCGTGAAGATCCAAAAAGGCCCTAACAAGGCATGAGGAGCTCTATTTTGTTGCTAAAAGATCCAAGATGATGTGAAGTATCATTATTCCTAAATCAATATGAAGGATCGAGACACACGATGAAAAGCAATTACTCCCCTAAAGATCATGGAGAAAGTCTATCTAAAAATACCCTAACAAGGTATGAGGATAAATAAATCCAAGTCCTAAAAGGAGGCGGATCGTTGTATATCAAAATCCAAAATAAAGATTGAAGAAAAATGATGAAGTCGTGGTCCGAGTATGAAGAATCTCTCAAAAACGTCAAGTGAAGAAATTCCAAAATATGAAGAGAAGACCATAATTTCAAGAACGTCTTCCCATGCTTTGAAGTATGAAGTACATGCCAAATATCGGTCCGAGAAAGGTCTCAAATCGTGAAACGAGTTATGTCAAGATATGAACTTAAGGAGATACACGAGAAGCCGTTTTAAAAGATTTTGTCCTTCGGCTAACTATCGATTAAATCATGCTACTTTACTTTTGGACTAATAAATACTCAAATAAGTCAATACGAATCACTTGTGATCCATGAAAAATAGTTAAAAAAAATTCTAGAAACCCATTTCCTTTTATAATAACTAGGATTGCGGGGAGAAAAAGTATTACACAATTTGGACGTATGATTAGTGTTAGCATTGTGACTTGTACCAACAATGATCTCGTTTTTTCACTTAGCATGGAATGTATGACAATCAAGGATGACGAACTTTACTCTATGGGACATTCACTTGTTTCTATTCATTGACCCTAAAAGTCACACATGTGATGAAAATCATACATTATGTCTTTACACATCTTCGTAGTATTATTGCAAGTCTTTTACTTTTCAATAAAGGGTAATAAAATTGAATTATTGGAGATGTTTAGATACTTTATTCTAGCATTGCGTGAGGGCACGGCAAATGGCTTAGTATGGGGGAGTGATGAGATGGCATTTATACATGATCTCATCGTTCTTTTCGGGCTTTAAATGCATAAAATGTCATAAATATACCATATATATATGCTTGTGTTTGTTTACTTGTGTATTTTAGGTATGGATATCGTGAAAAAGATAAAATATCACAAGAAACAAGGAAAAACGAACACGAGAAACGAAGCCGTACAATGAACCGGGCCCTAGTTATGGATTTCTCAAAGAAAAACCCTTGAAGACTTGAAGATGTACAAGATTGATCCTTAATTTATGAAGAAATGACACTTAATACCCTTGTATATTCATAATTACAATTTTGGTCCCTTAAGTTTGTCAAAATTACAAAAAGGTCCTTCAACTTTGAAGATTTGGCAAGTTTAGTCCCTCAACAATTCTAAATTGTAAATAATGGTCCCTCATGAAGTCAAAGATACATTGAAGACCATCAAAGATGAGAAATGTCTAAGATCAGTCCTCAAACTATGCAAAAATGGCAAAAACAACCCTTGAAACCCTTATACCAAAGTTTTGTGGCAAAACTATAAAGTTGGAAACTTTATTAACAAAGGAAAATCGTTCGTTGGCTGAATATACATTGTTTACCACTTTTTCCAAAAGACAAGGGCTGAATGTGGGCAAATGAAACTTTCAAATGGAAATTGCGCCAAACAACTTACCATTCCACAAAAAATGGATCAAACATGTTACTGTTACCCTTCTTCACCCCGAGATTTTACTCCACTAAAACAAAGGGTTAATTCCAATTACCTTGGCACATGCTTAAGTCACACGCCCAGAAATCCATCCCACACCAAAAACACTCAATCCCACTCACCAAAAGGCCCCACCCATCAACCCGTCCACCAAACAAAATCCAACTTCCTCTACAAGGAATGACACGTGGCCAAATCAACAGCCCATACTCCTTGCTTGGATACAAAGCTAAATTGAACGACTTGGATGCATTTAAACAACTCATCAACAAAATTCGTCTAGAAGATTCAAGGGGCATTTTAGGGACTTTGTAGCTAGGGTTTTCATTGTAATCTCAGCCCTTGTGGCCTATATAAGGACTCCTCAACATGTGAGAGAGCCTTGTTCCAGTTTTACTCTTTAAACATTGTAGTTCCTTTTTAAAATTTATAAAAGTTGGTATTTTAAGAAAATTGTAATTCCTTTTTATGTTTTTGAAAGTTAGTGTTGTTTAAGGGTAATTCTGAGTTCCATTTGATGTTATAATGGTGCTTTGATCTTGTGGTTAAAGAACGTTTATGTTTGGTAAGGATTTCAAGTTTGAAAAAAAGCTTGAAAACAGTCATCTGTTTTTTAGATTTTTCTTGTACTAACCCTTATCCAAAATCTATAAGCCCTTGCAAGCTTGTTGACACCAAGCTAGTGAAGGTTTATCAACCTTTGGATAGGTTGTTTGTTGCTTGTGTTGAAGAAATCAAGCCCTTGAGGTTCTGCTTTGAACCATCAACCAAGGCACATACCATATCCTTTGTTCAAGGACCTTGGTCACTCTCTAGTTGTTGAGAGTGGTCCAAGAAGAATAGTTGATCCCTCTAGGAAGTTGTTGGGGATAGCTATAAGCTCTTTTTAAGTTTCCTCTAAAAAATATCATGTTTATGTCTGATATGAACTTTGCCATGTGATTTGGTGTTCTTGTGTTTGTGCTTTGTGTTTTATTGTTGGTACCTGTTAGTTGTCACCTAGTTGAGGTAATTGAACCATAAAATCAGTAGGTTGTGTGTAAAACTAAAAGGTTTGTTTGAAAAAGGACGAAAACAAGGTTGTTTGGGTTTTTGGGATCGTAAGGCCTTGTGGCCTTGTGCCCTTGGTTCTTAGGGTTTAGGGAGTCTAAACAAGTCATATGCAACTGGTTTTGGTCATTGGTTAAGGCTCAAGTGGTTTGGATAAGTATTTCAAAGTTTTGGAAAAACTAATAAAATTTGTTTGAAATTGGTCAAACACATTAGATCCAATAAAATCTTTGTTTGTTGGATCTACGGTCTGAAATCTGGTTTGGGAAGAGTTTAGGTGATAAGCTATCTGTGGAGTATCTGTTTGTTGAATTTGGTAGCTTATTGTGGGTGCTAGAGCTTATCAAAGTTGGTTGAAGAGGTCATTTGCATCAGCCTAGTGACCACCTCAATTTGGGCTTGCATTTGTTATTCTAATGTTTGCCTTGTTGTTTAATTGCTTGGAACTTGTCATTAGGTTGCTTGTGAGTGCTATTTGCTATTTGGTTTGCCTTATTGCTGGCTTATAAGCTAACTGGCTTATTGGCCTTATTTTGCCAAAATCTGTCAAGTATTGGTCAACTGACCACTTGATTCACAAGGACTCTACCTTGAGTTCTTCACAAAAGTTGCTTAAAACAAGCCTATAGACAATCCCTGAGCTTTTGGTGAATTTTGGTAGACTTTGACTTTTGGTCAAATAAGCACAATTTGGCTTATTTTTCAGAACTGCTTATTGGTACATGCAACAACTTGGCTTTTGTAATAGGTGTTATTTTTCTCAGCTTAATATCATCTTTAAGAAGTTACAAGTCATTTGGTTAAGTTTTTGTTAGGAAACTAGCTTAATTTGCGTTTTCAGCCAGCTTATTTTCTCCTATAGCTTATTCTACTTGGCTTTTTGAGAATTTTATGATTGATTATTCTTAGTTAAGATATTTTTGAGCTTTGGCAAAAAGAATCAGCTTCTGAAACGACTTAGAACTCTATCCCGACTATTTTGTCGTTTAGTGAAAAAGTTCTTTTCAAAGTTCTGGCTTATTACTTAAGCTTTTTCAAAATTTCTTTTTGTAGATTGGTTTAGAATCTCAATAAGATGTTGTGTGTTCAATTAGAGCTTATGGCATTAGCTTATGGCTTAATGGGCTTATTGAACCATTAAGAATAAGTTGTTGACCATTTAAGATGTGATAAGCACATTTTCAGTTTTTGGGCCTTTAGACTTTTGTGCTTAAAATCAAATTTTGAGTTAGACTGGTGATTTTCAGCCCATTTGGTTAAGTTTGAACTTTTTGGGCCCATTAAGCCCATTTAAGTAGTCTGTTTTGGTTTTTAGCCCATTTGGGGGCCCATTAGGGGTATTTTGGTAATTTCACTTTCATTTTCTGATTATTTAGGTTAAAATAAACTAGTTTCCATGTTTTTAGAATTTTTTATAATTTTTAGATTTTTAATATTATTTTAATATTATTTTATTATTTAATTTCAATTTTCACATTTTTTCACTTTTTATATTTTTTTAGGTCTAATACATTAAAATAGGATTTTTGCAACTCTTAGATTAATTTTATCATCATTTTTCTAATTTCTAGAATTATTTTAAGTTTTTAATAGTTTTTAATCATTTTAAATAGTTTTAATTAGTTTAAAAATTTATAAAAATAGTTTTATTCTTATTTAGTCATTTTAGAAGTTTACAAAGTGAAAAATCTTTATTTGTGCTTTTTAATAATTATTTTGATTTTTAGGGCTTTAATTAGCATTTAAAAATTAATATGTAATTAATTAAAAGGTTTAAAAAAGTTTTGATCATTTGTAAACTCTTAGTTTAATTAATTTCATTTTTAGTAATTTTTTGGGAATTTTTAGAATTATCTTTTGATTTAGCACTTTTTACGGTTTTAATTTTTGTCGAAGTAGTAATATTTTTCACGTATCCGTCATTCTATTTTCTCATCCCCTTCTTTCTCAAATATTAATCTCAAATCAATTACGAATTCTTTACACACATATACCTCCTTGGGAAACGAACTTAATTGGGTCATTAACACTTGATTTTCCTAAATCATTTGTTTAATACTTACCGCTTTTACGTCTTTTTCCTAAAAGGTCGTAATTCACCACAATCAAGTATTATATGAATACCCAAAAAAAACTTATTGGTTTCCTAAACCTCCCCTAAATATATGATATACAAGTTGCCAAACATAAAATATGCAATAAAAATTTATGTCAAGATAGGAATGTAAACATTCCACCCATCATCCATAAACTTGAAGACACTCTAAGTAAGCTTCAAAGATCCATAAGCAACTTTGTATCCAGTTGTACAATGCTCATAATGCCTACATAATTAGATCAAAAACCACAAAACTAACATGTTGCTGTCAACGTCTATTTTAACACTTATCAGCGTTAAAATAACCTTTGTCAGCGTTAGACCAATAAAGTGGAAAACCTAATTTTGTACAAAGACCAATAACAAATCATATCCTGTACATACTTTTACAATAAGTTCCAAAAACACACATTAAGTAAGATTGATCATTCCAATGCTTGTTACCATGTATTGAAACCTCCCAGCATCAAAAGGTTTAGTCAATAAATATGCCACATTTTCTTCTGTGTCAACCCTATCTCGTTGTATTAAGCCTTTTTCAAAACAATCTCTTATAAAATGATATCTAATTTCTATGTGTTTTGTTTTAGAATATTGTACAGGATTCTTAATAATGCATAAAGTACTGTTATTGTCTACAAAAATCTTGGTACGCATAAAATTATACCCATAATCCAATAGTTGGTTCTGAATCCATAAGACTTGTCCACAACAAGCAGCTGTAGCTACATATTCTGCTTCATTTGTAGAGTTTGCCATCACTTTTTGTTTTTGCATTGCCAAGAAAGTAACCTGCTACCAAGAAATTGGCATCCATCAATTGTGGATTTTCTATCAAACTTGTCACTTCCATAATCACTGTTTGAATAACCAATAAGCTCCAATGGATAATCCTTTGGATACCATAATCCCAAGGTGGGATAGCACCTAAGGTATCTAAAAATCCTCTTGAAAGCATGAAGATGACACTCTTTAGGACTCACTTGATGGCGTGCACATGCACACACAACAAACATAATGTCAGGTCTAGAAGCTGTAAGATACATCAATGATCCAATCATTGACCTATAATGCCTGACATCCACCTCTTTTCCATCTCCAATATTTCCCCAAGGGTGTTCCCTATCCATGGGTGTGCTAGCCCGTTTTTCATGTGGAGAAAAGCCAAACTTCTTCAAGATTTCTACTACATATTTGTCTTGAGAGATTATGTAGAAGTATGATAATCTTTGATATATCAAGAGGGTTGTTTTTTTCTAGTGAGAGAAAGTAGAGAGAGAAGTGAGATAAAAAATATGTTTATTACTTGTAAAAATGAAACAACCAACACCCCTTTCCATGGTGGAAAGGGGATATACCAAGTCCCTTAGTTGACTTGGGCCTCCGGCCCATGAACATGCTCATGGGTCGGGCTAATGTAAATAATAATTAAACTTATACTACGAGCCTATAACTATATTGTTGGAATGACTGAGACTTTCTTAACACGAAAAACATATTTCCAACAATCTCCCCCAAAGGGAGGTCACTCCAAATTTAAAAAGTCCTAATCCAGCATGTTAGATCTTCGTTCTTGAGATCGTAGTCCACTTTCTCTCTTCTTATTTAACTTTTCTTCTTTTTGTGAATATGTGTTGAATATCATCACATATTCTTTTGGCCTTTCACGTGCAATCTTTGTCTTCTTGTGATGTTCTCCTCTTCGTGACTTCATGTCCCACATACCTATCCTTTGTTGAATTCTTAAAAGTCTCAGAGTCGATACAATGGAAGACTTTTAGGTCAGACTTTCTTGAATTTATTGAAATATTTGATGCAGGAGAAATAAGTATGTGAGGAAGACTTCAACTGGTACACCGCAACGCCACCGTCTTCAGATGCAGCAACATAATAAGACACGAATAAAATGGCTTCGACATTTTATTCTAATTCGGTAGCATTTTACCTCCGATCTGTGAAGATCGTTGGACGATAATAAATATCGTACTTGTGACAGGTAGCTCTAATTAAAGATCTCCTTGACAAGATTTCGCGGGTAAACCCGTTCTATTTATTCGACCGTTCAAAGCTGACTGCGAACATAAAGAGTGAATCATTTGGATTATAAAATCCGTATGATTGAAGCCGGCAATTCATGAAACCTAGAACAAGTGAATTTCAATTAAGATTTTCACCATCGTTGCTTTCCAGTTGTCACGAGCTTGATTCTGATAGAATCTTGCTTGTCACCTACCGCAGTGCTGTTTGATTTTGACACTGGAAGGATTTCCACTCTTCACTGTGAATCACGAAAGAGTGTCACCCTGAGTGTTCTGGCAAGATCACTTGGATAATGTGTAGAGGCCCTGGAACAAGTTTAATCTCAATTAAGAGTTAAACCATCGTTTCTTTCCAGTTATCACAAGATTAGTTCTAAAAGAACCGCACGTGTCACCTACCATGAGCTTGTTTGATGTTGGCTCAAGCAGGATGTCCATCTTCATTGTAATACTTTCGTATCACTCAGATGTTCTTGAAATATTGCAAGAATATTGCGTAGGACTCATAAAAAATCTTTATTGTTTTTAAAATTGTGTCCTAATGAGAATTTTGATGATCTCGTGGCTCTAGACTCAATAGTGCATTTTGTTTTAGTGAGCGGAGGCTGGAGAGGATTGCCACCTTTTCAATATCAATTTATTCAGAGTGAATAAACCGACAGATAACGTGTTGAACTCCGTGACATTAAAACAAATATCTTTTGAGAGATATTTGAGTTGGTTGGGAGGGGTTGTGCATCGCATCACTGGGTCCATGGTACTTTTGTTCTTCAAACTGAGTTGACCCAGTTTCTGCCTAAGTTGTAAGGAGGGCTTCTTTCTTTACACCCTTTATCTTTACAATTCTTTTTCATTCTTCAACCCCTTCAATGCTTACCAATACCTCATCACTAGCACCTTGTTGTGATTGTTCTAGTGCTAGCATCAGTACTTGGTCGGCATTCAACTTCGTTCACAATCCATTCTCCATCTTTCCTAAGGACTTCTATTTTCTAACTATGGAGATGTCTTTGGGAAGATTCCTCCGGTTCTGGAAGAATCATTGGACTAATATATAATCCTACCACCCTTTTGTCACCACATTAGTCGTGAGTTAAGTGTGTTTTAGGTAAGTTCATCTTCATGAAAAATTCCTTAAAATCACTGAGGTACTTGTGATATAAATATCAAGAGTTTTTGTACCTTTAGTGTTTTTGTCAACAAAATGCTCCCCCTTAACATATGCGTAGCATATATCAAGTTGGATTTTCTATTAAGCCCTATTTCATTTAGCCACATATGTTTTACAAGTCTCCTTAATCCCATTTTCTCCCCTTATCCAAAATGTTAACCATTAATGTTTTGGATTAATGGTTTAACCGGTCTTTAGGTAAAAAAATGAAATTGGTTAATGGCCTTAGAACATATTAATGCTCCCCCTCAAATT
The DNA here is from genome assembly GCA_025667525.1 of Glebionis coronaria. NCBI lineage: Eukaryota > Viridiplantae > Streptophyta > Magnoliopsida > Asterales > Asteraceae > Glebionis > Glebionis coronaria. The sequence goes on from CM046875.1 coordinate 387,982,687, forward strand.
ATTGAGGGTTAGTTGTAGTGCTCGAGTACGATATGTTTGAAAGATTTAGAGTCTCAAGAGAAATTCTTGAAAAATATCATACTTTCACACTACAACACGCCACAAAAGCCGATTATACATATATTGACATATTCACAGTAATAGACATATGGAGTTGACCTGATAGAAGACGATCCATAATTAAATAGATCGTTCCGTGAACCTGTGGTGAGCTCCATATGGTCTTCCACCTAATAATCGTTCCAAACTTATTAGCAACCAGCGCTCCCTTAACTTTTGCTCGATCTTTTAGATCGCATACTTAGCTCCTCTTTTGCATTGGCCGGTCCAGTTTTACTTGACTGCTGGAAGCGGGTGTCTGGCATTGAGTACAGTCAGATCATCACGAACGTGTTTGAGCGTGCCATCACTGGATTTATGCAGTTCGGAGAATCTCATGAACTGCATGGTTCCTGTCTCGTTTAGATAAAATATCCATGCTTTCGTTGTCGTAGTCCACATATAAGGCTTTTTGTCCTTGTGGTAATTACTGAGCGGAGATGTGTGGGGACGTTGCAAGTTTAGCTGCTTTTGGAAACTCTCCACTCCAAGTTGAAAATCTTCCACCCGGTGTTTGATGACGATCTTGCGAGTATATTGACGAAGGTTTGAACTCAACGCAATGACTATGTCGGGAGGTAAGTGGTCGACCTTTTCTTGATCCAATAACAACAGCAAATCTTCAAGATCTTCAAGGCGTAGGTACTGGAGATCACTTTCTTCGATTCTATATTCTTTTTCATCGGCACGTTTGAACACGATTACATTAAGTAATCATAACCGACTACAGTCTGAGTAGTTGCTCCTTGTATGATTTTAATTCTACGATCTGAGACAATAGGAGAACCTATTTTTGGACGATGAAAGTGATTGTAAGCTAACCTTTTCTTTGTATTCCAGTGAGAAATGCCAAGTGCTGCGTAGGTATCATAAAAATTGAGCAACTTCCTTTGCCATAGAGCATCAGGTACTTTATCTTCAATCCAAGGTACATTCTCCAGATTTATCGCCTTCACCATGGTGAGTAATGTAGCATATTTCTTCACACCTTTTTCAAGATACTCGAGATCATGACAGACAAAATATTCTATTAGAATTGTTGCAGAACCGACGATGACTGTGGGTGTAAGAGGCTGTAAAACTAGAGTCTGAATTCCCGTAGTCGTCGCTCTCATGACCTTCGTAAGCTCATTTATGTGATATTCAGCCTCATTATGGCTGATCTTCAAAATATTAAAGAAGTCCACATCTGCGACTACCATTTTGAGAAGATCCGGAGTCATTGTTGGTTTCCCATGATGATACCTTAGGAAGGCCGAGAAATTGATTGGATTGTTTAGGTACTGAGTGAGCTCCATTTCTGTTGCTGTGGCGAAAGGATGTTGTGGTGTTGCATTTGTAAGCCAGAGTTGCTCCTGTAAAGTGTCGTCTATGATAAGAGATTCAGCAAAAGTCGGCTCAGGTACATTTAAGTCTTCGACTTCCATATCGGAATAGTGTTGATCTTCAGAAGGCGTGGAAGGTTGTTCTTCTGACACCGGTATATCATCTTCAGGCATAGAGACGGGAATTTCGTCTTCTGGCATAGACCCTGTGGGTTCATCTTCAACCGTAAACACTTGAATTTCGTCTTCTTGCATAGGTTCTACAGTTTCGTTATGAGAAGCAGTAGTAGAAACCGGTTAAGTAGACATACCTGTGTCAGTATGCTGAGATTCTGGCATCGCAGCATCCACAGTCTTTTCTGCAGTTCCAACAACTCTTTCTTCAACTTCATCAATACCTTTCTTAGTTTCCTTATCATCTTCACCCTTATTTGACTCGTCGCCACTAGTACCCGTTTTGTCATTCTTATCACCCTTTCTAGTTCCATTCCCGTCATTATCGCTATCATGATCATCATCCTCATCCCCATCTGTATCCTCATCCTCGTCTTCTTTGTTATCCTCATCCTCTTCTTCCTCATTATCATCTACTTGTTCATCCTTATCTTTATCCTCTTTTTCCCCATCCTCTTCTTCATTTTGATCATCATCGCCATCATCCTCATCATTGTTACCCTCGTTATTTGCCTCCTCTAGCTCGTCTTCATCTTCAGACTCAGAGTCTTCAGTATCTGTAGGTGTATCTTCAATGATAGGTTTGTTGAGATATTGTAGAACTTTTCGTTTATTTTTCGTTTTACCAGGCCCCATATCTTTCAGTCGTGTTTGCAACAATTGCATCAGTTGAAGATTAGATAAACATGTGCTGAAAAGAGTTGGTAGCTCCTGATCAACATATGACTTCACTTCACGTCAAATGATGTTGGTCATAGTATCATTAATTGACCCAAGAAAGGCAGCATTCTCTTTATCACGATTTTTCTTCTCTCCAAGAAATGTTTTATGTTGTCTTTTAAGTTTTGAGATAGTGTCGGATATTTTCTTAAGTATAGGCTCGTCAGGTTGCGGTTCCTTGAGGGTTTGTGTGTCAGGATTGGTGATTCTTTCATTTAGTGCTTCAATTTGTTTAGCTTGAGCCTCCAGTTGTTGTTGAAGATTATGAATCAGTGGATCACTGACTGTGAGGAATGGGTTGGAGGTGGATGATTGATTGTAGTAAATTTAGATAACTTGCTTTAGGAAAAACAAGCAACTAAATATGAGCGGTAAGTATCGAGTGATGATTTTAGGAAAAATCAACACTAATGACCCACAATCAAATAAAAGAGAGAAAAGATTCGTTTCCCAAGGAGGTATGGTGTTGTGAATTAACTTGTATTTCTTTGAGATTAATATTGAGAAGATGGAATGACGGTTTCTTGGAAATTACACTATGACGTAAAAAACGAAAACGTAAAGCCGTAGAAAAACCACAAAAATTAAAAATTATTAAAACCAAAAACAAAATATCAAAAATAAAAAGACTAAAAAGAAGTCTAAAATAATATAAATAAAGATAAAAATCCAACAAAGATATTTTAAAACCTTTTATTAATTAAATAATTAATTTTAAATGCTAATTAAAGCCCTAAAATTAAATTTAACTAATTCAAATGTCTAAAATATGATTTTATTGAACTAATACTTAACTTATATTATTATAAGACTAAAAAGTAATTTTCTAAAAATTAAAACCTATTAAAACTATTTTTAAAACTCTAAAAATGATTAAAAATAATTAAAACCCAATTAAACTTAAAATAATTATAAAAATAAATCTAAAAGCTAGAAAATTATTCTAAAAATGGAAATAGTCCTAATTTATGATAAAGAACCTAGGAAAAATGAAAAAGAAAGAAAAATAAAATTTTGAAAATTAAATAATAAAATAATATTAAAATATTACTAAAAAATAAAAGTTTCTAAAATTTGAAATAAAAAATTTCTAAAAATCCTAAATAATATAATTAAGAGAAAAACACAAATTAGAAGTCCTAAACTTTTTTAAATAATTTTATAAAAATCTTCAAAGTTTATAAAAAACCTTTAAATATTATAAAATTAAAAATTAAAGTTTATAACACCAAAACTATATGTAAACCTCAAAAATATATTTAAAAAACTAAAAATTATTTTTCCTAAAAATAAAAACTATTTTTGGTATTTTTTAATGATTTATTAAATTCGTCAATTAATTAAATTCTAATAAATAAACTAATAAAAGGAAAAATATGAAACCAAATTCTAAAAATCTTAAATACTATAAAGGCCCTAAGAAAAATAAGCTAGACAAAGTTAGCTTAAAAATAAGCTGAAAATAAGCTAATATAGCTACGGCTTATTTAATAAAGGACAAAAGAGAAACGTGCTAAATATGTTTTGAAAACAAAACTCTCAGTCAAAGTCCCCAGGGCGCATTTGGTTAACACGTTGGGTTGTTGAACGGCTGGTCACGGGTTCGAGGCGTGTAACCCCCCCCTTTTTATCACTTAGTTGCGCCGCAACGCTTTTGTCTTGCGCTGCAACTAGTGAAACGAGAGTACCTTGATCTGTAGCTCCTTCAGTTGCGCCGCAATAGGTAGGTCTTGCGGTGCAACTTTTATTTTTATTTTTTTTTCTTCTTTTTAACTTTTTGCCAAACAACTGTTAACCTTAAAAAAAAAACTTCTAATCCAACTCCACTTTTACTTTTTATGCAAAGATTAAGTTAAAAGGAAATCAAAACGTGACATAATACTTGATGAACATTAGCAGGTTGCACTTTGCGTTTTGCTGATTATAAGCCAAGAGGACTTGGGCTTTATGCTTATTTGGTATGATATTTTGGAACAAAGAGGGGCACTCTTGTGATCCTTTGATCACAAGAAGTCAAGATCAACAAGTATAAACCAAATAGCACACCAATTAGGCAAAACAGATGCACACAAGATCAAAACTGATGCACAAATAGGCTATCTAGTTCTCTGTGACAGATTAGGAGGGTCTGTGGACTCTTAGGCTAAAAACTTGCAATCCAATGAACTTAAAGCTACCAAATCGTGTACACAAACTCACAAGTTGGCATACAATCCAATTCAAACCTAAAATTACCCTATTACTACACAGAAATCCAAAATCAAGCACCAAAATCTTACCAAATATAAGCAGATTATGACTTGCAGGTTTTTAACACTTGATTTTCACTTTTAAGCATACCAATCTGTTTCAAAACCTCACCAAAGTAGATTATTAACTTACTATAACCTAACTTAACTTAAATTACTAACTCTAACACCCTTAATAATCACTAATTAAGATCCATCCCCTGCTAAAACGTATTGCCAAACACCTCTTTATTTCTGTGAACTAACTTTTAACACTTCAAAACCTTGCAAAAGCTATTCTAACTGGTTCCATTAACATCTAGCATGCATATAACATAACATAAACACAAATCCAACACCTCAAACACACTTATGCACAGAGTCACATAAGATCATACAAACTACTATTTTTGAACTTTTCAAGAGAAAAAGGAGTTTACCTTAGGTTCTTACATCCAAGAACCTAGAGGATGAAAATCCTCCTCCAATCCAACTCGGGTTGGAGCAGAACTGAATCAACACTTCTTCACACCTGCTCAAAACAAATCAAAAGAAAACACAAAACACAATATATGTATAATTCTGTTTTCTCTCTTTTTACTTCTTAAAACCTTACCAAACTTTTCCAAACTTTCTAAAAAACGTTTTAATAATCCTATAACACCAAAATCATTAACCTTTAACACCAAAATACCTTTGAGCAGATTTTACTAAAATCTCTCAAAATTTCAAAACCTTAAACAACTTTGAAAATCAAAGTTGCTTAACCATAAAACAAAGTGGAACTCAGAATCAATCTCCTCACAACACACAATCTTTTAAAAACAATAAAAAAGGAATTACACTTGAATATTTCAAAAACCAAACTTTTTATTTCTTTAAAAAGGAATTACATGTGAGAGACTAGAAACTGGAACAAAGGGCTTCACACAGGTTGTGAGCTCCTTTTATAGAGTCCTAAGAACAATCTAGAATAGAAAAAACTAAACCCTAATCACTAGAAAAATCCCTATAATGCCCTTGAACGGTTTTGGTGTGAATTGTCCTTTTTTTGATCTTGGCCGTTTGTTTCTGCTTTGAGAGTAAGCTAATAACCTTGTACGTTGATTTGGGACACGTCATGTGCTTGGGGCTAAGGAATGATGTGATTGGTGGATTGGGGAATTGGGGGTTTGGACCATGTTGGTGGGATGCAGGTTTTTAGGAGTGGGAAGGGATTTGGTACGTGGGAATCACAAGTGTGCAAGTTTAATTAGGATTTACCCAAGGGAAAAGGTGGGTAATTTCTGGGCTGTTAAAAAAGATGTACAGTACCCCATTTGATCCGAAAATGGGGGAAAAAAGGTGTTAAGCGGGGTTTTTTTGTTTAAATGTTTCCTTGTGACACATTTGGTCCTTGGCTTTTGATATTTTTAGCATTTGAAGTCTTCCAGCCCTAAAAACGATTCTGCCTTGTTAATAACTTCCATGACTTGTCACTTTTGGCACCAAGTTTTGGAAAAAAGTTTCAAGGGATTGTTTTTGTCATTCTTGAATAGTTCAAGGGCTGTTTTTGGACAATCTTGATCTTCAAAGGTCTTCATTATGTCTTTCACTTCTTGAGGGACCATAATTGGCATTTTGAAATTGTTGAGGGACTAATCTTGCCATTTCTTCAATCTTGAAGGACCTTTTTGCAATTTTGACAAACTTAAGGGACCAAACTTGTAATTATTAATATACAAGGGTTTTAAGTGTCATTTCTTCAATAAATGATGATCAATCTTGTTTTGTCTTCAAGTCTTCAAGAGTATTTGATGAAATTTTCATGATTAGGGCCCGGTTCTTTGTACGGCTTCGTTTCTCGTGTTCGTTTTTCCTTGATTCTTGTGATCTTTTGTCTTTTTCACGATATCCATACCTAAAACACACAAGTAAACAAACACAAGCATATATATGATATTTTATGACATTTTAATGCATTTAAAGCCCGAAAAGAACGATGAGATTATGTATAAATGCCATCTCATCACTCCCCCATACTAAGCCATTGCCGTGCCCTCACGCAATGCTAGAATAAAGTATCTAAGCATCACCAAAGTTCAATTTTATTAACCTTTATTGAAGAGTAAAAGACTTGCAACATACTACGAGAATGTGTAAAGACATAATGTATGATTTTCATCACCAAAAAGTGACTTTTAGGGTCAAAGAATAGAAACAAGTTAATGTCCCTTAGAGTAAATTTCGTCATCCTTGATTGTCATACATTCCATGCTAAGTGCAAAAACAAGATCATTGTTGGTACAAGTCACATTGCTAACACTACTCATACGTTCAAATTGTGTAATACTTTTTCTCCCCGCAATCCTAGTTATTATAAAAGGAAATGGGTTACTAGCATTTTTTATCTATTTGTCATGGATCACAAGTGATTCATATTGACTTATTGAAGTAGTTATTAGTCCGAAAGCAAAGTAGCACGATTTGATCAATAGTTAGCCGAAGGACAAAATCTTTTAAAACGGCTTCTCGTGTATCTCCTTAAGTTCATATCTTGGCATAACTCGTTTCACGATTTGAGACCTTTCTCGGACCGATATTTGGCATGTACTTCATACTTCAAATCTTGGGAAGACGTTCTTGAAATAATGGTCTTCTCTTCATATAATTGGAATTTCTTCACTTGACGTTTTTGAGAGATTCTTCATATAGGACCACGACTTCATCATTTTTCTTCAATCTTTACTTTGGATTTTGATATACAACGATCCGCCTCCTTTTCGGACTTGGATATATTTATCCTCATACCTTGTTAGGGTCTTTTTGGATAGACTTTCTCCATTCTTTAGGGGAGTAATAGCTTCTCGTCGTGTGTCTCGATCCTTCATATTGATTTTGGAATAATGATACTTCACATCATCTTTGGATCTTTAGCAAAAATAGAGCTCCTCATGCCTTGTTAGGGCCTTTTTGGATGATTGCCAATCTTCGCGTCCCGCTTCAATAAGTTATGCCTTGGCTATGAACTCTATTCAACCCCGAGCAACTTTTAAACGATCTTGCGCTAGAGGCTAAGTAACCTTTCAAATCGTACGACCTTACTTATTGCAATTATGATTTATTCCTAATGCATTGATCTTATGGGAAGAAAAAGCCACAATTAAAAACACATGAGTTTTTGAAAGAACATTTTCATGTTCTACGTTTAGCATGATCACTTGTCTAACTCTATCATTTCTCGTTCTTCACTATTTAAAGACCACTAATTAAAGAGACTCGTGAATACTTAGCCATGCAAGTCAAAATTAAGCCAAATTTGGATTAGCTTTCATTAAGACTATATCAAATCAAAGTTTTGGGTTTTCAAGCCACCTATAGGATCTTGCACTTTCTTGGACTTTTTCAAGTTTAGAGAATGCGTTTTAAAGTTCCCTTGATAAGTGACTTTCTAGAATCAATTATAGGAACTTGCGAAAAGTTCTTGTTCTTAACCCGAATGAATTAAGACTTTCGCGTTTTAAAGCTCCCTATATAAAAGTCTAGCAAAACTTGAATTGAGCGGGTTAAGGAATGTAAATGGCTCCAAATGCCCATCAAGTCAAAAATTAACTCTTATTCTACCCATCGGAAAATATACATTCGTGTCTTAAAAACACTTATGAAAACTAAGAAAAATTTTAAAATTTGGCCATTTTTAGCCTTATTAGCAAAACAAAACATTGAAAATTGGAAAACGTGAGGGCGTAGCAAAGCAAGTACCTATTCACCCCCCCATACTAAAAGTAAACATTGTCCTCAATGTTTCGAGTCTAAAGGTGGATCACCCCCATACTAGAGACGAAGAATCGAATGCTTAGGATCTAGCATGGAAAGGGTGATCAACAATATATCTAAAGCCGTTTATTAATTATGCTAAAAGATAATTGTTAGAACAATAAAGGATATGTCATGGAATCGTGAAAAACTTCTTCAAACGAACGATGGAGGCTCACGTAAACGAACACGAGAGTCTTCAATCGTAGACGATGATGATGATCTAGATAACACAATCACAAACAACCACGAGACAACGAGTTGGAAGGGTACAAGTCCCCTTATTAGTGAACATAAAGCATAAAGATAAGCATGGGATCTCCCCCACGAGGCACCTCGTTTTTGATTACCGAGTCATGAGCTCGACTCGATCCCCTCAAAATGTGAACATTTAGGGATATCATGGTGTGGTCAATTTTTGATGGGGCTTACATGATAAACAAGGCCCAAAAAACAACCGGTAAAAAGGACTAAGTCCTTAGATGATGCAAAATACCGGGGTCGAAGATGGCGTTCTCGTTTTCATGGAGAAAACAATTCAACACCACTCCAACATGTGCCATAAACTCAAAGAGTTTGAAGAAAATAGAAGAGAAGTAGAAGGGTGAGACAATTGGTAAGACAAACGTTTGAGCTACTCGAGGTAGACTCGCACCAAGCAAATAGATATAGTTTCCATTTATTGCATCGGTGGAAGACCGAGATTTCCCTTTACATGAAATTCCGGGATCGAATATCTCGTCCTCGGTGGACAAGGATGAGGGAACATAAGGGGCTTCCCCCATACTAGAACCACACAAAACATCGACAAAAGGAGTAGACGAGTTTGTAGCACTCAAAGCACGCGGTGATGACGGAGTTAGATTTGTAGAGAAATCAATTAAATTACATTTAAGATCTTTTCCTTTTTTATCTTTTGAACTCTCCTTATGAAAACCCTTTTTGATTATGTCGAAAACATTTGGTGTTTCTAAGACGATGTTAGTCACACTAAAAATTCTCACATTTTGAAACCGTTTTGGTTTTGGTGGTGGCAAGTTCTCAAAACGTTTATCGACGAAGAAAACCTCCCCATCGGGGCCAACATATTCATCATCCGAAAGATCTTCCGTAGAAACCGGCAACTTATCAATACTTTTCAAGAATGAAGGTGAAGGGTTTTTCGATTCAAGTATTGATGGTTTCTTCTTTGTAGGCTTAGCACTCATAACCTCCACCGGCGGAGGAAATGGTAACTTGTTTTTGGAGACATTCCCTAAAACTCTTGGTGAAAATTCCTTGCAAACGACATTGGTCGAGTCACCATGGTTTAAAGTTGCAATAGAATATACATGAGAAAGATTGGAGTTTTGTGTTGCATTGATGACAAGTTCTTCTTCATTGAAACGAAGGGTGATTTTTCGAGCATGAACATCGATAAGTGCTCTTGATGTATCCAAAAATGAACGACCCAAAATGAGAGGAACTTTTCGATCGATGGGAATGTCTACAACGATAAAGTCAACGGGATAGTAAAACTTTCCGACTTTAACGAAAACGTCCTCGGCTACTCCACATGCCATGATCGTAGAATGATCGGCCATCTCGATGGACATGTTCGAAGGAGTAAGAGCCGGAAGCGAAAGCGATTTGAAAATCTCGAGAGGCATCAAATTAATACTAGCGCCAAGATCGGCCAAGGCGTAGCATTCCTCCATATCTTCTATAGCACACGGAATCAAAAATTTACCGGGATCACCGACTTTTTGTGGTATGCGGCTTAGAAAAACCGATGAACAACTAGACGATTGTTGTAACTTCTCTTTGTTGTTTAGCATACTTTTGAAGTTTGCGGCGAATCGAGGCATCATGATTAAAGCATCGGCAAAACTTATGTTAAAATGCAAATCACGAAACATTTTCATAAATAGCTCAAATTGATAATTGTTCCGTTCTTGTGCTTTTTCCTTGTTTCGTCTCGAAGGGTAAGGTAAAGGTGGTGTGGGTTGGTCATTAGGCAACGGCCTTGGAATCTCGGGTTCCACAATTGGTATTGGTGTAACCGTAGGTGTGGTTTGAGCGGTACTTCGTGGGATTGTAATGTGCTCCTTTTCGACCATCACCTCGGGTTCTTTCTCGATTTCCTTCTCCGTAGAAGTACTTGGACGAGAGATTGGTTCCTTGAAAGTTTTACCACTTCGTGTAGTAATAACCTTCATTTCTCCCTTCGGGTTTGCAATGGTATCACTAGGAAGACCACCCGAAGAAGAGGGCTTACACATGATAGCTTCAAACATTTTAGCCATTCGGTCCTCAAATTTAGATTGCCTAGCATCCGCTTTCAATAATTCTTGCTTAATCTCATGTTGTCCTAATTCCATCTTTTGTTGGTTTTGTTGAAGACGTTGGACATTTCCTTCCATTTTATTAGCATGAGTTTTAAGTTCATTAGCAAGTTCATTTTTAAGCTCGTTTTTCAACTCGGATCTCAAGCTAATCATCTCACGTTGCATATTATCAAATTTAGCATCATTTGCTTTTGCATAATCCAAAAATTCTCCTTGCAAATTTTTCGTGTGAGCATTTTGAAAACCTTGTGTATTGTTTTGAAAATCACGGTTTTGGTTTTGATTAGAGATTTGTCCATTCCCACTTTGATAATTCCCTTTGTTGTAATTGCGTGTGTTGCCTTGGTAATTACCTTGGTTGTTGTTTCGATAATTGTTATTAGCATTTTGATTTGGTGGAGCTTGATTTTGGCGGGAACCTTGGCCGTTTTGGTTGTAAGTTCCCGTTGCTACATAAGCACTCGAAGTGTTACCATCCGCGGTAATGCACTCGGATAAATCATGAGCTCCTCCACACGATAAACAACTCTTAGCAACCGCTTTAACCGAAGCGGAATTGGAAGCTTCTTGAGCCTTCCAATGGGACATTAGATTAGCAAATCTATCAAAAAACCGATTTTCCTCATTAGCTTCATCATGTAAGGCATTAATGCTACGAGACGATTGTGATGACGATGACGAACCCATATTGGCAACACTCGGTGTGTTACGAGGGCTATAAACCTTAGATCGATTTTCAATGATTTGTAAAGCCTCATTTGTCGTCTTGCACAAAAAATTACCACCCGCGGCGGCATTCAAATAATCTCGTTCATGATCATTAAGCCCATTATAAAATGTATCAATTTGATGCAATTCCGAAAAATCATGGTGAGGACATTCATGCAACATCTCCTTAAATCGTTCCCATGCCATTGAAAAACTTTCATTGTTACGTTGCACAAATCGTGAAATCTCATTTTTTAAGTGTGTTGTTTTCGATGGTGGAAAAAACTTGTTCACAAACTTAGAAACGAGATCGGCCCATGTCAAAATCGAATTTGGCGGTTCTTTCTCGAGCCAAATTTTTGCGGGTCCATCCAACGAATATGGAAACAACATCATCTTAATGGCGTCATGCGGAACATCTTTGAATTTGCTAGTGGCGGTGAGACGGTTGAAATTCCTAATGTGGTAATGCGGGTTGTCTTTCTCGTGACCTCGAAATTTGTTTGCTTGTAACATCGACATTAAACCCGTCTTAATCTCGAAATTCTCCGCAAGGATGGCGGGAATAACAATGGCCTCTCCAAAACCCTCGGTGGGTGCTTGTAGCAACTCCATCATAGTACGATTAGCCATTACGACTTCTTGTTCTATAATAGGTTCAACAATTGGAGGTTCTTCAACAATCGACGATCCTTGATTTGCTTGCTTTTGAAGTCGTTTACGAGCTCGTTTAGCTTGGTTACGAGTGATCATAAACTACACGAAGAATGGGAGGTGAGCAAAGAAGATTTTTTTTTTTTTGGTTGTTTTGTGGATTTTCAATTTTTTTTTTTTGTGTTTTTGATGATATTTAATTTTTTTGGATTTTGGTGTATCTTCGTAGACAACAATCTACAAAATCTCTCCTCGAATCAAACTCTTGATTAAAGAAGCCTCAAAGGAATGAAAACGATCACGTGGAGTGAACGCCTTCGAATGACTTTAGAACTTTGGTGAAAACCAAATTGTTCACGAGGGTTTAATCACAAAGAAAACCAAGCAAATATAGTATACGTATTAATACTTTGGGCGGCAAAACCCTCGATTAGCCTTCAATCTCAAAATACTCACAAGCAAGCGGGGAAACGAGGCGGCGCGAAGCACTTAAGAGCCTTTTTCCTTAGGGTATATTTTATAATACCCGCCTTATACCCACCTTATAGTTCGTATCTTTCAAAATCGAGCTTCACGAAAGTATTTATCTATTTTTGCCTTTTCTTTTTGTTTGAGATTCGAATACAATGATCGAGTGATGAAATCCCGAATCAAGGTTGTGTTTTCACACTTCTGGAGATATTGTATTTTGGTTGTGATACTTAATACAATATATTAATAATATTCACAAAGAAAAACCGAGAAAACCGATAATACGTGTTAAGGGAGTTCCACTTAACACAAATACTATTTATGGTTAATATCAAAAACAAAATTTTCCAAATTAAATCACGACACACCTCCCCGGCAGCGGCGCTAAAATTGATTGTAGTAAATTTAGATAACTTGCTTTAGGAAAAACAAGCAACTAAATATGAGCGGTAAGTATCGAGTGATGATTTTAGGAAAAATCAACACTAATGACCCACAATCAAATAAAAGAGAGAAAAGATTCGTTTCCCAAGGAGGTATGGTGTTGTGAATTAACTTGTATTTCTTTGAGATTAATATTGAGAAGATGGAATGACGGTTTCTTGGAAATTACACTATGACGTAAAAAACGAAAACGTAAAGCCGTAGAAAAACCACAAAAATTAAAAATTATTAAAACCAAAAACAAAATATCAAAAATAAAAAGACTAAAAAGAAGTCTAAAATAATATAAATAAAGATAAAAATCCAACAAAGATATTTTAAAACCTTTTATTAATTAAATAATTAATTTTAAATGCTAATTAAAGCCCTAAAATTAAATTTAACTAATTCAAATGTCTAAAATATGATTTTATTGAACTAATACTTAACTTATATTATTATAAGACTAAAAAGTAATTTTCTAAAAATTAAAACCTATTAAAACTATTTTTAAAACTCTAAAAATGATTAAAAATAATTAAAACCCAATTAAACTTAAAATAATTATAAAAATAAATCTAAAAGCTAGAAAATTATTCTAAAAATAGAAATAGTCCTAATTTATGATAAAGAACCTAGGAAAAATGAAAAAGAAAGAAAAATAAAATTTTGAAAATTAAATAATAAAATAATATTAAAATATTACTAAAAAATAAAAGTTTCTAAAATTTGAAATAAAAAATTTCTAAAAATCCTAAATAATATAATTAAGAGAAAAACACAAATTAGAAGTCCTAAACTTTTTTAAATAATTTTATAAAAATCTTCAAAGTTTATAAAAAACCTTTAAATATTATAAAATTAAAAATTAAAGTTTATAACACCAAAACTATATGTAAACCTCAAAAATATATTTAAAAAACTAAAAATTATTTTTCCTAAAAATAAAAACTATTTTTGGTATTTTTTAATGATTTATTAAATTCGTCTATTAATTAAATTCTAATAAATAAACTAATAAAAGGAAAAATATGAAACCAAATTCTAAAAATCTTAAATACTATAAAGGCCCTAAGAAAAATAAGCTAGACAAAGTTAGCTTAAAAATAAGCTGAAAATAAGCTAATATAGCTACGGCTTATTTAATAAAGGACAAAAGAGAAACGTGTTAAGTATGTTTTGAAAACAAAACTCTCAGTCAAAGTCCCCAGGGCGCATTTGGTTAACACGTTGGGTTGTTGAACGGCTGGTCACGGGTTCGAGGCGTGTAACCCCCCCCCCCTTTTTATCACTTAGTTGCGCCGCAACGCTTTTGTCTTGCGCTGCAACTAGTGAAACGAGAGTACCTTGATCTGTAGCTCCTTCAGTTGCGCCGCAATAGGTAGGTCTTGCGGTGCAACTTTTATTTTTATTTTTTTTTCTTCTTTTTAACTTTTTGCCAAACAACTGTTAACCTTAAAAAAAAACTTCTAATCCAACTCCACTTTTACTGTTTATGCAAAGATTAAGTTAAAAGGAAATCAAAACGTGACATAATACTTGATGAACATTAGCAGGTTGCACTTTGCGTTTTGCTGATTATAAGCCAAGAGGACTTGGGCTTTATGCTTATTTGGTATGATATTTTGGAACAAAGAGGGGCACTCTTGTGATCCTTTGATCACAAGAAGTCAAGATCAACAAGTATAAACCAAATAGCACACCAATTAGGCAAAACAGATGCACACAAGATCAAAACTGATGCACAAATAGGCTATCTAGTTCTCTGTGACAGATTAGGAGGGTCTGTGGACTCTTAGGCTAAAAACTTGCAATCCAATGAACTTAAAGCTACCAAATCGTGTACACAAACTCACAAGTTGGCATACAATCCAATTCAAACCTAAAATTACCCTATTACTACACAGAAATCCAAAATCAAGCACCAAAATCTTACCAAATATAAGCAGATTATGACTTGCAGGTTTTTAACACTTGATTTTCACTTTTAAGCATACCAATCTGTTTCAAAACCTCACCAAAGTAGATTATTAACTTACTATAACCTAACTTAACTTAAATTACTAACTCTAACACCCTTAATAATCACTAATTAAGATCCATCCCCTGCTAAAACGTATTGCCAAACACCTCTTTATTTCTGTGAACTAACTTTTAACACTTCAAAACCTTGCAAAAGCTATTCTAACTGGTTCCATTAACATCTAGCATGCATATAACATAACATAAACACAAATCCAACACCTCAAACACACTTATGCACAGAGTCACATAAGATCATACAAACTACTATTTTTGAACTTTTCAAGAGAAAAAGGAGTTTACCTTAGGTTCTTACATCCAAGAACCTAGAGGATGAAAATCCTCCTCCAATCCAACTCGGGTTGGAGCAGAACTGAATCAACACTTCTTCACACCTGCTCAAAACAAATCAAAAGAAAACACAAAACACAATATATGTATAATTCTGTTTTCTCTCTTTTTACTTCTTAAAACCTTACCAAACTTTTCCAAACTTTCTAAAAAACGTTTTAATAATCCTATAACACCAAAATCATTAACCTTTAACACCAAAATACCTTTGAGCAGATTTTACTAAAATCTCTCAAAATTTCAAAACCTTAAACAACTTTGAAAATCAAAGTTGCTTAACCATAAAACAAAGTGGAACTCAGAATCAATCTCCTCACAACACACAATCTTTTAAAAACAATAAAAAAGGAATTACACTTGAATATTTCAAAAACCAAACTTTTTATTTCTTTAAAAAGGAATTACATGTGAGAGACTAGAAACTGGAACAAAGGGCTTCACACAGGTTGTGAGCTCCTTTTATAGAGTCCTAAGAACAATCTAGAATAGAAAAAACTAAACCCTAATCACTAGAAAAATCCCTATAATGCCCTTGAACGGTTTTGGTGTGAATTGTCCTTTTTTTGATCTTGGCCGTTTGTTTCTGCTTTGAGAGTAAGCTAATAACCTTGTACGTTGATTTGGGACACGTCATGTGCTTGGGGGCTAAGGAATGATGTGATTGGTGGATTGGGGAATTGGGGGTTTGGACCATGTTGGTGGGATGCAGGTTTTTAGGAGTGGGAAGGGATTTGGTACGTGGGAATCACAAGTGTGCAAGTTTAATTAGGATTTACCCAAGGGAAAAGGTGGGTAATTTCTGGGCTGTTAAAAAAGATGTACAGTACCCCATTTGATCCGAAAATGGGGGAAAAAAGGTGTTAAGCGGGGTTTTTTTGTTTAAATGTTTCCTTGTGACACATTTGGTCCTTGGCTTTTGATATTTTTAGCATTTGAAGTCTTCCAGCCCTAAAAACGATTCTGCCTTGTTAATAACTTCCATGACTTGTCACTTTTGGCACCAAGTTTTGGAAAAAAGTTTCAAGGGATTGTTTTTGTCATTCTTGAATAGTTCAAGGGCTGTTTTTGGACAATCTTGATCTTCAAAGGTCTTCATTATGTCTTTCACTTCTTGAGGGACCATAATTGGCATTTTGAAATTGTTGAGGGACTAATCTTGCCATTTCTTCAATCTTGAAGGACCTTTTTGCAATTTTGACAAACTTAAGGGACCAAACTTGTAATTATTAATATACAAGGGTTTTAAGTGTCATTTCTTCAATAAATGATGATCAATCTTGTTTTGTCTTCAAGTCTTCAAGAGTATTTGATGAAATTTTCATGATTAGGGCCCGGTTCTTTGTACGGCTTCGTTTCTCGTGTTCGTTTTTCCTTGATTCTTGTGATCTTTTGTCTTTTTCACGATATCCATACCTAAAACACACAAGTAAACAAACACAAGCATATATATGATATTTTATGACATTTTAATGCATTTAAAGCCCGAAAAGAACGATGAGATTATGTATAAATGCCATCTCATCAATGATACTTGTTGTACTGATGGTGGAGGTGTAACCACGAGTGTTAGAGAGGTTATGGATGATACAGGTTGTTCAAGGATAGGTGACGGTGTAGTTTCCGTCATTGGGGCGGTAGTTGGTACTGGATTTTCAAGGATTGGTGACGGTAGAGATTCAGTCATTGGGGCGGTAGTTGGTACAGGTTGTTAACAAGTTCGGGTGTGGGAGTTGGTGTGATGACATTGGTGATGACCGGGGGGGTTAGTGGTGGAATGGTAGTTGTTGCAACAGAAGTTATAGGAACGTCCACCATATTCTCATTTGTCGATGGATCAGTATTTGTGACTTCGACGCCCTCCCCTTCAAAATTAAGATATTTCATAACATCATCAGAGCCAGAAGTAGACTTACTTTGGAGTTGAGTTCCTGGAATGAGAGTTGCATGAGCATTGTCATTAGTCACCGTGCAAGTTGGTTCCGGTAATGATGTGGTGATATTGGCATCATGATACAGTAAATTTGTTTCTGTGTTGTCACTGCCAGCACCCTCTTCACTATGCTCACGACTTTCAAAATTGAAGTTATCAACATCTTCATCATTAGGATCTTCATAAAATACAATATCGTCATTCGGGTTACCAAATTCGTCTAAGTCATCAAACAGTGTTGAGCCTGATCCCTTGGATGTTGCAAGCCTCCTCTGCTCTGCTGAAGAGTGATACGCTGTTGTTTGGCTTCAGAAATGGTTTGCTGAACTGGTTCATCTGTAGCAACAAGTGCTTCTTTACCTTTGGTTTGCTTTGCTCTCTTTGTCCTTTTTAGGGATACTTCTTCCTGTTCAACATCAGTGTGGATCATCTCATCTTCTTCGTCATCTTCATCGACTATTTGATGTTTCCCTGTACCTTTATGTTTGGAAGAAGAAGTCATTTGGCGCTTAGCAATCCTTTTCTTCCGTTTACTTGTTTGTTTCTCAAAGGGATCTGCATTTGCTCTTTTAATCTGTGCTTCAATATCCTGGAGCATCTCTTGGTAGTGGTCACTTTCCTTGATCCCTTCATTGATCATGATGTCTGGCACAAGAGCTGGTCGTAGTGAGTACTTTGTGAATTGATTATCAGTAGTCATAGTGTCCAACACATTGTCTCTATCTTTAGTATGATAGAAGAAATTCCCACGAGGATCAATAGCTGGGTCACTCTTCATGAAGAAGTTGATGATGAGTTTTGTGAACCTTGGAAATGGGAGATGCACCGCTTTTTTCTTGGAACTTGTGAATTGATGACAAAATTCCTCCCAAAGTTTTAGTGCATAGTCCACTTTAGATCCAGTGTAGAGACGCCAAAAGATATTAGCCTGAGAGGGTCTCATTGCGTCTAACCCACGAATCTTGGAAGTAAGGCATTTTACTAAGATAGTGACAATTGCTTTCCAAGGTTGCCCAATATGTGACGTGTTAAACTGAGATAGAAAACCAATTTCACCCTCATAATTCAATTCTCGAATTACTCGAAGCAGTTCATCTATATTTGGGTCAGGCACAAAGTGTTCTAATTTTGATAACTTAGGAAACTTGAATAGTTGCCTAAATTGATGCAATTAAAGTGTCAAGTCCTTCTTGTTGAGCTTGAAAGAGATAATCTTCTTTGACAATTGTTTTCCCTGTGTAATTGTGGCTGTTGTCTAAAAACTCGTGCATGTATACTTCAGGAACTGATGTTGTGGCACGTAATGCATCCTTTATTGGTGAACAATCTAGGATGTCTGTTGCAATTTTGAATGCCGCCAAAGTAGGATCAAAATCGTCTTTCAGACGAAAATTGTTTGGTGCAGATAGCATTCTGGCACTAAGTGGGACAAGGGCAAGATCAAATTGTTTATGTTGTTCTTCATTGATCGACATTTTCCGGCTTAGATAAACACATGTACACTTGATATATACACACATATATATATATCTCAAAAACTATGTATATCCTTATCATAGCGAATAAATCACAACAAATGTCACCACATATTATAGAATAACATGATACAGACATAGTTCATATGGAATACCATCATACATTCAAATTCACACCTAAAATTATGAAAATATACCACAGACATTTTATTCTAATGAGATAACGGCCTAGCATTAGTTCCTTGAGAATTTGGGTTTCCTGGTTGTCATAACCACAACCGCAGTAGGCCTTGGTTTAGTTTCAACCACAACCTCAATAGGCTTTGGTTTAGTTTCAACCACAACTTCAACAGGCCTTGGTTTAGTTTCAACCACAACTTCAGTAGGTTTTAGAATAACCTCAACCCAAATTTCAGTAGGCTTGAACTCAGGGTTAGACAATGATGATACTTTGTCTTCCATGGCCTGAATGCAAAACACAAGACATTGAATAAGTAATTTTTATCTCTTTTGTTTACAGAAATGTTAACTTATTAAATAAGATGAATTTTCTTAATAAGAAACCTTTCAAGTATTCTTATGAGATAAAAATAATTATTTCCAATATAACTTGGTTTTGTTTTAATGGCCCTAATTTTCTTATAGCCTAATAAACTGGGAATGCTATCTAAGCCGAATTCATTAGATCAGTCTTTGTTCTGCTAACACATGAACAACTCTTAAACTTACCGATTGTGTCTAAGTTCCACTTATCGCAATTCATATATTACAAACTTAAAGTCCATCTCAATCCTAACATGTATCGTAATGTTAACCCTCATCGCAATCTAAAAGTCATGCAAAGCAAAGCCATCGCAATACCAAGTCCATCGTAGTGCTAAACACATCTAAATGTCCTCGCAAATGTAGGTCCATCGTAACGCGATCACAATGACCCATCGCATCGGGGGATCGCAATGAGGCTATCGCAATTGGGCCATCGCAATATATGATCGCAACATTGCAACGAACCCATCGCAACTAACCCATCGCAACGAACCCATCGCAACGAACCCATCGTAACGAATCCATCAATGAACCCATCGTAACGAACCCATCGCGACGAACCCATCGCAACGAACCCATCGTAACGAGTCCCTCACAACGAGCCCATCGCAACGAGCCCATCGCAACGAGCCCGTCGCAACGAACCCATCGCAACGAACCCATCACAACGAACCCATCACAATGAACCCATCGCAACGAACCCATCGCAGTGTGCCATCCGAATGGGTCCATCGTTACATCCATCGGAATCTATGCGATCGTTGCCATCGCAATCTGGTCGATACAAACACTGAAAACCTGGTGATCTCGATTACTGGACATAGAGTGCGTTTAATACAAAACCGTTTAAAACCAATGGTTACCTATCTTAGGTTAACAAAACCCACTACTCAATTATCACTTTGATGGTACTTGAGTTTTGAAACCCTAAATTAATTTGATCATGATGTACTGGTTTGATTGATTATGATACAAAGAACAAGATGAACATAGAAGTAACACGTTTATGATAATAATACCTAGATGATGTTGCAGGTGTATCACACAAAAATGAAGGATTTGAAGCACGTAACAATGGCGGTTGAAGTAGAGTTTATGTGTGTGAGACGATAAAGACTAAACAGAGGGGGGGGGTAATGTTATGTTTTGACTTTGGTCAAAGCAATTGTTATAAATTGCATCTTGGTCCCCCTGATTGCAAGTATTGTAATTTTGGCCCCCTGTTATAAAAGTTGTTAATTCAACAACCCGTAACTTCTTATCTTGAAATACTAACATGATCACATACACCAACCACTCAACTAACATGATCACAAGGCACACATATCATATGATGAAAAAGATAATCGTTTTGCATTTTTCTGAAAACCCGTTTTGAAAACTTGTCTAAACAAAAATGATTTGATATTTTCTCCCCCTTAAATGCTGACACGTTTTCTATTTAAAGAGTTGTAGTCTTTGTTTTTAAAGAGACAAATATCCATGAAAACCTTTTTCGTTTTGTGATTTTATGGAACGATTCTGGTGGCAATAAGATTTCTCTTATTTTAACAAAATAAGTGCACTGAAGCGTATATTAATTTGTGTTAGACCAAGTTATAAAGTAAACTTGATCCCTTACAAGGTTTTAAAGTAAACCTTGCCCGAGAAAATTAATTCCCGTTGTGAGCCAACATTTTCAAAAGAAATACATGACTTTAATGCAAAAAGCGGGTTGCAGTCAGAAATAACTACAAGCCATATGGGCATGTTTTAAAATATGTAAAACTTTTATACGGACTCTATTTATGGCGTTGTGTCAATTTTAATCGATATTTCTAAGGCCGTAAATATTACCGTACTAAAAGACATGCCCGATTTAAAATGAAAAATATTTTTGGATTTTCTTGATTTAATATTTTTATGATTTTTGTAGGTTTTATATTTTTGTATTTTTCTTTTGATGATTTATATATATACGATAATATACAAGATCACGATAAAAGGATACTCTAGAATAGTTTACCACCACTATTCTGTAGATTCTTCTGCCAACTCCTTAAGTGTCGCTGGTGAGAATGATTTCATGGTTTTCGATCAAAAACTCGATACGTCCTCGATCTAATGCGTTTGTGAATATATCCGCCAGCTGATACTCAGTGTTGACAAAATATAGCTCGATCACTCCATTTTCCACTTTCTCTTTGATGAAGTGGTAGCGTATGTCAATGTGCTTTGCCCGGGAATGTTGGACGTAGTTGCAGCAAAGGGCAATGGCGCTAGCAATGTATTCAACCTCTGTACTGGATATCGCAGCGCTTTTCTGCCTTTTGGATGCCCAACTAATCAGTCTATCTCCAAGAAGTTGCACACTGCCAGAAGTGCTACGTCGAGTATCTTGACACCCAGCATAATCCGCATCTGCATATGATATTAGTACAATAGAGGAATCCTTCGGATGCCATAGACCACGATTAGTGTTCCTTTAAGATACCGAAAGATCCTTTTCATAACATGTAAGTGCTTTTCGGTAGGTCGAGCCTGATACCGGGCACACATGCATATAGCAAACTACAAATCAGGCCTGCTAGCAGTCAGATAGAGAAGGGTGCCGATCATTACACGGTAAAGTTTAGGATCGACAGCAGTCACATGCCTATCTTCATCTAACTTGGATCTCTACACGATAGGAGTATCCACTGGGTCACAGTTTTCAAAATGATACTTTTCAATGATTCAAGAGCATATTTGGATTGATTAATGAAGATGCCTCTAGGATTTTGAGAAATTTGCAACCCTAAGAAAAATGAAATTTTACCCATCATTGACATCTTAAAACGTGTGGATATGATTTTCTCAAAATGGTTAGACAGTCTTTGAGTAGTGGCAGCAAATATTATATCGTCAACATAAATTTGTACTAGTATCATGTCGTTGTCCTCCTTGAGAATGAATAATGTTGGGTCCACTTTGCCTTTGGAGAAGCCTTCTGAGATCAGATGAGACGATAGGAGATCGTACCACGCGCGTGGAGCTTGTTTCAACCCATAAAGAGCCTTCTTGAGCTTATACACGTGATTAGGATACTACGTATTGACGAATCCATTCGGCTGGCTTACGTAGACATCTTCCCTTAGTTCACCGTTAAGAAATGTCGTCTTAACATCCATTTGGTAGACGATCATATTCTTGTGAGCAGCATAAGCAAGGAATAGTCTAATCGCCTCCAATCGAGCCATATGAGCAAAGGATTCTTCAAAGTCAATACCCACAACTTGTTTGTAACCTCGAACAACCAATCTATCTTTGTTCTATAACACACCGCCTAACTCATCGAGTTTAACCTTATACACCCACAACAAAGTAAGGATGTTAACGTTGTCGGGTAGAGGAACTAATTCCCATAATTCAAGGCGTTGAAATTCATTGAGTTCCTCTTGCATGGCTTCAATCTAAGATGATTGTGTCATAGCTTGTTGCCAAGTTTTAGGTTCAATTTCAGATAGAAATGCATCAAAGTAACAGTATAATGCATGTTCTTGTAGTTGATGGCGTGTTAAGACTGGTCGATCAACGTCACCGATAATGTTACAGATTGGGTGATCCTTTGTCCATTTTGTATTGTGATTTTCAATCCGTGGTGGTCTGGAGTGAACGATTGCAGGAGCTTCCTCTGAGGTAGACGCACCGTTAGGGTTTTCGGGTATTTGTGAACCAAAGAATGGAAGCTCTTGTAGGTGAGCAAGTTCCAAATCGTGATCATAGAAATCCTCTTCAACATCATTAGGAACGAGTGTGGGTGATGATTCGGGTGTGGTTTGAGAATTGGTGGGATATGATGCATCTGGTTCAATAGTAACAGTAGATGCATCAGACTGATTTCCATTAACTTGAGCAACAACTTCGGGAATCGGAGCTACTGCTGCAGGTGCTGGAGAATCATCACTAGGTGGATCAAAGAATTCATCAAACATAGGTTGAAATAACTCATCCCACTCGGGCATTTTAGGTGGTGTAAATGATGGGGAAGTAGGATTGTTGGGAGTGAATCTGGAACTAATAGCACCGGTTCCCATCTCATGAAGTGCGGGTTCAGAGCTGTGTTGCTCAGAAGCCATCGCTGTCAGCTCATCAAAATCGGCATCCAAAGTTTCTATTATCTTGCCAAGACGACGGTTATAAATCCGGTAAGCTTTCTTTGCGGGTGAGTAGCCAATGAAAATTCCAATATCAGCCTTCGGTTGAAGTTTGCGCAAATTCTCACTATTAGTATTTGGATAACACAGTGCACTGAACACATGTAGAAAGGAAATATCGAGTTTGTGTCCATGAAGTAGCTCATATGGAGTTTTTCCATGGCGCTTACGAATAATGGAGCGGTTTTGGGTATAACATGCGGTTGGCACTGCTTCAGCCCATAAGAATAAAGGAGCATTCGCATAAATCAACATAGTTCTAGCAGCTTCTATTAGTGTACGGTTACGTCTTTCCACGACACCATTTTGTTGTGAAGTGCGAGCAGCTGAAGTTTCATGTGAAATACCGACCACTTCATAACAGTCTCGTAGAGTCTGATTAACGAACTCAGTTCCATTATCAGTTTGAATGCGGCGAACAGTAGCATTAAGACGCACTTGGATCATCTTTAGAAAAGTAATAATATAATTCGGTACTTGATCATTGGTTGCTAAAAACTTTATGCATGTAAACCTGGAGAAATCATCCGTCATGACGAGGATGTGTTTTCTACCACTCACACTAGCCGTACGCATTGACCCGCAAAGATCCATGTGCAAAAGATACAGTGGTTCTTGGTTGGTGTCTTCAGCTTTAGGTTTGTATGATTTCTTGGTGCTTTTACCCAAAGAACACGCGGAACATAAATGATCCTTGTCGAACTTAAGTTTTGGAAGACCACGAACAAGTTCGTTTTTAGCCAAATGGTTAATAGCATCAAAGTTAAGATGAGATAACCGGCGATGCTACTACCATGACTTGGTCTTAGATGCTTTAGAGAGAAGGCATACAGGAGAGGCGGCCATCATGTTTTGAATAGACAGTTTGTAGAGATTATCCCCTCGAGAACCTTTTAACAAATCATTTTCTGCAAGATCACGAATGAAGCAAGTATGTTGTCGAAAAGCAACCTCAAGGTTTGAATCGCAAAATTGTCCTACTGAGAATAAGTTGTGACCAAGTCCCTCGACGTAATACACCCTTGAAATTGTAGCATTCCCAATTTGATATTCACCATAACCCATGATCTTCGCAATATGGTCGTTTCCAAATTTCACCGTTCCTAGAAACTTGCTGACGAAATTTCTGAGCATCGAGCGGTCTCCAGTCATATGTTTGGTGTTGGGATTAAATTAAGGCCAGATCACTTGAGCGCTGACAAGAACAAATCAAGCGTTGACAAGAACAAAACAAGCGCTGACAGCTCAAGCGTTGACAAGTTAAAGTCAAGCGTTGACACATTGAAGACAAGCACTGATGGAAGATATATTCTACGCGTGTATTATATTCTAGAATACTTCTAGTAAAGATAAGAACAACAATGTATTTTCTATATTTATCTTTACCTAGAATAGTTGATACGTAAATTATTATACAAGGCTTCTTATGTCTATAAAAGAAGGCCTTTAGGTTAATGTTCAATATAAATTTTCATATAAGTTTTCGTTTGTAAACATCTTTCATTGTAAGCAAGTTCGACATTGATAATCAAAGTGAAAGTTTGTTTACATCTTGTGTGTTCTTGTTTAAGTGTTAAATTCCGCATAACACTTAGATTCATAAAGCATATACAAAGGTTTCTCTAAGTGTATTACTTGATCTAATCTCGTATACACAAAGCTAATCGATCTAAGTTTGGGATCAACAAGTGGTATCAGAGCTTGTTGAGGAACTTTTGATCTTTAAAGAACACCAGAACCCTAAAAACACCAAAACCCTAATTTTCTCAGAAACCCTAACAACATCATGTCTGAAGCAATAACCTCCTCCTCCTCAGCCTTACCAAACATCAAGATTACCATGCTTGATGCAACCAACTTTGACTTATGGAAGTTCAACTTTGAACAATATCTGGGGATCTATGACTACACACTCTGGGAGATTATTGAATATGGAAACACATTCAATAAGGCTCAAAAGATTCTTGATGCCATTAGTCAAATAAAAGCTGTTGAAGGATGCCCTGAAGAGGATAAGAAAGAAAAATGTGGAGATGGTAGAGCTGTAGCTGCTGATGATATTGCAAAGAAAAGGGTTGACATGAAAGCCCTAAATATTCTGAAAGTCTCTTTGGGACAAGAAAACCAGCATAAATATAGATGCTATGAATCTGCTAAGGATCTTTGGGAAGCTCTTGAAGTTGCATATGGTGGCAATGCAGACACTAAGGAAGAAAAGAAAAAGCAACTTCTGCATGATTATGTTGTCTTCAAAGCTCAACCCAATGAGAAACTGAGTAGTGTGAGAAGCAGATTGCTTGACATCACAAGTAATTTGTCCTTCTTGGGGACACAAGTTGGTGATGTTGACACCAATGCTACCTTTCTTAAAAGTCTTGGTAAGGCATGGAAGATTGAGGCAAGATCTATTCTTGCCAACAATACTTACAAGAGCTCCTCGTTTGATGACATCTACAACAAACTAAGACTGTTGGAAGATGAAACTCTTTCAGAGCATGGAAGCAAATCTACCACCAGCAACATGGCCTTCTTCTCTCATAGTGAAGGTCAATTCAATCAGAAGGACTCTTATATGCATCCAGTTACTGGATCATCATATGTCAGTGCTGGAACAAGTCCTGTCAACGTATCCTTTTCAGACGCTGACACATTCAAGAATGACTCCCCAAGAGTTAAACCTGCTGGTTTGGATTTGGATACTGTTTGTGCTTACATTGCTTCTTTGCCCAATGGTTCAGTGATGACATACGAGGACCTTGAGCAGATAAGTGATGAGCACTTGGAAGAGATGGACATCAAGTGGAACATGGCTCTTGCTAGTATAAGAGCAAATAGGTGGAACATAAGGTTTAAAAAGAAGATGACCTTCAATGCTAAAGACACAGCTGGATTTTATAAATCCAAAGTTGAATGCTACAACTGTCATCGTATGGGGCACTTCATGAGGGAATGCAGATCTCCTAGAAGATCTGATGCTGGTAAACCCTCAAGTCAGGTTGTTAAAGCTCAGGATTCCAAAGCTATGGTTGCAGTTCAAGGAATTGATGGTACAGGATGCGATTGGAGCTATCTGGCTAAGAATGTTGAAGAGGATAAAGCTTTGGTTGCTGATATTGAAGAAGAAGAGCATGTTAAATATGCTCTCATGGCACACTCCTCCTCTTCATCTGATAATGAGGTATATGATGATGCTTTTTG
Organism: Glebionis coronaria; assembly: GCA_025667525.1. Classification (NCBI taxonomy): domain Eukaryota; kingdom Viridiplantae; phylum Streptophyta; class Magnoliopsida; order Asterales; family Asteraceae; genus Glebionis; species Glebionis coronaria. Next base: position 388,009,308 of record CM046875.1, read on the forward strand.
TAGCAAAGGTTATAGGTTAAATACTGAAAGACTTAACAAAGAGGTGTTGAAACTAAAAGATAACATGAGTACTGAAAGATGTAAATTGTCTAATTACCAACTAGCTCTTACTGAAACTGAGAAAACCGTTTCTGAATACAAGAAAATGGAATTTGACTTAAAAGATAAGATCAATATCTTAAAACATGAGTTAGAGGGTAGTATGGATATTAGAAACATCATGAAAAAGGTTAATGGTGAATTACAGGCTAAGTTAGATGAGGCCATTAAGAATAAAGATAATGTTGACCTCAAAATTCAAAGATTTGATAGAGCCACCCAAACCCTAGGAGACTGTGTAGCTAAACAAAGGGATCCTAAGGACATGACTGGGATTGGGATGAATGATTACTCTCTGGTTCCACCACCAGCTGGTGACTTCTATGGTGTCCAACGAAGGGACTTATCTTGGACTGGTTTACCAGAGCTTCAAGAGGAGGAATTCATTCCTCCACCAAGAGTTGTCACTCCAGTGGAAGAGTATCAACAAAAATTGACTGACCTAAATGACTGGAAGAAAGCTAACCCTACTTTATTTGTTAAAGGAGGTTTGCTATGTGAAAGTCCCAATGAATCACCACCCATTAAGGTTACTAACCCAATCACTGGTAAAGCTGTTGACCTAGGCTCAAACACTGTTAGAAGATCTACCATTAAATATGCAGAGATGTATAGGAATAATAGGTCACCCAAGAGCCAAGTTAGCAATCATGGAACAGGTTTCTTCTCTTCTAGACCTAAGGTTGTGTCTAAGAAAGCCTGTTACACTTGTGGTAGCTTTTCACATTTGGCATACAAGTGTGTCAACGCTCCCAAAGCCAGCGCTGACAGGAACAATTTCAGAACTGACAGGAAGAAAGTCAACGTTGTTAGAAAGTCAAACGTTGTCAGACCCAAACCTTGTGTGCAGCAAAGTCCACAAGTGATTAGACCTGCCCTATTCTTTTCTAGAAGGTCTAACACTCATGGACAAAGACCATTTCAAAAGACAAACACCTGGTCAAATAGACAATGGGTTTTTGTAGCAAACCCTAGGTTCAACGCTGACAAGGGTAACTTCAGCGTTGACAGGACAAATTCTAACGCTGACAGAAACGTGACCAGACCTAAATATTTGCATCCACAAGGTAAGGGGTCTAAAGCTTCTTCAAGCTTAACATGGAGACCCAAGAAAGATCAAAACCCTAATGATAATGGGATTTCAATGACTTGCAATAGATTTAATTACATTTCAAAGGTCATTACAAAACCTATTGGGGTTAACTGGGTATTTCATCCTAAAAAGGATGAGAATGGGGTTGTTGTGAGAACTAAGTCTGTTCTTATTGAACAACCAGATGAATCCAAGTCTTTTGAGACTTGGGTTCCCAAAGAAAACTAATTTGTTTTCTTTATGTGCAGGGCATTCAAAGACAGATCAATGATTATGGATATTGGGATAGTGGATGCTCAAGGCACATGACAGGGAAGGAAGACTATCTGACGAATTTCACCCCTATTAAAGATGGTGATAAGGTATACTTTGGAGGTGGTTATGGTACCATTACAGGCAAAGGAACCCTTCTCACCAATAATCTGTGTTTTGAGAACGTCTTCCTGGTAAAAGAACTTGATTATAATCTGTTTAGTGTATCACAAGTATGTGATAACAAAAATAAAGTTCTTTTTACTGATACTGAGTGTTTGGTGTTAAGCAAGGATTTTAAGATCCCTGATGAGAAATATATTGAGTATAGAACACCTAGGCATAAGGACATATATAATGTGAATTTAAATGGGATTAAAATGAATACCAATATGTCTTGTTTTTATGCTAAGGCCTCAGTAGATGAGAGTAATTTGTGGCATAGGAGACTAGGGCACATAAATTTTAAAAATATAAATAGACTTGTGAGGCTTGGTTTAGTTGATGGTTTGCCTGAGAAGGCCTTCCACAATGACTACTCTTGTGTTGCATGTCTTAAGGGCAAGCAGCACAAGGTCTCATTCAAGTCCAAACAGGTGTGAAATGTGTATAATGCAAGTTCGTTTTCTCAGTTCTTAACTAATAGAAAGTCCAATCAATATCAAATTTTTAATTGTTTTTGGTTGTTCAAGCTTGCTTGGTAATCTATTGCTAATTCAAACAACACTAAGTAAAAATGCAAAATATAAACCTACTTATACGTAAAACATATTGCAAATTCCAAATTTTATTCAAGTAAAATGTTAAAATGCAAAATATAAAACTATAAGGACTAAAAATGTAATTTCTATGAAATTTAAATGCTTGAAATGTAAATTCTAAAAGTTACAAGGACTAAAAATGTAAATCAGTTAACTACAAGGACTAAACTTGTAAAAATTCTAACAAACTAACCAATTTTAACAAACTAACAAACTTCTAAAACTGAAAATTAACAACTAACAACTTCCAAGGACTGATTATTGCAAATTCCACAAAATCAGGTAATTAAGCTAGGTTTAGAAACAGATTGGAAATATAGGGACTAAAGTGCAAATATCCAAACTTAAAACCAAAAAAACGGGCTTAATGAAAGATTAAGCTCGTTTGAGCTTATTTCTCAACCAAATAAGCTGAAACAAATTGCAAACTACTTCAAATCCAATAATAGAAACGTGTGTTCAAGGAAAATGTCTAAAAGTCCAAAATAAGCACAAGAGAGCTTATCAATAAGCTCAAAATAAGCTATAGCATAATCCAGACATCCACAACTTGATTTTTGTAAAGAAAATGAATAAGCACTTGATTTAAAGCAGGGGAAATCAAACTAGAACAATTTTCATCCACTAATAAGCAAGATATCTGAAAATAAGCTCAAATGAGCTTATGTTGACCAAACTTTGACCAGATTTTTGAAAAAGCTTAAAATCTCAAAACTTAATATCCAACACTTACTAATCAGATTTGTGAAAGAAAACAAGGACTTTTATGAAATGGATTATGAGATCTAGTGAAACAGTTAGCTAATCACATCAGAGAATGAAGAATGCTCAGGTCTGAACTAATAAGCTGATTTCTTGCTTATTACTTGAAACTGTATAATTTCCTCCTAGATACTGAAAGATTATGATGTAAGCTTTAACTAAAAACTGGTTTGAGCAAATTTCATTAAGATTTGAAAGAGAAATAAGCACATGAATCTGACAAGTTTTGAACTAAAAGCTAATAAAAGGTATGACCCAAAGTTTTTATCAACCAATTGCCTGTTTGACTAAATTTATGACTTACAAAAGACTCAAAAACACTTGTTAACTTCTAATGAGTACAAATGAACACTTAAACACCACTTATCAAAACTTGAAATCTGATTTATCACTAGTCCCAAACACACCTTATCTGATTTTTATCAAACAATTTCAAAGGATTTTTGAGTTCTGATTAAGACTGAGTAAAGAGGAATAGCAAACTAGTTCATGTGATCCAAATGAAGGCTAATGAGACTGAAATCAAGCTACTTAACCAACTAGAACTCAATTAAGCTATAGGACTAAAAAGTGACTGAAAATGAACTTAAAACTACAAGATTGAATTCAAAAGCACAAGAACAAACTACAATGCACTAAAATCACTCAATCAAACAACAACTAATCAGATAGAATCAGGCAGCCATCAATCATTACACTAAGAAATGAGCATGCAGGAACTGTTTAGAGGAACAAAAATCAGAAACTTTGGAACCTAGTGTAGAGAACCTTTGGGTAGAAGAGGAGCGCTGAGCTCTCTTGCCCTAGTGATACCACCACCTATCACTAGCAATGAACTCAAATCAATCACCAAAACAGCTAGAAAACTTCATTCTGCCATGAAAACTTCAGAAACTAGGATTGAACTGGAATTATGATCAATCAGCAACAAAACTTCAACAAAATCAGTTATGATCAATGTATGATCATAACAAACTTCAAACAGCAACAATGGAATCCAATAACAGCAAGAAAGGAGCAGGAATTGAAGAACAAGATTTGGCGGGAAAACTGAATTTGAATTTTTATTGATGAATTCTGTTACAAATGTAGTTACAAGGGTTCTAACTAACTAACAAACTCAAGAGGTTGTCAGTCTCTTGAGTTGTTAGGTGAAAAGGAGGGAAAAAGGAAAATTGAAATTTGAGAGAACTATGTGTTTACTGAAAATTAACTCTCCTGAAAATGAAGAACAAGTTGTGTATTTATAGGCTAGACTTAAGAGTTTGTTGGAGATGTGACGTGTTCAGGCCAATCAATGCTTGACACGTGGAGGGATTCTGCATATCTTCTTTGAAGGTGATGAACTCTTTTGGGGGTTTTTGATCCAATGAATAATATGCTAATTAAGTTGCACCATTGGATTCGTCTCATCAAAACGAGCAACTTTGATGTTTTGATCTTCTTCTGAAATGCACTCTATCAAAAACGCGATCCTGGAAAATATTTAGTTGAAGGAGAAGGACACGTGGAAGATTTTAATTGGTGGAGAAAGTGTTACACGGATTGCACTGTTATGATTGGGCATTTATTGTGGCGGCTGCAAGTGGAAATTTAATACTCAATCCGTGTGACTTGATTCCTTGTTTCTGATTGGTCCATAGCCTTAACACATGGATTAAACATTACACAACTTTCTCAACTTGGCAGATTAGGCCCTTGTACTTGGCAGATTGCTAGTTAAGGCTAAAAACTTCATTCCTTTGACAATTTTGGCCCTTCAACTTTGATTCTTCAACAAAATGACCCTCTGACTTGATTGACTTTGTAGTTTGACCAGGTTTGACTTGGATCTTGACTTTGCAATATTTACACTTTAAGTCCCTCAACTTTCAAGACTTGTCAAGATAGGTCCTTGAGCTTTGAAAACTTGTCACTTGTGATCCTTCCTTGTCTTTTTCATCCTTTTGAGCTTGGTTTTTCCTTGTTTGCTTGAAATTGTATCCTTTTACCTACATAAGATCACACAAACACAAACATACCACATAACACTGCTTTTTACAATATAAAAGGGTATTTTGCTTCGTGTTTTAGGGTTATTTGTTGATAAAAGGATATGAGTTTAAGCTCATATCAAATTCCCCTACACTTGAGCATTGCCATGTCCTCATGCAATATTATCTTTCAAGGCTTAAAAAAAATTTACATTTCCCTCATAATTAATCCACCTTGGCCATATGAGATGCATCTACACTACTCTAAACTAGATGATGCATGATTTTGATTTTTAACAATGCAATGGATTAAAATACAATTCTATCTATATCTTTTTGATTTTTCTTGAAAAGGTTTTGATGGAAATAACTCATAAAGAATTCAATTACTTGGATTAGGGCTTGGGTACCATGGACACTTATCACCCTCAAGTTTCACTTTCCCCATACCAAGCTAGTAAATGGAATCATTGCATTCACAAGTAAAAAGTGCATCAACTTATTCATGACAATTAAATGTGGAACCGGTTATTATTTGAGCAAATTGCTTGTGAGCAAATTTGTCATTATTCAAGCGTGAAATATAAGAAGTGTAAAATCCAAAAATAAGGAAGCACGGTTTTAATCCTAAGTAATCTTCTCATCCATTACTTGAAAAACCGCTCACAATTAATATAAGTCCGTGTTAAGAGTAATAAGTCATTCGCCTTATGTGTAAAATCCTCATGTCATGCTTTCATAAGTAACTACACACTCGCTAAGGAAAGAAAAATAAAACTCACGCAATAATTTACATCCGCATCTTTTTGAGATTTTGGATCTTCAACCCCGCAACCCGTCAAGGTAATATTGGATTGGAGCAATCTATTGAATCCCCGCAACCCGTCAAGGTAATATTGGAACTCAATAGTCACTATAATTAACACCACACTGCCCCTCTTGGGAGTCTTGCATTATTTTTTTTCTCTTTTTCTTTTTTCTTTTTCTTTTTTTTTTTTCTAGCCACTCATTTTTTTTCATAAGCCGCTCTTATTTTTCTTTATTCCTCACCAAGAAATTTGCAAAGAAGAAAAGGAAAAACACCCGCTAAATATGGAGCATGACATAAGTCTAGTACACATAAAACGTGCTAACTTAGAATCTTAAGACGTACTCATATCAACCATAAATGATTAGCCAAAAATGCATAAGAGATTACAAACCAATTAAAACCGTACTTGATTATTTATTAACAATTATATACAAGCGAAGAAAATAGAGGTCAAGAAGAGAAGGGTTTAGCCACAAGTAATTGCCATGAAGTCTATCTAGCCCTTTTACACTTGCTTCAATTCTATCATTTCCCATTCTCCACAAATTTAAAATTTCAAAGAATGAAATTGGTGGAAGCTTAGCCTAATAGACCAATGAAGGACTACATGGTTAAGGATACTAGCTAGAGAATGCTAAAATAAGCAAACTCGGGTTGAGTCAAAATATCCATGGCGGGCCTAATATGTCAAAGAAATCTAAACTTGTTAAAACCATGTTTTATTATATTTTTTCCTTTTTATATATTTTTGATGCAAAATAAGAGAAGAAATATATATACAATGCAAATGTGTTATGCAAATGAAAAATGATTGATGCAAAAATTATGAATGCATATTTTTGTTGGCCAAAGTAGATCAAAAATTTGAAAAATGTTGAAAATCCAATTTTCCATGTTATCATGCAAGACAATGACAAGTTCTAGGTAAGGTCACTTCGATAGAAGACCCCCCTACACTTAAGCTAAACATTGTCCTCAATGTTTAAGAGCATGGAAGTATAAAAACCTCCCCTACACTTATGACAATGAATAGACTTTGCTTAACCCAAGTTAAGGAAAGGACTACTATTAGTGAAATCAAGTTTAAGCACAACGTGTCAATGAAAAATCACTAAAGTAACGAAGTGAACCGGATACAAGGGCCTCCTCCATAAGCTCCAAAGCATGAGATGAGTGAGCAACCCTACAAACAAGCATGAAGACAAAAGAAGGTCTCCCCTACACTTATCTCCAAATCTATGCCTTTATTTCTAACCTACAACACTCTAACCTAGTTATACGATGCTTGAGTTAATGAGTCTCTAGCTCGACTCGTCCCTCAATGAATTAATTCATGGGGAAAATGGGGACCTCTTGGACCATTTCAACGGAAATGTCCTCCCCAAAGTAATGCTTAACACGGTGACCATTCACTTTAAAATTTGGACCATCGGGTTGGGACAACTCAAGAGTTCCATATGGAAACACTTGAGCAATAGTGAATGGACCGGACCATCTCGACTTAAGCTTGCCCGCAAAAAGCTTCAATCTTGAGTTAAAGAGGAGAACCGGCTCTCCAACTTTGAACTCACGATTCTTGATCTTAGCATCATGCAATTTCTTAGTCTTTTCCTTATATAGCAAAGAATTCTCATAGGCATTGGCTCTCAACTCATCCATCTCATTGATTTGATCTTTCCTATGTGAACCGGCTTGGTTTAAATCAAAGTTAGCCCACTTGAGAGCCCAAGATGCCTTATGTTCTAACTCAAATGGGAGGTGGCACGCTTTTCCATAGACAAGCCTATAAGGAGTACAACCAATTGGTGTCTTAAAAGCCGTCCTAAACGCCCACAAAGCATCATCAAGCTTATCCGACCAAGAAGCTCTATGCTCTCCCACCGTTCTTTCTAAAATTCTCTTTAAACCACGATTTGTGACCTCGGTTTGACCATTTGTTTGAGGGTGATACGCGGTAGAAAGTCTATGATTCACTCCATATTTCTTCATAACTCTCGTGAATTGATCATTACAAAAGTGCGTACCACGATCACTTATGATGGCCCGAGGTACACCAAATCTAGCAAACAATTGTTTCAAGAACTTTACAACCACTCTAGCATCATTAGTAGGTAAGGCTTTAGCCTCCACCCACTTGGACACATAATCCACCGCCACAAGTATATACTTGTTTCCCTTAGAGGATGGAAAAGGTCCCATGAAATCTATTCCCCATACATCAAATATCTCACATTCTTGGATAAAATTTTGTGGCATCTCATCACGTTGTGTAATTTTTCCTTGTCTTTGACAAACATCACAAAATTTCACCATCTCTTGAGCATCTTTGTAAATGGAAGGCCAATAGTAACCCGAATCAAAGACTTTCTTGGCGGTGTAGTTAGGGCCAAAATGTCCACCCGTAGGTCCTTTATGACATGCCTCTAAGATTTTAAATGCCTCGGGCCCATCTACACACCGTCTAATGATTTGGTCCGCACATTGCCTAAAAAGATATGGATCATCCCAAAAGTAATACTTAACTTCCTTAAGAAACTTTTTCTTTTGTTGGTAAGTAAGACCCTCAATAAGCACATTGCCCACAAGATAGTTTGCAATATCCGCAAACCAAGGTGTGGCATCCTCTTGGGAAGAGATAGACATGAGCTTCTCTAATGGAAAGGATTCATTGATTTCTTGATGTGGGAAATCTCCTTGAAAAGGATGCTCAAGTCTACTCAAATGATCCGCCGCTAAATTCTCGGCCCCTTTTTTATCACGAATCTCTATCTTAAACTCTTGAAGCAACAAAACCCATCTCAAAAGCCTAGGCTTAGCATCTTGTTTTGTCATAAGATACTTGAGAGCGGAATGATCCGTATACACTATGGTCTTAGAAAGCACAAGGTATGGTCTAAACTTCTCAAAAGCATATACTATAGCAAGCAACTCTTTTTCCGTGGTAGTGTAATGAAGTTGTGCACCGGTCATGGTTTTACTCGCATAGTGTATAGGTTGGAAATGCTTATTAACTCTTTGTCCTAAGACGGCCCCCACCGCATAATCACTAGCGTCACACATAAGCTCAAAAGGTAATTCCCAATTTGGAGAAACCAAAACGGGAGCCTTTGTCAATTTTTCCTTAAGTGTCTCAAAAGATTCTAAACAAGCTTGGTCAAAAATGAAAGGAGCCTCTTTCTCCAAGAGATGAGTCATCGGTCTAGCTATCTTAGAGAAATCTTGTATAAAGCGCCTATAAAAACCCGCATGACCTAAGAAACTCCTCACACCTTTAACCGAGGTGGGTGGGGGAAGCTTAGCAATCACATCAATTTTGGCACGATCAACTTCTAATCCCTTATTGGATATCTTGTGTCCTAAAACAATCCCCTCTTTCACCATAAAATGACATTTCTCCCAATTAAGCACCAAACGTGTTTCCTCACAACGCTTAAGCATTCTCTCAAGATTGGTGAGACACGAGCTAAAGGAGTTCCCAAATACGGAAAAGTCATCCATAAAAACCTCCATGGTTTGCTCTATCATATCATGGAAAATTGCCATCATGCACCTTTGAAACGTCCCCGGTGCATTACATAGGCCAAAAGGCATCCTCTTGTAAGCAAATGTACCGTATGGACAAGTGAATGTGGTCTTTTCTTGATCTTTAGGGTCAATTGGGATTTGGAAATAACCCGAAAAGCCATCAAGAAAGCAATAGTACTCATTTCCCGCTAAGCGTTCAAGCATTTGATCCATAAAGGGAAGCGGAAAATGGTCTTTCCTAGTTGCCTCATTAAGTTTTCTATAATCAATGCAAACTCTCCAACCGGTTACAAGTCTCGTGGGAATAAGCTCATTGTTCTCATTAGGCACCACGGTGATTCCTCCCTTCTTTGGAACACAATGAACCGGGCTAACCCATGGAGAGTCGGAAATGGGGTAAATCATACCCGCATCTAAGAGTTTAATCACTTCTTTCTTAATAACCTCATGAATTTTTGGGTTAACTCTCCTTTGGTTTTGAATGGCGGGTTTATAATCATCCTCCATAAGGATTTTGTGAGTACAAAAATGTGGATCAATTCCCCTTATGTCGGATATTTTCCATGCTAAAGCTTTCTTATGTTTCTTAAGGACTTCAATAAGTTGCTCCTTCTCATCCTCTTTCAATTCCTTAGCAATAATCACCGGTAATTGGTCTTTTCCTTCTAAGAAAGCATATTCTAAGTGGGATGGAAGTTCCTTAAGTTCAATGGGAGGTGGACTCTCTATGGAAGGTTTCACTATGGAAGGTTCCTCAATGGTAATCTCTTGTGGAATAGGGGAAGGAATAGGGTCCTCATTGAGCAACTTTTGGATTGTAAGAATATCTTCTTCCCAATTAATGGGAGAATCATCATCACCAAGAAAGTTGGACTCAAATTCCTCCAAGAGGAAATCACTCTCTCCAAAAGGTGTTAAAGAGGGAGCAATTGAGGCCACGGTTTCAACATGTGGAATCTCATCACTAGCATTCTTACAAGCATCATGAAAGTGTTCATTACACACTTCATCTAACACATCCACAATGTTAATCGTCTCACAAGGTCTAGACTCCTTAACCTCTTTTCTATCACAAACTTTCCCTAACTTAAACACCACTTTCTCATCCTCTACTCTCATAATTAATTCTCCTTCCGCCACATCTATCAAGGTACGACCCGTTCTCAAAAACGGTCTACCAACAATCAAAGGCACTCTAGGATCCATGTCATAATCGACCACTACAAAGTCGGCCGGAAAGGTAAACTTATCCACACCTACAAACACATCTTCCGCTATACCTACGGGGTGAGCTATGGTTCGGTTGGCTAGTTCAAGAGTCATCCTAGTGGGGGTGAGCTCGGGAAGAGAGAGTTGTTTCCAAACCGATAAAGGCATGAGATTTATGCTTGCCCCTAAATCCGCCAAAGCCATGCAATTTTCAACACCGGGAAAATTGCAAGGTATCAAGAAGCGCCCCGGATCTCCAAGTTTTGTTGGTAAGGTTTTAAGTAACACCGCGGAACAATTTTCATTAAGTGATGTGTTGGGCAAGTCAACCAATTTTTCTTTGTTCGAGAGCAAATCCTTGAACATCTTAGCAAACTTTGGCATATAAGCAAGAGCTTCCGCAAAGGATATGTTGATATTGAGTTGCTTGAACATCCTTAAGAAATTGGACACTTGTATGTCATCTTTGTTCTTTAACTTGTCCTTTTTCAACCTTGAAGGGTATGGAAGAGTAGGTTTGGGTGTAGGTGGAATAGGTGTTGTAGTGGAAGATTTGTCTTTGTTAGCTTCTTCATTGGGAAGTGTGGAGGGTAAAGGAGAAGTAGGAGGTGGTTGAGAAGGTGTGTTTGATTGAATAGGAGCACTTTGAGGAGGTGGAGTAGAAGTAGAAGGCTTATCACAAGTAGGAGCACAAGTGGGTTGAACAATAGTAGGTTTAGGAGGTGAAGGATCCTTTGTTGTTGTACCACTCCTTGTTGTAATAGCATTGACATTGGCCCTAGGATTTGTTTGTGTGTTGGAAGGTAAAGCTCCTTGTGGTCTTTGATTTAATGCCATGAAAAGCTTATTGAATTGGTCATTCATTTTCTTGTCCATAGCTTGGAATTTCTTTTCATTCTCTTGATTCATCTTTTGCAAAAGATCCATTGTGTTTAACTCTTGTGGCACATAACCTTGAAAACCTTGAGGTTGGAAAGGTAAAGGTTGGGAGTTAAATCCTTGATTTGGTGGATAAAAGGTATTTGCTTGAGGTTGAAAGTGATTTGGTGCCTTGTAGTTATTTCCTTGGTATGGTTGTCTTTGCCCTTGATTCCTTGCTAAAATTTGAGGAGGATTTTGTTGAATTTGGGTGGGTGGTTGGGGTGGAAAGCCGGGTGGAGTAAGGTAGTTTTGGGATTTGTAAGAAAGATTATTTGGATTGATGTTAGGCTTGAAGTGTTCACGGTGTTCCTCTTGGTAAGCATAGCATTCCCCTTGATAACCTTGCACCTTGTCACATTGTTCATAAGAGTGAGGACCTCCACAAGTAACACAAGAAATGGTGATGGCATTCACATTGTTTGAGGAATTGTTCAATGTCAAGCTCTTCAAGGCTTGAACTAACTCTTGAGTCATCTCTTGTTGTCCTTGTTTGACTTGTTGAAGGATCTCTTGGTGGTATTTAAGGAATTGGTTATCACAAGGTGTTTGAGAGGTGTTTTGGATAACATGAACTCTTTCTTCAAATGGATCAATTGTTTGAACCATTGCCTTAGTCTCAATAATGGTCAAAGCCTCTTGGTATGTCTTGAAATGAATACTCCCTCCCGCGGAAGCATTTAGGGAATCTTGGTGGTGAGGTTTGAGGCCATTGTAGAAGGTATTGATTTTGGTTAGATCATCCATGCCATGATTAGGACATCGCCTCAACAACTCACTATACTCTTCCCAAGCATCACCAAAGGATTGACTAGGTTTTTGTGTAAAGCCCATAATCATATTTCTCAAAGCCATAGTCTTTTGTGGAGGAAAGAATTTGTTCAAAAACTTAGTGGTAAAACCATCCCAAGTGGTGATACTATCGGGTGGTTGGGTGTCTAACCAATGCTTAGCACTCCCATCTAGTGAAAATGACACTAACAACAATCTAATGACATCCGGTGGAACCCCATTATGCTTAATGGTATTGCAAAGTGAAAGGAATCTCTTAAGATGAGCATGGGGATCCTCATTTTGTTTACCATAGAAGGGTGATGCAGCAACCATATTGATCATAGATGTATGTAGCTCAAATGTGTTAGCGGGATAGTCGGGAATCTTAATGGCACTAACAAATCCATGAATGTTGGTTTGCATACGTTCAAACAAAGTACGGTTATCAACAGCCATGGCTCCTTGTGATGGTGACAAAGCACGATTCTCGTGATCGGCTTGGTGGACGATGGTGGTCTTACTCTTTCTTTTCTTCTTCCTTTTCGGAGGAAGAGGTTGTACACCAATCGGTATTTGTGCACGCCCGCGAGTGAGCATGCAACTCAATACGAGGAATGAGAGGGAAGCTCTCGTGTGACTTTGAAAAGAATAAGATTATCCTCTTCGAGTTTCGATATTAAATATCCACAAGAAAGTAACAATATATGTAATACTACTTTGGGTGCAAGACCCTCAATGAAGCTTTCCTTCTTAGAATACTCCCAAGTGAACGGGGGGTTAGGTGGCGCGAAGCACTTAAATACCTATTGACCCTTAGATGGCATTTTATAGCACATCGCCTTTCTATTCACTTAAATGTTCGTATTCTTCGAATTATTGCTTATTGAGAGTATTTATCTATTCTTGCTTTATTTTGTTTGATCGATACGCGTGTCAAGGACCGGAGCGCCCCTCAACACGGTGTATTGCCTCGGCAATACTTATGGAAGATATGTAGATTGATTGTTCTTATACGTATACGTATGTACTTATAATAATATATGGAAAATATTTTTGTATTTATGAGTTTTTTAAAGGAAAATACTATATGTACATAAAAACCGAGAGAATCCAATAATATATATTTTTGGGTGCAATCTCTTAGGAAAAAGATTGCTTTTTGGATTTTTAATTTTTTTGGTCAATTCTTTAGGAAAAGAATTGTTTTGTTAATTTTTTAGTTTTTATATATTTTTATATTTTTGATTTTTTATTTGTTTTTGATTTATAATACGTAAAAATAACGTTCACAAAGTGAACGGATCCCAAAAGCCAATGAAAACCGTCAATCGATAGTCTCTCGTGTAGTCAAAGAACCGGCAGCGGCGCCATTTGAAATGTGTATAATGCAAGTTCGTTTTCTCAGTTCTTAACTAATAGAAAGTCCAATCAATATCAAATTTTTAATTGTTTTTGGTTGTTCAAGCTTGCTTGGTAATCTATTGCTAATTCAAACAACACTAAGTAAAAATGCAAAATATAAACCTACTTATACGTAAAACATATTGCAAATTCCAAATTTTATTCAAGTAAAATGTTAAAATGCAAAATATAAAACTATAAGGACTAAAAATGTAATTTCTATGAAATTTAAATGCTTGAAATGTAAATTCTAAAAGTTACAAGGACTAAAAATGTAAATCAGTTAACTACAAGGACTAAACTTGTAAAAATTCTAACAAACTAACCAATTTTAACAAACTAACAAACTTCTAAAACTGAAAATTAACAACTAACAACTTCCAAGGACTGATTATTGCAAATTCCACAAAATCAGGTAATTAAGCTAGGTTTAGAAACAGATTGGAAATATAGGGACTAAAGTGCAAATATCCAAACTTAAAACCAAAAAAACGGGCTTAATGAAAGATTAAGCTCGTTTGAGCTTATTTCTCAACCAAATAAGCTGAAACAAATTGCAAACTACTTCAAATCCAATAATAGAAACGTGTGTTCAAGGAAAATGTCTAAAAGTCCAAAATAAGCACAAGAGAGCTTATCAATAAGCTCAAAATAAGCTATAGCATAATCCAGACATCCACAACTTGATTTTTGTAAAGAAAATGAATAAGCACTTGATTTAAAGCAGGGGAAATCAAACTAGAACAATTTTCATCCACTAATAAGCAAGATATCTGAAAATAAGCTCAAATGAGCTTATGTTGACCAAACTTTGACCAGATTTTTGAAAAAGCTTAAAATCTCAAAACTTAATATCCAACACTTACTAATCAGATTTGTGAAAGAAAACAAGGACTTTTATGAAATGGATTATGAGATCTAGTGAAACAGTTAGCTAATCACATCAGAGAATGAAGAATGCTCAGGTCTGAACTAATAAGCTGATTTCTTGCTTATTACTTGAAACTGTATAATTTCCTCCTAGATACTGAAAGATTATGATGTAAGCTTTAACTAAAAACTGGTTTGAGCAAATTTCATTAAGATTTGAAAGAGAAATAAGCACATGAATCTGACAAGTTTTGAACTAAAAGCTAATAAAAGGTATGACCCAAAGTTTTTATCAACCAATTGCCTGTTTGACTAAATTTATGACTTACAAAAGACTCAAAAACACTTGTTAACTTCTAATGAGTACAAATGAACACTTAAACACCACTTATCAAAACTTGAAATCTGATTTATCACTAGTCCCAAACACACCTTATCTGATTTTTATCAAACAATTTCAAAGGATTTTTGAGTTCTGATTAAGACTGAGTAAAGAGGAATAGCAAACTAGTTCATGTGATCCAAATGAAGGCTAATGAGACTGAAATCAAGCTACTTAACCAACTAGAACTCAATTAAGCTATAGGACTAAAAAGTGACTGAAAATGAACTTAAAACTACAAGATTGAATTCAAAAGCACAAGAACAAACTACAATGCACTAAAATCACTCAATCAAACAACAACTAATCAGATAGAATCAGGCAGCCATCAATCATTACACTAAGAAATGAGCATGCAGGAACTGTTTAGAGGAACAAAAATCAGAAACTTTGGAACCTAGTGTAGAGAACCTTTGGGTAGAAGAGGAGCGCTGAGCTCTCTTGCCCTAGTGATACCACCACCTATCACTAGCAATGAACTCAAATCAATCACCAAAACAGCTAGAAAACTTCATTCTGCCATGAAAACTTCAGAAACTAGGATTGAACTGGAATTATGATCAATCAGCAACAAAACTTCAACAAAATCAGTTATGATCAATGTATGATCATAACAAACTTCAAACAGCAACAATGGAATCCAATAACAGCAAGAAAGGAGCAGGAATTGAAGAACAAGATTTGGCGGGAAAACTGAATTTGAATTTTTATTGATGAATTCTGTTACAAATGTAGTTACAAGGGTTCTAACTAACTAACAAACTCAAGAGGTTGTCAGTCTCTTGAGTTGTTAGGTGAAAAGGAGGGAAAAAGGAAAATTGAAATTTGAGAGAACTATGTGTTTACTGAAAATTAACTCTCCTGAAAATGAAGAACAAGTTGTGTATTTATAGGCTAGACTTAAGAGTTTGTTGGAGATGTGACGTGTTCAGGCCAATCAATGCTTGACACGTGGAGGGATTCTGCATATCTTCTTTGAAGGTGATGAACTCTTTTGGGGGTTTTTGATCCAATGAATAATATGCTAATTAAGTTGCACCATTGGATTCGTCTCATCAAAACGAGCAACTTTGATGTTTTGATCTTCTTCTGAAATGCACTCTATCAAAAACGCGATCCTGGAAAATATTTAGTTGAAGGAGAAGGACACGTGGAAGATTTTAATTGGTGGAGAAAGTGTTACACGGATTGCACTGTTATGATTGGGCATTTATTGTGGCGGCTGCAAGTGGAAATTTAATACTCAATCCGTGTGACTTGATTCCTTGTTTCTGATTGGTCCATAGCCTTAACACATGGATTAAACATTACACAACTTTCTCAACTTGGCAGATTAGGCCCTTGTACTTGGCAGATTGCTAGTTAAGGCTAAAAACTTCATTCCTTTGACAATTTTGGCCCTTCAACTTTGATTCTTCAACAAAATGACCCTCTGACTTGATTGACTTTGTAGTTTGACCAGGTTTGACTTGGATCTTGACTTTGCAATATTTACACTTTAAGTCCCTCAACTTTCAAGACTTGTCAAGATAGGTCCGTGAGCTTTGAAAACTTGTCACTTGTGATCCTTCCTTGTCTTTTTCATCCTTTTGAGCTTGGTTTTTCCTTGTTTGCTTGAAATTGTATCCTTTTACCTACATAAGATCACACAAACACAAACATACCACATAACACTGCTTTTTACAATATAAAAGGGTATTTTGCTTCGTGTTTTAGGGTTATTTGTTGATAAAAGGATATGAGTTTAAGCTCATATCAAGGTGCATACTAATTCCAGACCTCTTCATATGCTTCACATGGACCTCTTTGGTCCAACAAATATAGAAAGTTTGAATGGTAAATCGTATTGCTTTGTTGTCACAGATGACTTCTCTAGATTTACTTGGACATTATTTCTAGCTATGAAGAGTGACACAGCTGATGTTCTTATTGATTTTATCACTCAGATTGAGAAAAGGTCTAGCAATGAGGTTAAAATGCTTAGGAGTGATAATGGTGGAGAATTTAGGAATAAGAAGCTAGATTATTTCTGTGCCAGGAAAGGAATTACTAGGCAATTTAGTATTGCTAGAACCCCACAACAAAATGGGGTTGCTGAGAGGAAAAATAGAACCCTAATTGAAGCAGCCAGAACAATGTTGGCTGATGCTCACTTTCCAATAGCCTTTTGGACTGAGGCTGTTAATACAGCATGCTATGTGCAAAATAGAGCATTGGTTAACAAAATTCAGAACAAAACACCTTATGAGTTACTTTGGGGAAGAAAACCTAATATTGGTTTTCTCAGACCTTTTGGTTGTCATGTAGTAGTGTTGGATACTAGTGATGCCTTAGGGAAATTTAGTGCAAAAGGTGATGAGGGCTATTTCATGGGGTATTCAGTGCAGAGCAAGGGTTATAGGGTTTATCTTAAAGAGGACAAATGTATAGTTGAGAGAGTACATGTTAGGTTCTTAGAGAATAAACCCAGTGATCCTGAAAGTGGTCCTAATTGGTTGTTTGATTTGGAACCCTTATCTAGAACTTTAAATTATATGCCTGTCACTAATCCAGACATTGTGAAGGTAACTTCAAATGTTGTGGAGGAACAAGTTGTTAATGTTTCAGGTATACAGGTTCATGAGAAGGTTGGATCACAAGCAGAAAAGGCATCTCCTACATTAGAATATGTCACAATTCCCATTTGGACAGATGCTTTTGCTGTTGCTGCTGCTGGACAAGATAATGGTGGTTTCCAAATACCACCAGATACAAACATGCATGGTCCTTCAGGCGCTGACAAAGGCAAATCTAGCGCTGACAAGACCAATTCAGACGTTGATGGCTCAGACGTTGACAACAACATTTCAAGCGTTGTTAGCCAAGACGCTGACAACCAAGATTCAGACGTTGACAACACTTATGGGCATCTTTTCTCTTCCAGTTTTGAACAAGGTGGACCTTCCAATATTCTTGAAGAAGTTCACATTGATCAAAGAGAGTCTGATGAAGAAGATATTGGCAACATGAAGCGTGAGGTTGAGGACACCAGACTTTTTGAAGGAGGGGTTCTCACTTCCACAATGAAGAATCACCCCACATCCCAAATCATTGGTGATATTATGACTCCAGTTCAGACTAGAAGATCTCATCAAGGTCTTGGTGGGTTTATTGCCAATATACACAAGAAGGTTGATACCCCTCTTGTGCAAGCATGTTTGTTTGCATGTTTTCTGTCACAAGAAGAACCCAAGAAAATATTTGATGCTCTCAAAGAACCAAGTTGGGTGGAAGCAATGCAGGATGAGCTTTACCAATTTGCAATTCAGGATGTTTGGGAGCTGGTTGATTGTCCTAGATATGTCAGACCTATAGGGACAAGATGGGTTCTCAGGAACAAAAGAGATGAAAGAGGCATTGTGGTCAGAAACAAGGCAAGGTTAGTGGCTCAAGGTTATACACAAGAGGAGGGGATAGACTATGAGGAGGTCTTTGCACCAGTTGCAAGGATTGAAGCTATTAGGATTTTTCTAGCCTATGCCTCCTGCATGGGCTTCACAGTCTATCAAATGGATGTCAAGAGTGCTTTCCTCTATGGCACCATTGTTGAGGAAGTATATGTAATGCAACCTCCTGGTTTTGAGGATCCAGAGCATCCAGATAAAGTGTATAGAGTCAAAAAGGCTATGTATGGCCTTCATCAAGCCCCTAGAGCATGGTATGGTACTCTGTCTACCTATTTGGTGGACAATGGATTCAAGAGGGGCACCATAGATCAGACACTGTTTACAAAGAAGAAAGGCAAGGATGTGTTGCTTGTGCAGGTCTATGTTGATGATATCATTATTGGGTCTACTGATCCAAAGATGAGTGAGGATTTCTCCAAGCTTATGACAGACAAATTCAAGATGAGTGCTATGGGGGAGATGAACTTCTTTCTTAGTTTACAAGTTCAGCAGAAAGAAGATGGTATCTTCATCTCCCAGGACAAATATGTTGTTGAGATCTTGAAGAAGTTTGGCTTTTCTCCACATGAAAAGAGGGCTACTACTCCTATGGATAGAGAACACCCTTGGGGAAAGATTGGAGATGGGAAAGATGTTGATTTCAGGCATTATAGATCCATGATTGGATCCTTTATGTATCTTACTGCTTCCAGACCTGACATTATGTTTGCTGTGTGTGCTTGTGCACGTCATCAAGTGACTCCCAAAGAATGTCACCTTTATGCTGTGAAGAGGATCTTTAGGTACCTAAGATGCTATCCTAGTCTTGGTTTGTGGTACCCAAAGGATTCACCATTAGAGCTGATTGCATATTCAGATAGTGATTATGGAGGTGATAAATTTGATAGGAAATCCACAACTGGTGGATGTCAGTTTCTTGGGAGCAGGTTAATATCTTGGCAATGCAAGAAACAAACAATGGTGGCTAATTCTACAATTGAAGCAGGAATTTCCCCCAGCCTGGAAGTACCTCATACATGTCCTCCTTCAATGTTTGAGTCCCAAATGTACTGCACACAATGAGATCAATAGATCCATTGCAAGTGCTATTGTGTGCATTGCAACAGGGCAAAAATATAACTATTCTAAAATGATTTTTTGAGGGGATGTGTAAAAACAAGGGGACAAAAATGACTTTAGCTTATCCACGTTTTCTGCAAATGGTTTTTCATGATCAAGGTTACTGCTCAAGGGATCACAATGATTTTTATAAGATCCCTGAGCAAAAAAAGCTATTTTTATGAAGATGGATTTACCACCCCATAGAGACTTACCTTTAACCCAAGCCATGCTTGCTGTTATTGCAGCAGCACAACCTCAACCAGACCCCCAACCTCAAATTGACCCTCAACCACAACTTGAACAAATTCCTGAACGTTTACCTTCACCTGAACAAATGAAAATTGACTCTGAATCCTTCAACGCTGATACATTAAATGTTGGCGTTGATGTGCCTATTTCCAACGCTGACACACAACCTTTATAATCCCAAACACCCCTTAATCAACCCACATCTACCCATTCTTCCACACCATCTTCCACACCCCATGAATATAGGTTGATGAAACGCCAAAGGACTACTAGAGTGTTCTCCTCTGGTGGTCCTAGCCATGAAGCAGAGAGAACCATCACCACAAGTGTGGCTGGTGACCTGGATGAGGCTGGGACTATTGGTTCTGGCTTAGATGCTGGTCAGGGCAGTCCCACCATAATTAAGTCCTCATCCATGCCCAATGAATCTGACTTGGGAGGTCAAATCCCCATTTTAGAAGAGGGCAGACTGGAACCAATGACTCTTATGGAATTGACGGCAGTCTGCATTAGCTTGCAAAAGCAAAATGCAGACTTAGTACAAATTGTCAGCTCACAAGGCCTTGAACTCAAGCAATTGAGGGAGAGGATTTTTGTTTTGGAAAGTGATCGTGCTAGGAGGGGTATGGAGGAATCTTCCAAAGGGAAGGAAGATCAAATAAATCTGAGTGATAAGGGCAGCCAGGATGGTCAATCAATGGATGTTGCTGAAGCCCTTACAACTTTGAAGAAACAAACAAGTTTTGATACGTCCTTAGTCTCTCCCACCAACTTAAATTTATCATTTACAGCTATGTTGAGAGAGGTTACACAAGGCGCTGAGGGAAGATATTTGAGCGTTGACAAGGAAAATTTGGACGCTGATAGAAGTATTTTGGGCGCTGATAGAACAAATTTGGGCGTTGACAGGCCTGCACATGAAGGTGATGTATCCCAGTCATCATCTATCATCAAGGAGGTTTCTACTCAGGTATTACCATCTACCTTACCAACCATTGCACCATCAGATAAGGGTAAGGGTAAAATGGTAGAAGAAATTGTTCCAAAGGATGCAGTCCAAGTTGAATTTGATAGAAGATTAGCTGCACAAATCATGGAACAAGATGAAAAGGAAAAGTCACCATTTGTTGTGACTTCAGAAGAAGAAAGTGATGGAGCTAGCTCAGACTCAAGTGTGATGATAATAGAACCAGAAAGGCTTGAGTATGGTGATGAGTTTGCTAAGGAAAAGTTGAGAGAATTGAAATTACAGGTTGACTTTGACATGCCAGAGGTGGTTCAAATGTACAATGCTTGGGAAGAAAGATGCATGGATAATCCAGACTTGACCATTTCAGATCAAATATGGGGTTTGGAGCTTCTTCTTAGAGTTCAGAAGGATTGTAAGGTAATTTTGAAACACAAGGCAAGCAATATTCTCTCAGAGTTAAAAAGGGATAGAAGGGAGCTCTACTTTATGTTGCTCAGGTGTCATGGAGTTGGATGGACATATCAGAAGTTGAAGGCTTTGACATTTGATGAGTTGAAAAACAGGGCTTATCCCATTTGGGTGAGAGTGCAAGAAGCAAACACTCTCAGACTTCTTTCAGATGAAAGAAAGGAGCAACTTGCAGAAGAAATGGAAATCAAGAAAGCTATGATGGTTCCCAGGCCAGTGAAGAAGGGAATTAAATTTGAGTTTCCAAAAGATATGGATCCACTATATCCAAGTGAAGAAGTTATAAGAAAGAGCCTCAAGCTCTCCCCATTAGAAGCTTCAGATATGGTGCAAGTGTTACCATTAGATTCCAGGAACCCAATTGTGAGCTATGAAGAAGATGAATGTGGGTTCTGGAAGATTGGCAGATTTGGCAAGGAGGTACACACTTTTACCACTCTCATATCTTTGTTTGCAAGTTGTGATAGAGAAGACTTGGTGGACCTTTGGAGGTTGCTGGAGACCAAGTATGAGGCTGAAGCACCAACTTCAGCTAATGGAATAAAACTTTGGACCACATTCAAAAAAATGTGTGGACCAAAAGATGAGGATCCTGCAATATGGAAGGATCCTGAAGATGACCTCAGTGGTCTTCAATGGAGGTTATATTCAGCTGCTGGTGTATATCATTTGAGTTTTACAAAGTTTGCTGAGTATCTACTTGTGGATGCTCAGTATTTCATATCCAAGGCTATTTTGGAAAAGATGAAGGACACTCAGCTGGAAATAGATTATTCAAGTTACGTGGCAAAAGATTTGATCAGATTTATTCATTACCAATATGAGAAGGTTTGTAAGATTCCTCCTAGTCCTTAATGCTTATTCAGAAACTTGATCATAAGAGTGGATATCAAGTTTAGGGGAGGATTGTTGGGAATAAATTAAGGCCAGATCACTTGAGCACTGACAAGAACAAATCAAGCGTTGACAAGAACAAAACAAGCGCTGACAGCTCAAGCGTCGACAAGTTAAAGTCAAGCGTTGACACATTGAAGACAAGCACTGATGGAAGATATATTCTACGCGTGTATTATATTCTAGAATACTTCTAGTAAAGATAAGAACAACAATGTATTTTCTATATTTATCTTTACCTAGAATAGTTGATACGTAGATTATTGTACAAGGCTTCTTATGTCTATAAAAGAAGGCCTTTAGGTTAATGTTCAATATAAGTTTTCATATAAGTTTTCATTTGTAAACATCTTTCATTGTAAGCAAGTTCGACATTGATAATCAAAGTGAAAGTTTGTTTACATCTTGTGTGTTCTTGTTTAAGTGTTAAATTCCGCATAACACTTAGATTCATAAAGAATATACAAAGGTTTCTCTACGTGTATTACTTGATCTAATCTCGTATACACAAAGCTAATCGATCTAAGTTTGGGATCAACATTTGGAGCACCCCGAGTCCAAATACCAAAGAATAATTTAGACGACCTGAAAATATCACCAAACAAAGACGATGTATCGGAATCTAATTTTTCCTCTGAGTTAGCAGGTACAGATGAAATTATCTTAGATTTGCTATCAGAAGAGTTTTTAGGCTTCCAAATTTTCTTACTAGTTGTTGGCTTAGATTCTAGTTGTCTAATACTATGAGGTACTTCTTGACTGGGTACTTTTTCACTGGTAGGCACAATAGTGGAGGCATACCTAGTGAAAGGGCGTTTTTTTCCATTTTTTAGTGCTTGTGTTCCTATTTAAAGGACGCTGAGACCTAACTTCAGTGGATGTGATCCTAGTTAAAGGGCACTTAGTTCCATTTGTAGTAAAGGTCCTACCAGTGGGTAACCATTGCCATCCAACTTGGGTGAATTTCTTCCCCGTTGGTTTCCATTCAAGGTTGTTCCTAATGACATGCATTTCATTAACATAGTCAACAAGGCATAAATCATGACGCTGAGAAAACATGCATTCATTACAATTCCAACATTTCAAATTAGAATTCACATTTTGCTTAGGTTTCCACTCAGAGGGAGAACCTTTTGTCTTAGCTACATGATTCTTTTTTATTTAAAACTGAAATAACATTCCTAGGGTGAACTTATACTTTCTTCTTCGTAGTCCTACTAGTGGAAGGCTTGATCCTATCTTTCTTGTCTTAAGATCCTTTAGCCTTAGTAGACATAATTACTCTTGTAGAAGCCAAGGTAACATTAGTGACAGATTTTGATTTAGCCTTGATGGGTGTGTTTAAAACAGGCTTAGCTCCTAGGGTCTTATTTAAAGGAGTTATGGCAATGGTGGGGTTTGTTGGTTAATTGGTGCAGATATCGGTTGACCGATATATTCTAAATTTGCTAAGCAATCTTGAATGCGGTCCACAAAGAAAAGTTCATATAGAATATGACTTGTGGGATCTAGTTTACGCATATCATCAATGGTATCACTAGCTAGATCAGCATGTTCTAAGGCATTTTTCATGTAGGTAGCAAACTTAGTTGGACTATGCTTAAATTTTGGGTCCCGATAAAGCACACATGGGTTGGGTTTAGGAGTACTAGAGGACGGTGCAGAGATGGTAGTTGAGTTATCAACAACTTTTCTTCCTTTGAGTTGAAGTGTCTCCTTTAATTCAGCTATAACCATGTTTTTGTCTATGAGCTGAATATTTAGGTTAGAGATTTCGTCACATTTCTTGTTCAGTTGGTCAACTAATGACTTTTGCTCTGTCGCATTAAAGGCGAGGCGTTCTTCTATTGAATCAGAAATTTGTGAGTCACCCTGCCTTAATTTTTCAAGCTCTCCTAGCATAGAAGAAATTCTATTTTCTAGGACACGATTTTTAGTCTCTGCAGCCTCTAGATCCACTTTTGTTGCTAGTAATTCTCTCTTAAGTCTCGTAACATCTTCCTCTAATGACTGCATCAACTAAATCATCTTGTCACTTGTCTCAACGTTGTTTTCGAAATCATTTATTTTTGAAAGAGTTTCATTTTTAGATTGTTTTTCACGTTCAAGAGAAATAGAGTGTTGTTCAACATCGTCAAAACGTTTTGAAAGTGAGTTATAAGAATCTTGAAGCTTTAAAAATTCAGTGTTAGATTCGTGACAAGAATGATCATCTACATTATTCACAGGTGCAACAATATTCACAGAGAGATCTTGCACATCATCACATTTATTCACGGCAGATGTAATCTCAAGAGCATATTCAATAGTAACAACTTGCATCACTTCGAGAGACACCACATGTTCCAAAAATCGGTCCTATTTGAAAAAAATCTTTTCTTTCTCAATTAGATGTTGCTCATAAGCATCATCTATTTCGTTGAAAACTTTTCGAACCTCAGCCACTTCAAAGTTAAGATTGTCCCCACGATCTAGAAGACCTTCTTTAACATTGTTTACAAACGGAACGATCTCTTTATCAAACACCGTTTTCATGTGTTCGAAAGCCCATTCTCCAGCGGTTTGAGCCGTTGAAGTCGTACATCCAATGATGACCTTGTCAAATCCGGTAAGATATCGCCTAATCTCTTTCAAGGTTAGCAATATTGTACTCACCGGTGGAAGATCCTTTGGAACTTCCTTAGGTTCGTTCGGATTGACAAGTGTAGGAAATATACTAAGGCTTTCTGTAGTAGCCATGAAATTTGGTGTATGGATTAAATCCTTTTGTATGTTAAAGCGAATTCTAAGATCCGTTTTTGCATTCTCTGCATTAAGCTGTGCATAATCATACTTAGGATATGTAAAAATCACTTTTGACCAATTCTCTTCATGTAGTGACATATTCTCTTATTCATTCGAAATACCAATCAGATCTAAGACCAAACCTAACTTGGTTGCATCATAAAGTCGTGGGTTGTGGTTAAATTCTTGCTTTGCATACCCCGGGTTAGGTGGTAAGTCTATTAGACGCGATAGAGTGAATTCCTTAAACGATGAATGAAACAAGTGTACTAGATGTGAGGCAGTGTATTGTTTTAAAAGCTTAATTTCAGTCTGTTTAATTCTCTCAGACGCCTTAATTTCTGTTTCAACCCTTTTAGACTCAAGAATTTCGAAATCCGTTTGAAGTTGTTGAATATTATTAACGACTGACTCTTTAACTTTAAGTTCTTTTGAAAGATTTGCTCTTAAACTTTCAATTTCTAGCAAGTTATCCATTTGAACTTTCCTAAACCTACCAAATTTAGGATTGGTTAAGGTAATGGTCACTAGAGTTAATTCCAAGGTGTTAACCTTTTGTTTATACAAAGCAAGCTCGTCAGATAATGTCTGATTAATCCCGAGGGTGTGATTGATCGCATTATTCATTTGGCTAAGCATAGATGCCGACACCGTGACCAGATCTTGTTGAGCAGACGAATTTGTAGATAGAATAGCTCTCGGTTGTGTTTCAATCAAAGTCTGAGGACTTGCATTGATATTACTATCATTGTTTGTCTCCTTGTTTGAATTACTAACCACCGAATGTAACACTCTCAAATTTCATATCGGTACAGCGGAAGGGTCTTTTAGAGTGTTACGGGATAGCACAATAACTCCAATCATGGACAACACATAAAAATGGTTGTACAAGGTTTAACATACATTCATTCGATAAAAAGTTTTAAAGTGTACAACAGGTCCCAAATTATATAGGTCATTAAGTTTACAAAACATAGATCGAATGAACAATTTTATTATTATGTGGGCCATCTGAGTCGATCTCCATCTGGATTAACTTCAAGCACCTGAGATAAAAACATGCAAAAATCATATCAGCGAATGCCGAGTGAATTCATAGAGTTTAATAAAACCGTTATATAAAACAATCGTTGAAATCAGAACACAAGTATAATATAAAAAGTAAGTCCTCGTATTGCTAGTCAGGCAATATATAAATCAAAGCATACATCTTAAACCGTCCATGAGACCGTAGCCTCAGTATTACCATTATAGGTAATATTATTATCGTTATTAGCATCGTATCATATCAGACATTTAGATTACATTGGATTATTATTAGCCGCATGACATTGTTACCTTACTATCACAACAACGGGCCGCGAACCCGACAAACAATTTGCCCATCTAAGTTAGCGTGGTTTCATGCTATATAAATCTTCTCATACATAAATTCGCTTACCAATCAATGTGGTACGACGGGGATCAACCGTCAAGGTGCGAACTGGGGTGATCGTCCCCAAATAGTACTATCATATGCATAAGCGTCTACCAACTCCCGGTAGTTCACAATTCATGCTAATGGGACTTTGAGTGACATAACCTAACTACTAATAATCCTTTTTATCTCGTTTATTGGGTCATAGCATCATTCGGGTCCATATCATTAAGCATACCATTGGGACTACTTGTGTTCTATTTTTATCAAAAACTAGCATGTTATCTCCCTCGCGGGTTTACAAATCATTTTATAAAACATTTAAAAGAGTGCGAGGCTATGAACTCACGTTGATAATGAAAGGCGGATTATCGGCTACGGGCGTGCTTCGGTCACGGAAACCTATATAAATAATAATCGGTCTTAGAATTTTGTCCAATGACTTTATCAAAATAACAATATACATATGATGATTTTGTACATATGATGATGATCAAGTGGGTTTATATATTCTTATTTACTCATTTTAGTGTTTATGTATTGGTAACTTTTTACTAGTTTACTAGTTTTACCTATTTACATGTTTTAGGTCCAATAAGCCTATTATAAGTTCATTAACTTGTATTAATCCATTTTATATTTGTATTATCAGTATTTATACTTTACATGTTGGGCCCAATTGGGTTAAGCTCAATAAGTAATTTTTATAAGTGTTTAACTTATTTAGTTAAATTATTAGTCTAAATATGCTAACTTAACTCGTTAATGTCCGTATATCATATAGTTTGGGTTTTATCGGTTTTTAATTGTATTAGGTACTTATATATCAGTATAGGACTTTTAAAAACATTACATTAGACGGGTTTGATCGTCTAAGTTTTAATTGACGAAAAACATAATTTTATGGTAATAGCCGAAAAAGTCGTAAAAATCATGTCTATAGTTTTTATAACTTATAAATCTTATTCAACTACCATTTTTATAAAGTGTCCATTTATTTAACCTCATACATATTTATATAAATGAAATTTATAAGTTAGTGGGTTTTAATTCACATTTATACTATATTATTTGAGTGCTTATATAATACTATTAAACATTAATTCTTTAAAATCTGATTTTTAGTTTCATCTTTACCATTTTTATCATATCTTGAGTTCTATAAGGAGATATAAGCTCATTTTTGGATGGAATAAACTTCATATTATGTGCTACAAATAAGTTAGTTATAGCTACTGCTCATTCCATGTCTAACTATCCTTAACGATCCCTACAAAACAGACTATTCAGATTGGCACACTCATCTTGTTTTGATCATATCTCACTCATTTTGATGATTCCATTGCATGGCCAACTCTCACATGTGTATGAAATCTAACACCTACTGTAAATGGATTCCACCATGAAAATTTATCAGTTTATAACTTGGTTACTTACTGACTTCATACAGCCAACAATTTAAGCAAGATTTTAGCCTTGTTTCTTATGGCTTTTCATCTTTTTAATCATATTTATCAACACTTGATACCCACACAACATTTTTATCATCATATATTCATCATATACATATACAATAAGAAAGAAAATACATTTGATCTTTACAAAAATAACAAGAGAAATGGAAAGGATGATCTTCTTTACCAACCAAGATTATATCTTGTTTTTGGATGACAACAACTTGATGAACACCAAATATATCTCCAAGATCATCAACCACCAAGATAGTTTGTTGAGAAATTAGCCCTAGGACACAAGAAAATCACCTTTTTTGTTGTTAATATGGCCACCAATCAATCAAGGGTTCAAGGTTTCTCCATAATATGGCTAGATAACATGAGATTTGTGGCTAGAAAAGATCAAATGGTGGTGTAGGATGGTGAAGTGGGACGGCAAGGATGAGTGGGAGAGAGTATGTGTGAGTTGTTTTGTATGTGAAATGGAGTAAATGGTAAAGGGTTAGTGGTTTTGATAGTTTGGTGGATGAGTAGCTTACTTGTTAAGCTTATGCTTAACAAGTGTAAGCTAGTTAAGTGTAAGGATGCCACATCAAGGATGTGGTGTCCTCTTTTGGTCGTCCCATAGTTAGTGGGGTGGGATAAACTTGTTTTGTCCCATCCCGCTAATTTACGGGTATTCCTCGATTCTAGTTTTCTCGATTTGCGTGCCCTCGGGTCGTTTTACGAAAAACGTTTTTATAAATTATGAATCAACGGCACAAAAAAATTCTAATAAAAATTGTCTCATCAAAAACGGAGTTCAAAAACGTAAATATGTAATCCTAAGGTTTCCGGTTTAGTCGTAAAGGACGCTAAATTACGCACGTAAGCCTAAATTTAAATCCGTAAATTGTGAGTTCATCAACCAAAACAAAAATAAGTTTCAAAATATTATACGAGAAAATAATTCACTACCTGAAAATGTTAGATTGTCACAGCTTTTTCTCCTAAAAGGGATCAACGTCCTCATGATCCATTTCATTTCGATGTCCGTTTCTTATTGAAATCAAAGAGGTGCGGATATTTCTTCCACATTTCATCCTCTCGTTCCCAAGTAAATTCCGGTCCATGCTTTGAATTCCATCGGATCTTGACAATAGGTATCCGACTTTGTTTCAGTTGCTTTACCTCACGATCCATAACCTCTACGGGTTCTTCGATAAAATGCAACTTCCCATCTATTCGAACCTTATCCAACGAAATTTTCTCATCACTCATTGCTAGACATTTCTTCAGATTAGATACATGGAATGTGTTGTGAACACCATGAAGTTCTGGGGGTAACTCTAGTTTATAAGCCACCGGACCTACTCTAGATAAAATCTTAAAGGGTCCAATATAGCGGGGATTCAATTTTCCTCGCTTTCCAAATCTTATAACGCCTTTCCATGGTGATACTTTCAACATTACTCGGTCACCCACTTTAAACTCCATCGGCTTCCGCCGCACATCCGCGTAACTTTTCTGTCTACTACGGGAAGTCAACAACCTATTCTTAATCTGAACTATCATCTCCGTAGTCTTCCGGATCAATTCCGGTCCCGTGAGCTGGGTATCCCTAACTTCACTCCAACATACAGGATATCTACACTTCCTACCATACAAAGCTTCGAACGGTGCAGCCTTAATACTAGAATGGTAACTATTGTTATACGAAAACTCTGCTAAAGGAAAATGTTTATCCCAATTCCTACCAAAATCTAACACACAAGCTCTCAACATATCTTCTAGTGTTTGTATCATTCTTTCACTTTGCCCATCAGTCTGGGGGTGATAAGCAGTGCTCATGTCGAGATTCGTTCCCAAAGATCTTTGGAGAGATTTCCAATAATTCGATGCGAATCTAGGATCTCGATCTGAAATGATCGATACAGGCACTCCATGCTTGCATACAACATTCTCAAGGTATATACGAGTCAGCTTCTCCAGTGAGAACTGCTCTTTAACCGGAATGAAGTTTGCTGATTTGGTCAGTCTATCGACAATAAACCAAATCGAGTTATTTCCAGATGATGTTCTAGGAAGCTTGGTGATAAAGTCCATCGTAATTCGCTCCCACTTCCATTCAGGAATCTTTGGCTGTTGAAGTAGTCCTGATGGCTTTTGATGTTCAGCTTTGACTCTAGCACAAGTCAAGCATTGAAGAACATACATAGAAATATAAGCTTTCATATTCGGCCACCAGTACAACTTCTTCAAATCATGGTACATCTTATCAGATCCCGGATGAATGGAATACTTAGATTTATGGGATTCTAACATAATCAAGTCTCTTAAGCCTCCAAACTTAGGTATCCACATACGACCTCTTAAGCATTTCACTCCATCAGCTCTAACCTCTAAAGGATCTCCTTCTCCTCGGAACCCTTCATTAACAAAATTTTCTTTCTTACAAGCTTCTATTTGCGCATTTCTAATTTGCTTAGGAAAATTATTGCGCACGGTCAAGACTAGAGAACCTACCCTGATAGGCTCTTTATCTTTCCTGCTTAATGCATCGGCAACAACATTGGCTTTTCCTGGGTGATATTTTATATCACAATCATAATCACTTAATAACTATATCCATCTTCGTTACCTCATGTTCAATTCCTTTTGATCGAGAATATATTGTAGGCTTTTTTGATCGGTGAATACCGTACACTTGGTGCCACACAGATAATGTCTCCACAACCTAAGAGCAAAGACTACAGCTCCTAACTCAAGATCATGAGTGGTATAATTCTCCTCATTCTTCCTTAATTGCCTAGAAGCATTAGCTATCACTTTTTCTCGCTGCATCAAAACAGCTCCATAGCCTCTAAGAGATGCATCACAATACACTACAAAATCTTCACTCCCGTCGGGTAATGATAAAATTGGAGCACTACATAATTTTTGCTTCAATGTCTGAAATGCTCCATCCTCATCACTTCCCCAAACGAAAGGTTTATTCTTCTGGGTAAGCTTAGTCAAGGGTTTAGCTATTAGAGAAAATTCTTTAATGAATCGCCTATAATAGCCAGCCAATCCTAAGAACTGTCGCACTTCCGTTGGCGTTTTCGGTGCAGACCAATTCTTAATGGCGTCAACCTTTGCAGGATCAACATGAATTCCATCTTTGTTAATCACATGACCAAGAAATTGCATAGAATCTAACCAGAAATCACATTTCGAAAACTTAGCATACAACCTTTCATCCTTTAACAAATTCAAGATAATCCTTAAATGTTCTCTATGTTCATCTTCATTCTTAGAATAGATTAGAATATCGTCAATAAACACACTCACAAATTTGTCCAAGTAGGGCTTGCACACTCGATTCATTAAATCCATGAAAACCGCTGGTGCGTTAGTTAACCCAAATGGCATTACTTGAAATTCATAGTTTCCATAACGAGTTCTAAATGCAGTTATAGGAATATCTTCTTCACGGACACGAAGTTGGTGATATCCTGACCGCAAATCTATCTTAGAATACACACTAGATCCTTGTAGTTGATCAAACTAATCATCAATCCTAGGTAAAGGATAGCGATTTTTAATTGTCAACTTATTCAGTTCCCTATAATCAATGCACATACGGAAAGATCCATCCTTCTTCTTAACAAACAAGACTGGAGCTCCCCAAGGCGACGAGCTCGGTCGAATAAAACCTTTATCAGACAACTCCTTAAGTTTTTCAGATAACTCCTTTAATTCAGAAGGGGCCAATCGGTAAGGCGCACGTACCACCGGTGCAGCACCAAGAATTAAATCGATTCGAAACTCAACTTGCCTTATCGGTGGAAGTCCGCGTAAATCTTTAGGAAATACCTTAAGAAATTCACAAATAATAGGTACATCTTCCAATCGTTTCTCCCTAGACTCATTCCCGGTCACTTGAGCTAAGAATAACTCACAACTGTTCCTGATGTACTTTTGGACTTTAATACATGAAACGATTTTCAAACGGGATTCACCTCGATTACCATCAATTACTAACGCCCTATTCCTAAGAGGAATCTTAACCTTCTTCTCTCCACATAAAATAGTAGCATTATTCAACGACAACCAATCCATACCAATGATAATATCAAAACTACCTAATTCTATCAACATCAAATCAATCGGAAAGGAATAGTTCAAGAGATTTAGAGAGCATCCTTTTAATAGCTTATTAGTTTTCACTAATTTACCATCAGCCAATTCCACCTCGTAACTGGTATTTATCTCAACAGGTTCAATGTCAATAAGGGCACTAAATTTAGTGGATACAAAGCTCCTATCAACACCCGAATCAAATAAAGCAACAACATAATAATTGTTGAGTAAAAACGTACCGGTAACGACATTCGGATCCTCTTTCTTCACCTCGATTGTTCCAAGTTGATAAACATCACCCTTGGGGTTTCTTCCAGGTACAATCGCTTTCAACTTGGGGCATTCCGATTTCCTATGACCTTCTTCATTACAGTTGAAGCAAATGGTTCCCTTCTTACACCTTTCAACCTTGTGGCCAAGCTTTCCGTAATTTCGGCACTTCCAGCAGTCGTCAGCATGCCTCTTGTTGCCACACTTAGGACATTTATCATCGTTGCGCGGTGTGTTGTTGGTAAGAGCATTTGCATTCCCCTTTCTCTGGTTCTGACGGCGATTGAAATTCTTCCTATTATCACCTCTATCTACACGATCACCATGACCCTTTCTTTTCTCACCAACACGGGCTTCATCTTACCTATCCTGAATTATCTGTCCAATGAGTTGGTAAGCCATTCGAACAGCATCATTAATGGTCAGTGGTTTAGATGATGTCACGTCCCCCCGGATATTCTTGGTCAACCCTTTAATATATTGTTCAATTCGGATCTCTTCGGGTTCCACCAATCGAGGACATAGCAAGGCCAACTCATGGAATCAGTTTGTGTAACTATCAATGTCCACACCTTTCATTCTCAAATGAATCAACTCTTGTTCTAACCTAATAATCACACTACGAGGACAGAATTCCAAATTCATCCACTTCTTAAAAGTCTTGGTAATAAGTCTCATGTTTAAAACCGTTATAAAACCGTGTTTATCGATTCTTCTTGTCAACTTAATTTTTTAACATCGTTGTCTATTGGGAGGGGTTATTGATTTGATGGTTTGGTTACACCGTTAGGACTCTATTTTTAGACCTAAATCTCTATTATCGCATAAGTCAAACAATGTATCCTCGTGAAACATTCAAGACAAAATAAAATATAATAGATACAACTTAGGAATAATGGGAGGATAAGTACGTGATTAGGGCATATGAGTAGTGTTAGCATTACTAACTTATAATGACAATGATCTCGTTGCACGCTTGGCATGGAATTGGGGTGAAAATCGAGGACGATGAAATTATTTCTAACGAAGCATTCACATGTTCTTATTCTATGAACCTAAACGTCCCATTTTGCGATGAAAATCATACATTATGTCTAAAACGCAAGTAGTAGCAATAGTAG
Source organism: Glebionis coronaria (assembly GCA_025667525.1). Taxonomy (NCBI): domain Eukaryota; kingdom Viridiplantae; phylum Streptophyta; class Magnoliopsida; order Asterales; family Asteraceae; genus Glebionis; species Glebionis coronaria. Next base: position 388,042,416 of record CM046875.1, read on the forward strand.
TAGTGTAGCTAGTTTATCGTTCAATAAAGTGAATAAAAATGAATTTTGGAGATGCTACGATACTTTATTCTAGCATTGCGTGAGGGCACGGTAATGTTTTAGTATGAGGGAGTGATGAGACTGCTTTTATACATAGTCTCATCGTCCAAAATGGGCTTAAAATGCATTAAATATCATTAAAATGCCAAATATATGCTCGTGTTTGTTGCTTGTGTATTTTAGGTACAAATATTGAGGAAATGGCAAAAGACCACAAGAATCATGCAAAAACGAATACGGGAAACGAAGCCGCACAAAGAACCGGGCCCAAGAATGGAATTTTCAAAAATGACCTTGAAGTTTGAAGATTGTACAAGTTTGGTCCCTCAAGAATTGAAGACTTGTCATTTTATACCCCTGTAAAACCTCAAAATTACATGTGGGTCCCCAAAATGTCAAGAGTTTACAAGAATAGCCCTTGGAGAATGGTCAAATTACACAAAAGACCCTTGGTCAAAGTTTGCAAACTTAACATGCCATATTTGACAAGTTGACAAAAGTTGATATAAAGGGAAAAGAGTTATTTGCTGATTAAACTTGATATGCCAAAATTATGGAAGTCAGGGGATTAGTTGTGTCAAAATTATAACCCAAATCCACCAAACAGCCCATATACCCAACTTAAACCCGTCATTAACCCAACTAAAACCCAATACCCGACCCAAGTCAACTCATCCAGTCAACCCCCACTCACTACCCATCCTCCACTCCCAACACACCACGTCACCTCCTCACCCCACATCCACCAATCACAACCCCCACCCCATCCACGTCACATCCCATTAACTGAAAACTTAATCAGTTAATTTCCCACCCAAACACATTTTTAAACTAAATCTATTCCCCAAATAGATTAAACTTTCCCTAATCCCTAATATACCCTAAAACGTCCCAGGATCAATTGAGCACAAACAAAAGGGGTTTTTCCCTATTTTATCCAGATTAGCAATTAACCTAAGCCTTAACACAACCCACCTTCAATCAACCTCACCCGTGACCTCCAAAGGACCCCACAGTTGTCCCCTGCTTCAACATTTTGGGCAAATTTTGAATCTTGCATACCATTCAACAGCCAAGATGATTTTCGTGTTCCCAAAGCTTGAATGAACGCTCCTGATCAGTTCAAGACAAACTAGCTACAGCTGTGCATCAACATCAATCACGTGAAGACCAAATTTGACTGAAAATTCAAATGGCATGTTAGGGATTTCATTTATTAGGGTTTTAGATTCTAGACTCTTCTGTGACCCATTATATAAGGGCATATAGGGTTTTCATTCATTCTTGTTCCAGATTTTGCTAAAAATATTGTAATCCCTTTTTATATTATAAAAGTTGGTATTTTATTTCAAAAGTAATTCCTTTTTATGTTTAAAAGTTGGTGTTGTTGTTAGCATAATCTGAGTTCCATTTATCCATATTATTCTTGAAATTCCAAGGTTTTCATCTATTAAAGATTTTCAGAAAATCGTGTTTAAGCAGTTTTTTGGAAAAGTTTTTCATAAGTCTAAGATTTGTGACTTGGTGAAGTGAAAGTGGATCCAAGTCATTGGTTTCAAGGCTTGTTGGTTTCAAAGGTCCCAAAAAGATTTTTAGAAAAAAATCACTTTCCCATTTTTTTACTAAGCCTTACTGTATCAAAAGCCATAAGCTACAAGCTTATGGCCTTTTGATACTTGAATTTGCTGCCTATTGTTTGTGAATGTGCAGGACCCAAGCAAGGAAGAAGGTTCAGTCATTTCCATCTCATTCTTTATCTTTGAAGATATTATAAGCTTAGGGTCCACTTGGATTCCTGCAACAAGCTTCTCTACACTTCTATTAGCTCCTAAAAGCTCAAAACAAGTGCATTTGGAAGGCTTCAGCTTGGGTAATCAACTTGAACCCCATTTGGCTTATTTTTTGAAATTTTATGTGAGCTTATATGATTGTGTGAAGAACATGTGTTTGTGATAACTAATCTGCTGGTTTATGCTTATTTGATGTTTTCTTGCATGTTAGAAGTGTTTAAAATCAGTTTGAGTAAGGTTTATTAGGTTTTGGTTTGAAAATTTTTTAGTTCTGAAAATTAGGGGTTGTTTGGATCTGCTTTGTACGACAAGTATTTGACAAATAATTGTCCTTAATATGATCTGAATAAACTCCAATAGGTTAGTTGAGATTTAAAGTATCATTTGTTCCAGTAGTAACTAGAAATGGGAAGTTGTATGTTAAACTTTGGTAGAAATAACTATAAATTCAGTAAAGCTTCATCACTGCCTTGATTTTAGGATTTTTGTTCACCAAATATGGAAATCTGTTAAGGTTTGGTCTAATATAGGTCTCAGTAGTGCTTAGTCTTGATTTGGTGATGTTTTGAGCAAGATACAAGCATTCTAATTTCACCATATTGTCAAGCATATCAGCAACTATTGACCCAGACCCATAGGCACATCATAGTAACTGTTTTTGCCCCATTGTGTGTGATTCTTGGTTGTGAGCTTGTGTTTTTATTACATTTACTGACTCCCTACACTCCACTGAGTGTAGGGGTGCCTTATTGTCCAAAGATAAGCTCTCAAATAAGCTTTCCTAAGCTTATAGGTCAACTGACCCGTTTTTATAACTAGCAGGGGGAACCAATTTCCCACTGCCAGTGTCAAGGTTTCCACTGCTAAGCTACTGGACAAAAATCAGTCCAAGTGTTACTATCAATTTCAAACTTTTTTGTCTTTTGTGGACCCAAATAGGTTTTAGGACTTCAAATTAATTTCATTATTTTTCTTATTTTATTTTTGATTTTTAAGTTTATTAGATTTTTTCTTAGTGTTCATCTGGTATTATTTAGATTTAATTGCTATTTTTAATTACTTTTAAATTTCTGTTTTTTGTCTTTTAGTGTGAAAAAGTAATATTTTTCAGTTTTAAAATTTTTCATAGATTAAGAAAAATAATTTAAGATTTTTAGTTCAAAAAGTTTTTACTGTTCACTTTTTATTTAAATTTTAGAATTAATTTAGTTTAATTAGGGTTTAATTTCAAACTGTTTTTGTCTTTTAGTGAAAAATTTTATATTTTTCAAACTTTTTCATTTTTCTACTGTTCTTTAGTATAATTTAGAATTTTTAAAATTGTCAAATTATTTTTGGCATTATTTTATTATTTTTATGATTATTTTAGTTTAAAAATAGTTTTTAGTGTTTTAAAAATAGAAAAATAGTTTTGAAAATTTAGGAAAAATAATTTTTAGTCTTTAAATAATATAAGTAACTTATTAGTTCAATAAAATAATATTTTGGACATTTTGTTAATTATATTTGATTTTAGGGCTTTAATTAGCATTTAAAATTGAATATTTAATTAATAAAAGGTTTTAAAATATTTTTGTTGGATTTTTATTCTTATTTATATTATTTTAGACTTAGTTTTAACTTTTAATTAATTTTTAGGTTTAATTTTTTTTAATTTGGTGCATTTTACGGTTTTATGTGAACGACCTTTTCGTCTTAGTGTAATCCGTCATCGTAACCGTCATTCTCTTCTTACCCCATTTCTATTCTCTTTTCTCATAATCATATAATCACAAAAGTTAATCATTTCATTACACAACGCACTAGCCTCCTCGAGAACGAACTCACTTTAGGGTCATTTACACACGGTTTTCCTAAATCGTCGTGCTTACCCTATTTTGGTACTCTTTTCCAAAAGGGTATACAAAAACTCAACCATCATTTTGGCGCCGCTGCCGGGGAGGCGTGTTTTTTTGTGTTTTGATTTGAACAATTGTTGTTTTTATATAGCCATAATAAGTATTTGTATTAGTAGCACTCTACTAATACGTATTATCGGTTTTTCGTTTTTTGTGAATACTATTACTATATTGTATACGTAGAACAATAAATTCACAAGTACTCTAAATACGTGAGAAATCACAACCTTGACTTGGGAGGTCATTACCCAATCATTGTATTCGAATCTCAAACCAAAGAAAAAAGGCAAAAATAGATAAATACTTTCGAGAAGCTCGATTTTGAAAATACAAACTATAAGGTGGGTATAAGGCGGATATTATAAAATATACCTAAGGAAAAAGGCTCTTAAGTGCTTCGCGCCACCTCGTTTCCCCGCTTGCTTGTGAGTATTTGATTTTGAGAGCTAATCAAGGGTTTTGCCGCCCAAAGTATTATTAAGTATCATATATATTTTCTTGGTTTTATTTGATTAAACCCTCTTGAACGTTTTGGTGTTCCACCAACGTTCTAAAGTCATCGAAGGCGTTCACTTCACGTGATCGTTTTCATTCCTTGAGGCTTCTTTAATCAAGAGATTTGATTAAGGAGGAGATTTGTAGATTTTTGTCTACTTAATACAATTCCAAAAATCCAAAAAAAGTAAAAACAATCAAAAATCCAAAAAAATTGAAAAAGTTAAAAACACCAAAAAGAATCTTCTTTGCTCATCCCACGTTGTACGTGACGTTTATGCTTACTCGTAATCAAGCAAGACGTGCACGTAAACGAAAAACAAAAAGGAGGAAACACCTACTCCTAATCTTTCTGGTGAAGACACTCCAAGTGAGGAACCTATTGTAGAACAAGAAGCTATCATGGCTAATCGTACTATGATGGAGTTGCTTCAAGCACCCACCGAGGGTTTTGGAGAGGCCATTGTGATTCCCGCCATCCTTGCGGAGAACTTCGAGATCAAGACAGGTTTAATGTCTATGCTTCAAGCCAACAAGTTTCGCGGACACGAGAAAGACAACCCATATTATCACAATAGGCAATTTAATCGTCTCACCGCGACAAGCAAGTTTAAGGATGTACCACACGATGCCATTAAGATGATGTTGTTTCCATACTCGTTAGATGGACCCGCCAAGATATGGCTCGAGAAAGAACCCCCAAATTCGATTTTGACGTGGGGTGATCTCGTTTCGAAATTTGTGAATCAATTTTTTCCACCATTTAAAACAACACATTTGAAAAACGAGATTTCACGATTTACACAAAGATCTAATGAAAGTTTTTCAATGGCTTGGGAAAGGTTTAAAGAAATGTTACATGAATGTCCACACCATGATTTTTCCGAATTGCATCAAATTGACACTTTTTATAATGGGCTTAATGATCATGAACGAGATTACTTAAATGCCGCCGCGGGTGGTAATGTTTTGTGCAAAATGACCGAAGAGGCTTTGAAAATCATTGAAAATAGGTCTAAGGTTTATAGCCCTCGTAACACACCGAGTGTTACTAATTTGGGTTCGCAATCGTCTCGTAGCATTAATGCCTTGCAAGATGAAGCAAATGAGGAGAATCGGTTTTTTGATAGGTTTTCGACTCTTATGACTCATTGGAAAGCACAAGATGCTTTGAATTCCGCATCGGTTAAGGCGGTTGCCAAGAGTTGTATTTCGTGTGGTGGAGCTCATGATTTTTCCGAGTGCATTACCGCGGATGGTAACACTTCGAATGCTTATGTAGCCACGGGAACTTATAACCAAAACGGTCAAGGTTCCCGCCAAAATCAAGCTCCACAAAATCAAAATGCTAACAACTATCGAAACAACAATCAAAGTGGTGCTTATCAAGGAAATCAACGTAACTACAACAAGGGTAATTATCAAAGTGGAAATGGGCAAATTTCAAACCAAAACCAAAACCGTGATTTTCAAACTACCACACAAGGTTTTCAAAATGATCACACCAAAAATCTTCAAGGAGAATTTTTGAATTATGCTAAAGCAAACGATGCTAAGTTTGATAATATGCAACATGAAATGGTTAGCTTAAGATCCGAGTTGAAAAACGAGCTTAAAAACGAACTTGCTAATGAACTTAAGACTCATGCTAATAAAATGGAAGGAAATGTTCAACGTCTCCAACAAAATCAACAAAAAATGGAGCAAGGTCAACATGAGATTAAGCAAGAGTTGTTAAAACCGGATGCTAGGCAATCTAAGTTTGAAGACCGAATGGGAAAAATGTTTGAAGCTATCATGTGTAAACCTTCTTCTTCGGGTGGTCTTACTAGTGATACCATCGTAAACCCGAAAGGAGAATTGAAGGTTATTACTACTCGTAGTGGTAAAACTTTCAAAGAACCCATTTCTCGTCCAAGTACTTCTATGGTGAAGGAAAAAGAGAAAGAACCCGAGGTGGTGGTAGAAAAGGAGCAAATTCCAAGCCGACGAAGTACCACTCAAACCACACCTACGGTTGAACCAATACCAATAGTGGAACCCGAGATTCCAAGGCCTTTGCCTATGCCCCAACCCACACCACCCTTACCTTACCCTTCAAGACGAAACAAGGAAAAGGCACAAGAACGAAATAATTATCAATTTGAACTTTTTATGAAAATGTTTCGTGACTTGCATTTTAATATAAGTTTTGCCGACGCCTTGGTCATGATGCCTCGTTTTGCCGCGAATTTTAAAAGTATGTTGAATAACAAAGAGAAATTGCAAAAGTCATCTAGTTGTTCTTCGGTTTTTCTTAGCCGCATACCTCAAAAAGTCAGTGATCCCGGTAAATTTTTAATCCCATGTGCAATACAAGATATGGAAGAATGCTACGCCTTGGCCGATCTTGGTGCTAGTATAAATTTGATGCCTCTTGAGATTTTTAAGTCGCTCAATCTTCCAAATCTCACTCCTTCAAGAATGTCAATCGAGATGGCCGATCATTCTACGATTCTAGCTTGTGGAGTAGCCGAGGACGTCTTCGTAAAAGTTGGAAAGTTCTACCATCCCGTAGACTTTATCGTTGTTGACATCCCCATCGATCCTAAAGTTCCTCTAATTTTAGGTCGATCATTTTTGGATACCTCGAGAGCACTTATTGATGTGCATGCTAGGAAAATCACTCTTCGTTTCAATGAGGAAGAACTCGTCATAAATGCAACTCAAAACTCCAGACTTTCTCATGTGTACTCTATCACGTCTTTGAACAATGTTAGTCCCATCAAAAACATTTGTAACAGGATTTCAAAAAGAGTTTTAGAAGTTGATGATAAAAACGATTTTCCGTCCCCTCCGCCGATGGAGGTTAAGAGTGTTAAGTGATGAGACTGCTTCTATACATAGTCTCATCGTCCAAAATGGGCTTTAAATGCATAAAACATCATCATATAGACCATATATATGCTTGTATTTGTTGCTTGTGTATTTTAGGTACGGATATCGAGAAAATGACAAAAAGATCACAAGAACAATGCAAAAACGAACACGGGAAACGAAGCCGCACAATGAACCAGACCCGATTGTTGAATTTTCCAAAAAGACCCTCAAGTTTGAAGATTTGTCAAGTTTGGTTCCTTAACTTTTGAAGACTTGTCATTTTAGGCCCTTGTAAACCTCAAAAATTTCAAAGTGGTCCTTAAAGTTTCAAGATATATTATTTTTAGTCCTTGAATATTGCTCAAATTTGCATAAATGGTCCTTGTTCATGAGCATACAAAGTTGAAGGACCAAAATGACATTTGGTCAAAGTTACATATCAAAGGAGATGGAAGTTTAGGCTGATGGAACTTGTTATATACATTTCTAGGAAAAACATGGACTAAAAGTGCACCATTACCAAACTTATACCCAAATTAGTACCCAACATCATTCCAGCCCAGTACACCACATGTTTATTATTAATCCATTTGGATTAATATAAAACAATACATAAGACCGAGAAACACACTTGCCTAATCCCAAAAGTAATCAGCCACCCTACTGTTCTCCCATAAACCCTAGTAATTACCAGTTCCAATTGGTTTATCCCCACCAATTAACCCTAAATTAAGTTGGGCGTTTTGTTTGTTAGCTTACATACAACACCCCCACATGCTCAAGACAGTGACCACTCACCATCTTGTCCCTCTCTCAGCAACAATATATCACGGGCCACACTCATTTGGCAGGATATGAGGACCAATCAACGGGTATGATTCAATAACTTATTCCCCACAACAACATATAGGGTTGAGATTATTGTTATACAGCTGGAGCATCACATGGGAACCAAGAACAAGCCAGACCAGATTCAAAAGTCATAATATTCTTCAAAGATGCTGAAAAGATCGAAGGGTATTTTAGGGTTTCTTCTAATTAGGGTTTATGTTCTAGAAAACTCCATGTAGCTGTATATAAAGCAATAGGCAGTAGCATTTTTTTTTGTTTTTTCTTCCAATTTTTCTTTTTCAGTTTCCTTTGTAATGTGATACATTTTAATGAAATAGAAATCTTGAGTTCCATTTAAAACTTTTTGTCATTTAAATTATTTTCTTTTTAATATTTGTCACTTAAAGTTCAGTTTATTCAAAAAAATCAAAACCTTGTTTTTTTTGAAGATCCGCTATTGCATAACCCCTGTTATAAGCTCATTTGACGAATAAGTTTAAAACTTGGTATGTGTCCTAGTGTTAAATTCGGTACATTTACTTTTTCTTGCAAAGTATAATTCAAAGAGTTTGAATTTTCAAGTCTTGAAAGAAAAGAAAATAGTGAAAAATCAGATTGTTGTTACTGTTTCTGTTTCACGTTTGTTGATTCTCAGCAGGTTCGGGAAGCTTGTGCTTTTACGCTAGCACATAAGCTCGACCATCCCAAGGCATGGATGTATGCCTTGGAGGTACACATTTTCGTCCCTTTTCTATATTTTCTGCGAATTCATTTTTGAATGCATGATTTGGTGATTATTTGAAGTGAAAGTGGTTTGCAATCTGCTTGTTAGACTTATTAAATGGAGTTTGGGACAGTGTGTTTTGAGTATAATGAGTAACTCTCAAGGCATTCTTAGCTCTGCTCTCATTTTGATATTCTAGGATTAGTGATTTTGGCCAAAGATTTTGGGGATAAGCTTGAAAAGGTAGTTTAGTCTTTTGCTTAATATCGGCTTACTAAACTTTTATGGGTGTTTGGGAATGCTAGTTGCTGAATAATGTAGACCATTAATCGGCCAAGCTGTACTCTGCACGGCTTATTAGGGTATAGAAGATTTGATTTTGACGAGAAGATTTGAGGTCTTAGTTTGAAAAGTATGTTTCGTTATTTTTTTTATTTTTTTTTTATATATATAAAAATCTGTCAAAGTTGTTTCATCTCTCGATTTGATGAATTGATTCATGCTCTGACTTTGTTTAGTTGCTTTTGGTTTAAGGATGTAGGCTTCTTTGTTGTTTGTGGTATTGTTTTGTTGTGGTCTCAAAAGATTTGAAGTGCGATCCGCTGGGCACAGTTTTGAACACACCAAACAACTCACAGCCTCGAACAGACCGTATAACCAAGTAGCAGGCTGATTTAGGTCTTAGTCTCTTTTAGGATTGTTAGATTTTCAATATTTTATGTTGAGATGGTGTGTGTAAGGTCTGGTAGCTCAGTTCACAGCCATAAGGATAAGTCCACAAAGAATGCAAAAAGTTGAGGCAAATGCGTGATTTTACTGTCAAAACATGTCAACCATCAGTTCACTTTTGTAGTTTTACTTTTGGTGTTTAAGAGTCTAATTCGTGTAAGTTTGCTAGTATTAGGTTTGATTTTAGAATTATTAGTGCTTTGGTTTAAGTTTGGAGTGCTTATAGTAGCTTATTACGCAAACCTTAGTCACTAAAAAGCTAGTATTAACCACTGCTTGACAGAAATAGGGGGCATAGGCCCACTGTTTATTGCTTTTTGGTGACTGCCGTGTTCACAAGTGTAACCTCTGTGGCTTATATTTGGGATATGCTTGCGTGTGGTGCTTTGAGTTTTGTGTGCCTTTGTATTCGCAGCGTATAACAATAACCAAAGAAAAAAAAGGGGTAAACAAGGCTTGCTGTGTGTTTTTGTTGTATACAGGGCGCACACACAAGCCCAATTTGTGGCATTCTTTTTGTAATTTTTGCATTGTCTTGTTACTGTGGGTTGTGTTTATCCACTGTGCATCCATAAACAAAGAAAGAAAAAGTGTTAAAAAATTTTGGGTGCTACCAAGAATCGAACCCACGCCATTTCCCCAGTCTACGCCTCACAAACACAACCCTTTACCAACTGCCCCAAGGACTTTATTGGTAAAGGGTGGGGTTGTTTTAAACTTAAACACTTCTTGTTTTCAGCTTATAATAATAAGCCGTACCCTATAAGCCCCAATTACAGCTTATTTTGTGAACAATTTTCTTCTTTTTCATTTTTCCTTTGTTCCTTAGATAATTTGAGATTTTTCTGTTTAATTTTTATATTTTTTTTATTTCGTAGATTATTTATAATTATTATATTCATTTTAATTTTTTTTTAGTCCATAAAAAATAGAAAAAAGTTTATAAAAGTTTTCAAAAAATATTTTTTAGCTTTTATATAATATATTTTAGGTTTACAAATAAAAAAGTTTTTATTTTGTTTTTTTTCTTAATTATTTCATTTTCTAGGATTTTTATTTAAATTTAAAAATTAATATAAAGTAATTTAAAAGTTTTCAAAATTTTTGGTTTGCGCATTTTTCTTAGTTAGGATTTGTAGAATATTTTAGTAATTTTTAATTATTTTTTAGGTTAGATTTTTCGTTTGGTCACGTTTTCACATTTGTTTGTTTAAGCGTTTTCGATCGTTTTTAACGTAACTCGTTTTCGTTTTCCCTTCTTTCCTTCTATCCAAAAGCATATTCACTCGAATAAATAACGTATTATATTGTTGGCTAAACACCATACCTCCTCGAGAACGAACTCGACGACGAGTATTCGCGTTTTTCACAAAACGTGATACTTAATACTTACCGCTTTATTAGTACTTGTTTTTCCTAAGGCAAGTGACTAATTTTACGACATCAAAAATGGCGCCGCTGCCGGGGAGGTGTGTTTAGCCATACTTATTTATCGTTTTTGTTTGAGTGTTTACGTTTTATCGTAAATACTTCTTTTTATTTTTCTATACTATTAGTCATACAAATAAATACGTGTTAAATTGAACTCAATTAACACAAACTCGTTTTCTCGTTTTTTATTGTGCATAATATATTGTATTTACGTAGAAAAATTAACACACAATAATTATCCAAATACGCGAGAAATCGCACCTCAATAGTTGAGCGTTCCGGTCACTATTGTTGTTCGAATTCAAACGAAATCAAAGGCAAAATAGATAAATACTCTTAATTGATTTAATCTCGATGAATACAAACTATAAGGTGGGTATAAGGTGGTTTTATTTCACGACCTAAGGAAAAAAGGCTCTTAAGTGCTTCGCGCCGCCTCGTTTTCTCCGCTCGCTTGTGCGTATTTTGAAAGTGACGATCTATTAGGGGTTTGCCACATCAAGTATTATTAAGCTATTTTTGTGAGTTTTAATTATTGAACCTCGAAACGTTTTGGCGTTCCGCCAACGTTTCAAAGTCGACGAGGGTTTTTACTTCACGTAATTGCCTTCACTCCTCTTGGATTCATTAATCGAGACCTTTAATTAGTGGATAGTTTTTGTAGATTAATTTCTACGTAATACATCAAAATTCCAAAAAAGTTAAAAAAACCAAAAACACAAAAAGATTCTTCGATTTTTTCCTCTATTTTCATACTTCTCTTCTTTCACCCTCTATATCGTTTAATTCTCGAAACGACTTTCTCGTTGCATCATGTCGTATGATGGTGGATATTATTCGTGTCCATATTGTGGAGGCCCGCCCGATGGTGCCAATTGTTTTAATTGTAAGGTTATTGGAGGTCGAGAGGGTTATATCTATAACTCCGCCCCATGTGATCGTGGTGACAATTTTCAATCTTACGACCAAGATCACCGATCGTCTTCGTTTTATTCGTCATATGATTCGTCTTATAAAATGATGAGATTAATCAAAACGCCTTTTGTGACTATGTGAGACGTAATAATTAAAACTTAACGATGATTCAAGAACAAGTTACGAATCTTAAGGAACATTACGAAAAACAATTGGAAACTCAAAAGGAATTTTATTAAAGGAAATGGCCTCCATGAGAACCGAGTTGGAAAACGAATATGATGCCGCTTCTAAAGAACAAGAACGTTTATTTGACCTAATTGACGAGAGATGGGATAAAATTGTTGATAAAGTTGTGGAGGCTTACACTAATAAGCAAAATGAACTTCTTTCAACGATTGAGACCTTAGAGAAAAAAGTAGCTTCATACGAGTCGAGTTCTTCATCGAACGTCACCAATCCTAATCTCGGGAGAGGTTCAAGTTATTTCGACTCCTAAGACTCGTACGTCTCGTATTGATCCCAATCTCTCTAATTTTAGAGTCGTGCAACCTTCGTCGTCTTGCAAAAACGTAGAGGAAACAAAAACGTCATCCAACGAAGTTTTGAAAAATGTTTTTGAAAATAAACCAAAGGAAAAACTCGTAGGATACTTGGGATTATTAAATCTTGTACCTTCTAAACCTAATTTTTCTAATGAAGATGAAATTATTGAGGATTTTCTAAATCAATATACACTTAATTTTGACGAAGAAATTCCATTAAATGATTTTAAAAAATAAAAATGTGAAAAGGTTTTAAAGGAAATCGTTGAACCCACGTTTTTACAAGATGAACGAAAATTAATTCCGAAGGGACGTGTTAGTAGTTTTGCTAAAATGTTTGAAAACCCACGTTCGATCCCTTCGAAGGACAAAATTAAAACCGTCAAGGCAAAATCGTCACGAGACGAGCCTTTTACTCCTAATCCCACACCGAGTGAGATTTTGGATTTATCATGTGAGAAGTCCGCCGGTGGCCTTGCTCACATCGATACGTTTTTCGATATCGAGGTCGAAATGACAAAGGCAAAATCTTCAATCGAAGAGCCTTCTTTTCCTAGTTTCACGACGGTTGAAGCTAGCGACTCGATTATCGACGATTTTATTGCCCAACCTCTTCCACGAGGAAGAGAAGACGTTTTTTATCCCGATGGTGATTTTTCCGAGATCAAACGTATTCTTGATGATCCACCTTCTATTTTCGAGTTTGATGAGGACCGTTGCGTTAGCCCGGAGGGGGATGATTTATTAATCGATTCACGTTTTAAAAATTCAAATCCTCCTCCCGCCTTCAAGATAAATGTGAAAATTTTAAGTGTGCCTAGAATTGTTTTAGAAACACCAAATATTTTCAATTTAATCAACTTGGGTTTTCGTAACAATGAGTTAAAAAAGGAAAAAGGAAATGATTTTGAAATCAATTTTAAAGATTTTCCGAAGATAACTCCGTCATCACCTCGCTTAATTGAGCTTGCTACAAACGCGTCTACTTCTTTTGACGACATTTTGTGTGGACCTAGTGTGGAGGAAGCCCCATTTGTTCCCTCACACTTCTCCACTGAGGACGAGATTTTTGACCCCGGTATCACGCCTAAGATAAAATCTCGGTCTTTTACCGAAGTAGTCACTAGAAGATCCTTCTACACTTACGGTATGAGTTTACCTCGAGTAACTCGATTTGTTTGCCCACCCAATGTCCCACCCTTCTCTTCTCATTCTATTTTCTTGTGTCCCATTGGGACGTTGTTACTTGAAGTCGTGTTGTTTCGTTTATCATCCGAAAACGAAGACACGATCTTTGATCCCGGTATAGAGGTTTTGCCTTTATACACGGTTACTTTTGGGCCTTGATTACATGTAAGTCCCACCAAAAATGACCGAACTAAGATAATCCCTAAATGATCACATTTATGTGGATCCGAGTCGAGCTTTTGACTCGGTTATCAAAAACAAGGTGCCTCGTGGGGGATTCTCATGCTTATCCTTGTAAATATTATTGCTTTCTAATTAGTTTAATGTAACGAGGGGACTTGTGCTCTTCCTACCTTTGTTTCGTGGTTGTTTGTGATTGTGATTTATTAGGTTCATCGTCATCATTGAAGCCTCTCGTTTTCGTTTTACGGATCACTCGAGCTTCGATCGTTGCCCTTGGAGATTCCGATATCCGATGATATCCTTTTATGTTCTAACGTTTATCTTATTAGCATAATTCATAAACGGCTTTTAGGTTATTCGTTTTACCCTTTCCATGCTCGAGATTAAGCATTCGACTTTGTCTCTAGTATGGGGGTGTTTGCACCCCTAGACTCGAAACATTGAGGACAATGTTTAACTTTAGTATGGGGGGGTGAGTAGATACTTCACCTTGCTTACGTCAACACGCAATCCAATATTCATCTTTTTGTTATCATTTTGTTGCAAATAAGGCTAAAAATGGCCAAATTTTAAAAACTTTCTTGTTTTTCATAAGCGTTTAAAACACGAATGTAGGTTTTCCGATGGTGAGAACGAGAGTAATTTTTGACTCGACCGTGCGTGTTGAGAACTTAGCTTCGATTCCTTAACTTTTTAAGCTAAGTCTCTTAAATGAGGACGAGAAATGATAGAGTTATTTATAAGTCTCGTAATCGTCACGATCTCAATTGTAGTAATTATTAGCTTATTCTCCCCACGCTTTTGCATAATAAATTGTTAATAAATATTGATTTGGCGGTTTAGTCACTATTGTTGGTTTCTAATTTGTTTTAGTAGCTTCCATGTAATTAAATTGGGAAAACATTAAGGTATCGCCAGCGTCACGGTTTTGAAGTATTGGCACCCGAATAATCGAAAGCTTCACCTAATAATAAGATTTCAAGTGCTCACCTAAATTAAGAAAAAATTTGAAGCTCACAAGGCCGAAAAATCTATGCAAAATTGAAAGTGAATCAAGCCTTAATCTTCGAAGCTTTAATGATCCAAAATTCGCTTTAGCGTGAGGATATACGTCTTTGGCTAATAAAACCACCGATGAGGCGGATAATAAAAGGCAAGGAAAGACCGAAGTCATAATAAAAGCTTCATGGCGAAGTTGAATAAAAGATGGAGGTAAACCAAAGATAATAAGTCCCTTCCGTTAGGGGGCATATAAAAGTCTTGGTAATAAGTCTCATGTTCAAAACCGTTATAAAATCGTTTTTATCGATCCTTCTTGTTGACTTAATTTTTTGACATCGTTGTTTATTAGGGTGAATTATTAATTTAATGATTTTGGTTACACCGTTAAAACTCTATTTTTAGACTTAATCTCTATTCACGCATAAGTCAATGATGTATCCTCGTGATCATTAAGACATAATAAAATATATGAGATACCAAGTAGGAATAAGGGAGTTTAGGTATATAATTAACACTCATGAGATATGATTGTGTTGCTAACTTATAATAACAATGATCTCGTTGCACGCTTAGCATGGAATTGGGTAAAACTCAAGGACGACGAAATTATTTCTAACGAATCATTCACGTGTTCTTGTTCTATGATCCCAAAAGTCACTTAATCGTGATGAAAATCATACATTATGTCTAAAACGCGTGTAGTAGTTTATTTAAGTTTACGTTTTCAATAAATGTCATCATAAAATGAATTTTGGAGTTGCGTAGATACTTTATTCTAGCATTGCGTGGGGGCACGGTAATGGTTTAGTATGGGGGAGTGATGAGACTGCTTCTATACATAGTCTCATCGTCCAAAAAGGGCTTTAAATGCATAAAGATAAAACATCATCATATAGACCATATATATGCTTGTATTTGTTGCTTGTGTATTTTAGGTACGGATATCGAGAAAATGACAAAAAGATCACAAGAACAATGCAAAAACGAACACGGGAAACGAAGCCGCACAATGAACCGGACCCGATTGTCGAATTTTCCAAAAAGACCCTCAAGTTTGAAGATTTGTCAAGTTTGGTTCCTTAACTTTTGAAGACTTGTCATTTTAGGCCCTTGTAAACCTCAAAAATTACAAAGTGGTCCTTAAAGTTTCAAGATATATCATTTTTAGCCCTTGAATATTGCTCAAATTTGCATAAATGGTCCTTGTTCATGAGCATACAAAGTTGAAGGACCAAAATGACATTTGGTCAAAGTTACATATCAAAGGAGATGGAAGTTTAGGCTGATGGAACTTGTTATATACATTTCTAGGAAAAACAGGGACTAAAAGTGCACCATTACCAAACTTATACCCAAATTAGTACCCAACATCATTCCAGCCCAGTACACCACATGTTTATTATTAATCCATTTGGATTAATATAAAACAATACATAAGACTGGGAAACACACTTGCCTAATCCCAAAAGTAATCAGCCACTCTACTGTTCTCCCATAAACCCTAGTAATTACCAGTTCCAATTGGTTTATCCCCACCAATTAACCCTAAATTAAGTTGGGCATTTTGTTTGTTAGCTTACATACAACACCCCCACATGCTCAAGACAGTGACCACTCACCATCTTGTCCCTCTCTCAGCAACAATATATCACGGGTCACACTCATTTGGCAGGATATGAGGACCAATCAACGGGTATGATTCAATAACTTATTCCCCACAACAACATATAGGGCTGAGATTATTGTTATACAGCTGGAGCATCACATGGGAACCAAGAACAAGCCAGACCAGATTCAAAAGTCATAATATTCTTCAAAGATGCTGAAAAGATCCAAGGGTATTTTAGGGTTTCATCTAATTAGGGTTTATGTTCTAGAAAACTCCATGTAGCTGTATATAAAGCAATAGGCAGTAGCATTTTTTTTTGTTCCAATTTTTCTTTTTCAGTTTCCTTTGTAATGTGATACATTTGAATGAAATAGAAATCTTCAGTTCCATTTAAAACTTTTTGTCATTTAAATTATTTTCTTTTTAATATTTGTCACTTAAAGTTCAGTTTATTCAAAAAAATCAAAACCTTGTTTTTTTTGAAGATCCGCTATTGCATAACCCCTGTTATAAGCTCATTTGACGAATAAGTTTAAAACTTGGTATGTGTCCTAGTGTTAAATTCGGTACATTTACTTTTTCTTGCAAAGTATAATTCAAAGAGTTTGAATTTTCAAGTCTTGAAAGAAAAGAAAATAGTGAAAAATCAGATTGTTGTTACTGTTTCTGTTTCACGTTTGTTGATTCTCAGCAGGTTCGGGAAGCTTGTGCTTTTACGCTAGCACATAAGCTCGACCATCCCAAGGCATGGATGTATGCCTTGGAGGTACACATTTTCGACCCTTTTCTATATTTTCTGCGAATTCATTTCTGAATGCATTATTTGGTGATTATTTGAAGTGAAAGTGGTTTGCAATTTGCTTGTTAGACTTATTAAATGGAGTTTGGGACAGTGTGTTTTGAGTATAATGAGTAACTCTCAAGGCATTCTTAGCTCTGCTCTCATTTTGATATTCTAGGATTATTGATTTTGGCCAAAGATTTTGGGGATAAGCTTGAAAAGGTAGTTTAGTCTTTTGCTTAATATCGGCTTACTAAACTTTTATGGGTGTTTGGGAATGCTAGTTGCTGAATAATGTAGAACATTAATCGGCCAAGTTGTACTCTGCACGGCTTATTAGGGTATAGAAGATTTGATTTTGACGAGAAGATTTGAGGTCTTAGTTTGAAAAGTATGTTTCGTTATTTTTTTTATTTTTTTTATATATATAAAAATCTGTCAAAGTTGTTTCATCTCTCGATTTGTTGAATTGATTCATGCTCTGACTTTGTTTAGTTGTTTTTGGTTTCAGGATGTAGGCTTCTTTGTTGTTTGTGGTATTGTTTTGTTGTGGTCTCAAAAGATTTAAAGTGCGATCCACTGGGCACAGTTTTGAACACACCAAACAACTCACAGCCTCGAACAGACCGTATAACCAAGTAGCAGGCTGATTTAGGTCTTAGTCTCTTTTAGGATTGTTAGATTATCAATATTTTATGTTGAGATGGTGTGTGTAAGGTCTGGTAGCTCAGTTCACAGCCATAAGGATAAGTCCACAAAAAATGCAAAAAGTTGAGGCAAATGCGTGATTTTGTTGTCAAAACATGTCAACCATCAGTTCACTTTTGTAGTTTTACTTTTGGTGTTTAAGAGTCTAATTCGTGTAAGTTTGCTAGTATTAGGTTTGATTTTAGAATTATTAGTGCTTTGGTTTAAGTTTGGAGTGCTTATAGTAGCTTATTACGCAAACCTTAGTCACTAAAAAGCTAGTATTAACCACTGCTTGACAGAAATAGGGGGCATAGGCCCACTGTTTATTGCTTTTTGGTGACTCCCGTGTTCACAAGTGTAACCTCTATGGCTTATATTTGGGATATGCTTGCGTGTGTGGTGCTTTGAGTTTTGTGTGCCTTTGTATTCGCAGCGTATAACAATAACCAAAGAAAAAAAAGGGGCCAACAAGGCTTGCTGTGTGTTTTTGCTGTATACTGGGCGCACACACAAGCCCAATTTGTGGCATTCTTTTTGTAATTTTTGCATTGTCTTGTTACTGTGGGTTGTGTTTATCCACTGTGCATCCATAAACAAAGAAAGAAAAAGTGTTAAAAAAATTTGGGTGCTACCAAGAATCGAACCCACGCCATTTCCCTAGTCTACGCCTCACAAACACAACCCTTTACCAACTGCCCCAAGGACTTTATTGGTAAAGGGTGGGGTTGTTTTACACTTAAACACTTCTTGTTTTCAGCTTATAATAATAAGCCGTACCCTATAAGCCCCAATTCCAGCTTATTGTGTGAACAATTTTCTTCTTTTTCATTTTTCCTTTGTTCCTTAGATAATTTGAGATTTTTCTGTTTAATTTTTATATTTTTTTTATTTCGTAGATTATTTATTATTATTATTTTCATTTTAATTTGTTTTTAGTCCATAAAAAATAGAAAAAAGTTTATAAAAGTTTTCAAAAAATATTTTTTAGCTTTTATATAATATATTTTAGGTTTACAAATAAAAAAGTTTTTATTTTGTTTCTTTTCTTAATTATTTTATTTTCTAGGATTTTTATTTAACTTTAAAAATTAATATAAAGTAATTTAAAAGTTTTCAAAATTTTTGGTTAGCGCATTTTTCTTAGTTAGGATTTGTAGAATATTTTAGTAATTTTTAATTATTTTTTAGGTTAGATTTTTCGTTTGGTCGCGTTTTCACGTTTGTTCGTTTAAGCGTTTTCGATCATTTTTAACGTAACTCGTTTCCGTTTTCCCTTCTTTCCTTCTATCCAAAAGCATATTCACTCGAATAAATAACGTATTATATTGTTGGCTAAACACCATACCTCCTCGAGAACGAACTCGACGACGAGTATTCGCGTTTTTCACAAAACGTGATACTTAATACTTACCCACTTTATTAGTACTTGTTTTTCCTAAGGCAAGTGACTAATTTTACGACATCATTAAGCCTACGATTCCAATCACGAATGATTCTTCGGATGATGAATATGTTGATCTCGATGGGGATGTTTTCTTTGTTGACAAACGTTTTGAGAACTTGCCACTACCTAAACCAAAACGGTTTTCAAATGTGAGAATTTTTAGTGTGACTAACATTGCTTTAGAAACACCAAATATTTTTGACATAATTAAGTCGGGTTTTCATAAGGAGAGTTTAAAAGATGAAAAAGGGAAAGATTTTAAATTGGATTTAAAAGATTTTTCTACAATGCTAACTCCGTCATCACCTCGTGTTTTGAGTGCTACAAGCTCGTCTTCTCCTTTTGATGATGCTTTGTGTGGACTTAGTGTGGGGGAAGCCCCTTATGTTCCCTCCCCTTTCTCCACCGAGGACGAGATATTTGATCCCGGAATTGCTTATAAAGGGAAATCTTGGTCTTCCACCGATGCAATAAATGGAAAATCTTTCTATTTGATTGGTGCGAGTCTACCTCGAGTAGCTCATGGTTTTTATGACTTACCCATTGTCTCACCCTTCTATTTCTTCTCATCTATTTTCTTGAAACCCTTTGGGTTTGTGTTGACACATGATGAAGTGGCGGTGATTTGTTTTTCCAATGAAAACGAGAACGCCATCTTCGATCCCGGTATTTTGCACCATCAAAGGACTTAGTCCTTAATACCGGTTGTTTTTGGGCCTTGTTTATCATGTAAGCCCCACTAAAAATTGACCATACCAAGATAATCCCTAAATGATCACATTTATGGGGATTCGAGTCGAGCTTTTGACTCGGTTATCAAAAACAAGGTGCCTCGTGGGGGAAACCCATGCTTATCCATGTACATATTATTGCTTTCTAATTAGTTTAATTTGAGGGGATTTGTGCCCTTCCAACCTTTGTTCCGTGGTTGTTTGTGAATTGTGGTTTTTAGATCATGATCTTCACGATTGGAGCCTCTCGTATTCGTTTTATGGGAGCACTCGATCGTTTGCTTTGAAGACTTTCTCAATATCCAAATGATATATCCTTTGATGTTCTAACCTTAGGTTTTAGCACACTTCATAAACGGCTATTAATTTAACGGTTACACCCTTTCCATGCTAGATTAGGCATTCGACTACGTCTCTAGTATGGGGGTGTTTGCACCCCTAGACTCAAAACATTGAGGACAATGTTTAACTTTAGTATGGGGGGTGAATAGATACTTGCCTTGCTAAACCTTCACGCTTTCCAAAGTTTATCTTTTTGTTTATCGTTTTTGTTGCAAAATAAGGCTAAAAATGGCCAAATTTTAAAAAATTTCTCATGTTTTATAAGTGTTTGAAGACACGAATGTAGATTTTCCGATGGCGAGAATAAGAGTAATTTTTGACTCGACCGTGCGTTTTGAGCACTTAGCTTTGATTCCTTGACTTCACATTAGGCTAAGTCTCTTAAATGAGGACGAGAAATGATAGGGTTAATTATAAGTTACTATGCTAAACGTAGAGTACTCGTATTCTTTCAAAAACTCATGTGTTCTCGTTGTTTGCTTATTCTCCCTGCGCATGTAAATATTTTTTTCTTAATAAATATTGACTTAGGGGTTTAGTTGGGATTGTTGGGTTTCTAGTCTTTTCTAGTAGCTTCCGTGTAATTAAATTGCGAAGACATTAAGGTATCGCCAGCGTCACGGTTTTGAAGTATTGGCACCCAAATAATCGAAAGCTTCACCTAATAATAAGATTTCAAGTGCTCACCTAAATGAAGCAAACAATTTGAAGCCCCACAAGGCCGAAAAATCTATGCAAAATTGAAAGTGAATCAAGCCTTAATCTTCGAAGCTTTAAAGATCCAAAATTCGCCTTAGCGTGAGGATATACGTCTTTGGCTAATAAAACCACCGATGAGGCGGATAATAAAAGGCAAGGCAAGACCGAAGTCATAATAAAAGCTTCATGGCGAAGGTGAATAAAAGATGGAGGTAAACCAAAGATAATAAGGCCCTTTCGTTAGGGGCATATAAAAGTCTTGGTAATAAGTCTCATGTTCAAAACCGTTATAAAACCGTGTTTATCGATTCTTCTTGTCAACTTAATTTTTAACATTGTTGTCTATTGGGAGGGGTTATTGATTTGATGGTTTGGTTACACCGTTAGGAATCTATTTTTAGACCTAAATCTCTATTATCGCATAAGTCAAACAATGTATCCTCGTGAAACATTCAAGACAAAATAAAATATAAGAGATACTACTTAGGAATAATGGGAGGATAAGTACGTGATCAGGGCATATGAGTAGTGTTAGCATTACTAACTTATAATGACAATGATCTCGTTGCACGCTTGGCATGGAATTGGGGTGAAAATCGAGGACGATGAAATTATTTCTAACGAAGCATTCACGTGTTCTTATTCTATGAACCTAAACGTCCCATTTTGCGATGAAAATCATACATTATGTCTAAAACGCAAGTAGTAGCAATAGTAGTAGTGTAGCTAGTTTATCGTTCAATAAAGTGAATAAAAATGAATTTTGGAGATGCTACGATACTTTATTCTAGCATTGCGTGAGGGCACGACAATGGTTTAGTATGGGGGAGTGATGAGACTGCTTTTATACATAGTCTCATCGTCCAAAATGGGCTTAAAATGCATTAAATATCATTAAAAATGCCAAATATATGCTCGTGTTTGTTGCTTGTGTATTTTAGGTACGGATATTGAGGAAATGGCAAAAGACCACAAGAATCATGCAAAAACGAACATGGGAAACGAAGCCGCACAAAGAACCGGGCCCAAGAATTGAATTTCCAAAAATGACCTTGAAGTTTGAAGATTGTACAAATTTGGTCCCTCAAGAATTGAAGACTTGTCATTTTATACCCCTGTAAAACCTCAAAATTACATGTGGGTCCCCAAAATTTCAAGAGTTTACAAGAATAGCCCTTGGAGAATGGTCAAATTACAAAAAAGACCCTTGGTCAAAGTTTGCAAACTTAACATGCCATATTTGACAAGTTGACAAAAGTTGATATAAAGGGAAAAGAGTTATTTGCTGATTAAAACTTGATATGCCAAAATTATGGAAGTCAGGGGACTAGTTGTGTCAAAATTATAACCCAAATCCACTAAACAACCCATATACCCAACTTAAACCCGTCATTAACCCAACTAAAACCCAATACCCGGCCCAAGTCAACTCATCCAGTCAACCCCCACTCACTACCCATCCTCCACTCCTAACACACCACGTCACCTCCTCACCCCACATCCACCAATCACAACCCCCACCCCATCCACGTCACATCCCATTAACTAAAAACTTAATCAGTTAATTTCACACCTAAACACATTTTTAAACTAAATCTATTCCCCAAATAGATTAAACTTTCCCTAATCCCTCATAAACCCTAAAAACGTCCCAGGATCAATTGAGCACAAACAAAAGGGGTTTTTCCCTATTTTATCTAGATTAGCAATTAACCCAAGCCTTAACCCAACCCACCTTCAAACAACCTCACCCGTGACCTCCAAAGGACCCCACAGTTGTCCCCTACTTCAACATTTTGGGCAAAATTCGAATCTTGCATACCATTCAACAGCCAAGATGATTTTCGTGTTCCCAAAGCTTGAATAAACGCTCCTGATCAGTTCAAGACAAACTAGCTACAGTTGTGCATCAACATCAATCACGTGAAGACCAAATTTGACTGAAAATTCAAATGGCGTGTTAGGGATTTCATTTATTAGGGTTTTAGATTCTAGACTCTTTTGTGACCCATTATATAAGGGCATATAGGGTTTTCATTCATTCTTGTTCCAGATTTTGCTAGAAATATTGTAATCCCTTTTTATATTATAAAAGTTGGTATTTTATTTCAAAAGTAATTCCTTTTTATGTTTAAAAGTTGGTGTTGTTGTTAGCATAATCTGAGTTCCATTTATCAATATTATTCTTGAAATTCCAAGGTTTTCATCTATTAAAGATTTTCAGAAAATCGTGTTTATGTAGTTTTTTGGAAAAGTTTTTCATAAGTCTAAGATTTGTGACTTGGTGAAGTGAAAGTGGATCCAAGTCATTGGTTTCAAGGCTTGTTGGTTTCAAAGGTCCCAAAAAGATTTTTAGAAAAAAAACAGTTTCCCATTTTTTTTACTAAGCCTTACTGTATCAAAAGCGATAAGCTACAAGCTTATGGCCTTTTGATACTTGAATTTGCTGCCTATTGCTTGTGAATGTGCAGGACCCAAGGAAGGAAGAAGGTTCAGTTATTTCTATCTCATTCTTTATCTTTGAAGATATTATAAGCTTAGGGTCCACTTGGATTCCTGCAACAAGCTTCTCTACACTTCTATTAGCTCCTAAAAGCTCAAAACAAGTGCATTTGGAAGGCTTCAGCTTGGGTAATCAGCTTGAACCCCATTTGGCTTATTTTTTGAAATTTTATGTGAGCTTATATGATTGTGTGAAGAACATGTGTTTGTGATAACTAATCTGCTGGTTTATGCTTATTTGATGTTTTCTTGCATGTTAGAAGTGTTTAAAATCAGTTTGAGTAAGGTTTATTAGGTTTTGGTTTGAAAACTTTTGAGTTCTGAAAATTAGGGGGTGTTTGGATCTGCTTTGTAGGGCAAGTATTTGACAAATAATTGTCATTAATATGATCTGAATAAACTCCAATAGGTTAGTTGAGATTTAAAGTATCATTTGTTTCAGTAGTAACTAGAAATGGGAAGTTGTATGTTAAACTTTGGTAGAAATAACTATAAATTCAGTAAAGCTTCATCACTGCCTTGATTTTAGGATTTCTGTTCACCAAGTATGGAAATCTGTTAAGGTTTGGTCTAATCTAGGTCTCAGTAGTGCTTAGTCTTGATTTGGTCATGTTTTGAGCAAGATACAAGCATTCTAATTTCACCATATTGTCAAGCATATCAGCAACTATTGACCCAGACCCATAGGCACATCACAGTAACTGTTTTTGCCCCATTGTAGGTGATTCTTGGTTGTGAGCTTGTGTTTTTATTACATTTACTGACTCCCTACACTCCACTGAGTGTAGGGGTGCCTTATTGTCCAAAGATAAGCTCTCAAATAAGCTTTCCTAAGCTTATAGGTCAACTGACCCGTTTTTCTAACTAGCAGGGGGAACCAATTTCCCACTGCCAGTGTTAAGGTTTCCACTGCTAAGCTACTGGACAAAAATCAGTCCAAGTGTCACTATCAATTTCAAACTTTTTTGTCTTTTGTGGACCCAAATAGGTTTTAGGACTTCAAATTAATTTCATTATTTTTCTTATTTTATTTTTGATTTTTCAGTTTATTAGATTTTTTGTTACTGTTCATCTGGTATTATTTAGATTTAATTGCTATTTTTAATTACTTTTAAATTTCTGTTTTTTGTCTTTTAGTGTGAAAAAGTAATATTTTTCAGTTTTAAAATTTTTCATAGATTAAGAAAAATAATTTAAGATTTTTAGTTCAAAAAGTTTTTACTGATCACTTTTTATTTAAATTTTAGAATTAATTTAGTTTAATTAGGGTTTAATTTCAAACTGTTTTTGTCTTTTAGTGAAAAAAATTTATATTTTTCAAACTTTTTCATTTTTCTACTGTTCTTTAGTATAATTTAGGATTTTTAAAATTGTCAAATTATTTTTGGCATTATTATATTATTTTTTATGATTATTTTAGTTTAAAAATAGTTTTTAGTGTTTTAAAAATAGAAAAATAGTTTTGAAAATTTAGGAAAAATACTTTTTAGTCTTTAAATAATATAAGTAACTTATTAGTTCAATAAAATAATATTTTAGACATTTTGTTAATTATATTTTATTTTAGGGCTTTAATTAGCATTTAAAATTGAATATTTAATTAATAAAAGGTTTTAAAATATTTTTGTTGGATTTTTATTCTTATTTATATTATTTTAGACTTAGTTTTAACTTTTAATTAATTTTTAGGTTTAATTTTTTTAATTTGGTGCATTTTAAGGTTTTACGTGAACGACCTTTTCGTCTTAGTGTAATTTGTCATCGTAACCGTCATTCTCTTCTTACCCCATCAGTCAAATCCAAACTAAGCAATTCCCGCTCTTTCTCACCAACCTTAGTCTTCGACTCCAAATAAGCAACATGAGTCTGAACAACACCTAATCCAATCTCTGTCATACTACTCTTAACACGGGAAGCATCTAAATCACGTCTCAAGGCACATGGTGTAAGACCATCCATATGAGTAGCCTCTCGAATACTAGACGACTCTCCTATCACACGTCTAGGTAGCTCAACCTCAGAATCAGACAAATAAACTGGAGGGGGTAAGGGCTCGCCCTCTGGAAAATCATAAGGGTAAATAAGCTCGGCTTCCTCTTCATCATCAACCTCATCGTCTATACCTATATCCTCCTCGACATCCTCGTCGTCAACCTCATCATCTAAATTATCTATCCTAATCTCATCACCATCATTCTCAATATCAACATTATCAATCTCATTCTCTATCATATCAACCTGAGGGGCAATCTGATCTCCTAGTCTTATATCGGGCTCGGGATCCTCAAATGGTTCCTCCTCATCATCATCCATATCATAATCTACTAAGTCTAAATAAGGATCATCATCTACATTAGGTTCGGGAATAGCATGGTTCTCTACAGGAATATTAGGGTCAGCCATGACAATCTGCATTTATATATATCTCGTATTAGGATAACATACTTATTAAACAATTACATACTGAAATCACGATATATACATATATATAAATTAAATTATATATATCAAAATATATATCTTCTCAATAGGGCTTGTTAGTAACGTCGGAGATCTTTGGCACCGTTATAGTCAAAAGATTTTTCAAATATTTTCTCAAATGTTCATAGTTATAAGATTTTGAAGAGTTTTGTTCAAAACCTTAGTTTTTAAAATCTTTTGTTATCTATAACGAGAGCTCTGGTACCAAACTGTAACACTCTCAAACTTCGTATCGGTACAGCGGAAGGGTCTTTTAGAGTGTTACGGGATAGCACAATAACTCCAATCATAGACAACACATAAAAATTGTTGGGAATCTAAACTTGTTAGATTCCCTGTTCATTGATTTAAACATAATTAGGCTGATAGATAGTCCCTTGCCTGTGCCTAGGAGGCAGGCAAGTTTCACAAGACTCACAGAGATCCGAATCTCTGTAAGCAACCTCAGAGGAGTCCATGTCAGAGACATTGTCAGGGAAGTCGAAGATTACCTGAAGACATACTCCTTGGCTGTGATGGATAACAGCCAAGATGTATTAGGGACTCTGAGGGGTTGAGAGTTAACAGGGGTGGCAATACCCTGATAACTCTCAGCACACTTTGGACATGCCATTTGTGTGTTCGAGAATATGAAGAATAAGGAAACTGTTTTGGACAACTGTTCCTTAAAGCATAATGGAAGACTACCAAGAATAGAAGGACATCATGTGACTGATGTGGGAACTTGTAAAAGTTGTGTAGTCGACATCAAGTACTGTTCAAGTCAAACTCGTAACACTATAAATAGGATGTGTATCCTTGCATTAACATTTAACACTTTGAGATATTAAGAACATTAGTGCGTGTAACATAGTGAATCAAACAGCTACGACTGTATTCATAAGTTAAGGTTATTGTTGTTCAAAGTGTGCACAACACATTGTCATCAAACGGTGTTATCCATAACACTTGTAATTCTTTATTATACAATAATAAGATTACGTTTGAAAAGTAATACCTTGTGTTGATTAAGTTAAGATTAGGGTTTCTCGCATTGATTAGGGACTTTCAATTGGTATCAGAGCGGTGTTTGATATTAAAACCTTCAAGAAACATCGTTCTCCGTTTTATAATCAAGATCCACCATGCCGGAAACCTCTAGCCCACACTCACCTTCCAGAAACCCATCTTCACCAAGACTTACCGCCCCACCAAATGACGATGATCTACCCCAACTTCTTGACTCAAGAGGTGGATCACACGTAACCAGTGTACCAGTCTTTGATGAAGAAGACTTTGCCAGTTGGAAGAGTCAATTTCTTGTATACCTTGATGGACTTGAACCTTTTCTCTTAGAAATTTTAGAAAATGGTCCATATATTCCCATGGCACTTACTTCTACTGAAGAAAACCCTCTTCCCAAGCCTGTCAAGCAATGGACCGCTGCTGATAGGAAATTAGCAAACCAAGATAAACGTCTCAAAAGCATCATAATTTCCTGTCTTCCAAAGCATATCATGAAGTCTGTCATTCAGTGTCCCACAGCTAAACAGATGTGGACAGACCTCATTCTTGGCCATGAAGGACCCTCTGAAACAAGAGAGACAAAGATTCAGGCACTCAGACTTCAGTTTAATGCCTTTAAGTCTCTTGAAGGTGAAAAAGTTCAGCAAACCTATACTAGGCTGAAGATTCTTCTAAATGATCTCGCTATGAATGATGTTACTATTGGTCAGGCTGAGATCAATGCCACTTTTGTCAACAGCCTTCCAAGAAAGTGGCTGAGCATGAATCAGACTCAGAGAGCTAACAACTCAATCAAAAATGATACCCTTGCTCAGCTCTATGGAAAGTACAATTATGAAGAAGGGCTGATCGATACTATCTACAAATCAGAGACTGAAAGATTTGTAGTCCAAGGAGCATCTTCCAAAGCTTTGATCTCTGCAACACATCCTCTTGACAGCGATTCTGATATGGAAGAAGATACCCGTAGCAGCCAAGAGTTCTTGTCAGACCTCAATGCAGAATTTCATGAAAGAGCACTGCTAGCCAACCAAAGAAGATACTACAAAAGATCTGGAAGAGTAGGATCAGCTAGCAAACCAACTGACAGGTCAAAAGAAACATGTTTTGCCTGTGGAAAGCTTGGACATTTTCAAAAAGAATGTCCTTCCACCAAAACATCCTCACCCTCTTATCCATCATCTTCATCCAAACCCTACAAGTTCAAACAAAATAACAACTCATCTCAATCCAATTCTTCAGACACTGAGAAGAAAGATTACAAAAATAAGTACAAGGCACTTAAAGCTGAGTTAGAACAGATGAATTTGAAGATTGAAGCTATGTCCAAAAAGAAAGGTGGTGAGAAAAAGGCTGAGAAAGGGTTGGTTGCTGAAACCTATGATTGGAATGATGAACCATTGACTTCAGATGAAGAAGACACCACAAGGGTCAGGGCTTTTATGGCAATAGCTGAGGATGAACCAGCTGTTGGAAAAGGTGATGCAAGATCAGGACAATGGGTCGACATCACAATGAAAAAGGTACACAGGCTTCTTTCTATGTCTGATTGTGATGAACGTAAGCATGTTCTTGATTACACCATTGTTGACTTGCACTTTGTTGAGGAACAAAGGAAGAACCTACTTGACAAGTTTCACTCTGTTAAAACTGAAATGATTAATGCTAAGGCTGAATGTGAAACTCTCAGGCGGGTTAACTTAGAGAAAATATCCCTGCAAAATGAAGTAGCTAGATTAACCTTGAAAAACATAGCTTTAAATGACCAAGTCACTGAATTAAACAAAGTTATTGAAAAATGGCTGTGTGCTAGGTTTACCATAGATGAATTGCTTAGGGATGAAGTGCCTGCTGACTTAAACAGGGATATAACTGCTAAGCATAAAAAGCTGAGGATTATCACCAAACCCAAAGACATTGTCTTTAAATCTACAGAGACTATTCATATGTCAGATACCTCTTTGACTAATGACCCTGTCTCTGAAGATGTGACTGAGCTTCCACCCTTGCCCAAACTCTCTGGAGTTGAACCTAGCAGTTCTTCTAGATCTGCTAAGGATGAACTTAAGATAGATATTGAGAATCCTCCAGCTAAAGTTTTTCGTGTGCCTGTTAAACCAACTGGTAAACAAGTAGCTTTTAAGCCTGTTTCTACTAAGGCTGTGAATAAGGTTGACCCCACCACTGAAGATCGCCTGTTGTCTCTTATGAAAGAAGTAGAACTCTTGAAACAACACATTAAGCCTTCCGCTGAATGCTCTACTTCTCATGAACCTAAGTCAGTCCTAGGTGAACCCAAAGGGGAAAGATTAATCAAACCTTATTGCAATTTTTGTAAGAATTCTCACCACTCGACCTTAGATCATGACAGACACATGGCAGCTAAAAGAGCTAAGACACCCTCTAGGGACAGACCACAGAGTTCCAAAAGACAACAGGGAAATTACAATTCTTATCCTCCCTGTAAATTCTGTGGGTTCACAGACCATCACTCAGACGAGTGTGGTGACTTCCCTGGGTGTGATATCTGTGGGAGTTATAACCATGAAACAATGAACTGTCCATCCCAACGCCAAAAGTTTTTCACGAACACAAGAGTTGCTAACAAGCAATTCAGGGAACCCACTGGAAAGTGGGTTCACCATAGGAACTAATCTGTTTCTATGTATCTGTGCAGAAATATCTCAAGGAATCGGTATGGTATCTAGATAGTGGCTGTTCTAGACACATGACAGGGATTCAACAATACCTGCACAGATACTCAAAGGAGCCAGGTCCCAAAGTGGTGTTTGGAGATAACTCTTCAGGTGACACAGAAGGATATGGCTCAGTGAATTGCAATGGGATCACATTTACCAGGGTTGCATATGTGAATGGTCTTAAGCACAATCTTATTAGCATCAGCCAGTTATGTGATGCTGATTATAAGGTTTTGTTTACTAAGACTCAGGGAACCATATTCAACAAAAATAATGATGTTGTGCTGGTTGCACCTAGAAGGAGAGATGTTTATGTCATCAACATGGCTGTGTGCTCTGAAGACAGTTCAAATTGTTTTCTTGCCAAAGCCTCTGAAAGTGTCAACTGGCTGTGGCACAAAAGACTGTCTCATCTCAACTTCAAGAACATCAATAAGATAGCCACTCAAAACTTGGTTGCTGGTCTACCTTCAGTAATGTTTTCCAAAGACAAAACTTGTTCTGCCTGTGTCAAAGGAAAACATCACAGGTCTTCATTCAAGACTAGGCAATCATTCTCCATTGACAAGTGCTTACATCTCCTTCACATGGACTTGTTTGGGCCTGTCAAACCTCAAACCATTAATCACAACAAATACACCTTGGTCATAGTTGATGAATTTTCAAGATATACATGGGTGTTCTTCCTCAGAAGGAAAAGTGATGCAGCCGATGCCATCATGTCCTTCATCAGACAGGTTGAAAATATGAATGACGTTAGAGTCAAAGCTCTAAGAAGTGATAATGGTACAGAATTCAAGAATCATCAACTTGAATCATTTTGTGATGAAAAAGGGATTTCACAGAACTTCTCTTCAGCTGGCACTCCTGAACAAAATGGTGTGGCTGAAAGAAGAAACAGGACTCTGATTGAAGCAGCAAGAACTATGTTAAATGGTGCAGCCTTACCAAAGAAATTTTGGGGAGAAGCTGTACACACTGCCTGCTATACTCAAAACAGATCAATCATTGTCAAAAGACATGGCAAAACCTCCTATGAAGTTTTTAGAAAAAGATCTCCAGACGTCAGCTATTTTCATGTGTTTGGCTGTCCTGTGTTTATTTATAACTACAGGGATAAACTTGGAAAGTTTGATGAAAAAGCTGATGATGGATTCTTTTTGGGATACTCTCCAACAGCCAAAGCCTTCAGAGTATTCAACATCAGGAGACAAGAAGTAGAAGAAACTTTCCATGTCAGATTTAATGAAGATGATGAAGTCATACAGAGAACAGGAACAGAGGGGGATGAAGTAGATTTTAATGAAAATATTTCTTTCCCAAGTGATGTGTTCACAGAACCCAGACCTACCAGTCATCACCACTCCAACACTCTCACTCCCTATGTTCCTGCTTTTGATCCTCTGTCTACTCACAACATAGAAGTCCCTACCTCTCAGGGACTTGATGAATCTATAGAAACAAGATGGATGAAATTGGGAACATCATCAGGAACAAGGCAAGATTGGTAGCACAGGGATACTCCCAAACTGAAGGAATTGATTATGATGAAACTTTTGCACCTGTTGCTAGACTTGAAGCCATCAGAATCTTTCTTGCTTATGCTGCTTACATGAACATCACTGTCTATCAGATGGATGTAAAGAGTGCCTTCCTCAATGGTGATTTGGCTGAGGAAGTCTATGTTGCTCAACCTGAAGGATTTGAAAACAGCGAGTTTCCCAACCATGTATACAGACTTCACAAGGCAATGTATGGTCTGAAACAAGCTCCAAGAGCATGGTATGAAACTCTTTCAAATTTCTTATCTGAAAACAAATTTATCAGGGGTTCTATTGATAAAACACTCTTTACCTTCAAGGACAAGAGTGATTTCATCATTGTGCAGATTTATGTGGATGATATCATCTTTGGGTCAACAAATGTCAATCTTAGTAAACGTTTTGCTAAATTAATGACCAAGAAATATGAGATGAGTATGATGGGTGAATTAACTTACTTTTTGGGTTTTCAAATCAAACAATGTCCTAAGGGAATTTCTATTTGTCAAGAAAAATATGTTAAGGATTTACTTAAAAAATATGACTTGGCTGATTGTGCTTCAGTAAAATGCCCCATGCTTCCACCCAACAACTTGGGCCCTGATGAGTCAGGGGTCTCTGTCAATGAGACTTTATATAGAGGCATGATTGGGTCGCTGATGTATCTAACAGCCAGTCGTCCAGATATCCAATTCTCCACATGTCTCTGTGCAAGGTACCAAGCTAACCCAAAAGAATCCCATCTAGTGGCTGTTAAGAGAATTTTCAGGTATCTCAAAGGAACACCATCCCTAGGACTATGGTATCCAAAGGAATCAGGCTTTGATCTCAAGGCCTATTCAGATTCAGATTATGCTGGATGCTGTATTGACAGGAAAAGTACTTCAGGCAGCTGTCAAATTCTAGGAGGAAAATTGGTTGGATGGAGTGCTAAGAAGCAAAACTCTGTGGCTATGTCTTCAGCTGAAGCTGAATATGTCGCTGCAGCCAGCTGTTGTGCTCAGGTGCTCTGGATGAAAAGTCAATTGGCTGACTATGAAATCTTGTATGACAAAGTGCCAATCTTTTGTGACAACACCAGCGCCATTGCCATATCCAACAACCTTGTTCTTCACTCTCGTACCAAACACATTGATATCAGGTATCATTTTATCAGGGATCATATTATGAAGGGAGATATTGAGCTGCATTTTGTTCCCACAGAGCTGCAACTAGCTGATATCTTTACAAAGCCTTTGGCTGAACCTACGTTCAACAGGCTAGTTGCTGAGCTAGGGATGCTCAATATCTCAAAGTCTGTGGCTTGATATTAAATGTGTTCATTAAATGATTGATTCTATATTAAATGTTTTATTAAATGTTTTTCACATGTAACTAGGTAGTTGCGTTCCAAGTAAATGCGAAAAACATTCTCACATTTTTTAATCATTTAAGTTTCGGATAACGAGGAGACAAACGTTTTGAAAGGTCAAGGGGACCCACTTGAGCAGTCATTTTCGCTTTTGCATTTAATGCGGTTGAATAACTGTTCACTCTAAGTTTGAATATATATATTGTCTTCTTTCTCTTCTCACCCACCACCATTCTCAAAATCATTTTCTCTCTCAAAAATCTCTTATCTCTCTCAACCATCCGCCATTTTCATTCTCCTTCAACCTTATATCTATGGCGTTTCCCGTACCAAAAGCCTCCAATGTGAACTTCGAGATCAACGAGAGCATCATCGCCTCAAATAACGCTATTGGATGGATCAAGGCACCCAACAACACCTACTCGGATCTGGTAAATTTCATGCATAATTGTGACCTAAACGAAGCCTTCACCAAATCTCCTTCCACCTTTTACCAAGAATACCTTAGGGAATTCTGGTATTCTGCTGAAGTTGAAGAAGACACCATTACCTTTAGCCTTTCTTGCAATGAACATCCTTTTGCCTTTTCCCTTGCTGATTTTGCCAGTGTGGCCGGACTTAAACATGGAGATGAATGCCTGAAGACAGTTGACAAAAAGGCTGTCAAGGAAGCATTGGCCACACTCAACCCTTGTCATGACATTAACCCTGCCCTCACACCAGCTGAAATCCTTGCTAAAGCCCCTCTGAAGATCAAGTATTTTTCTCCTATGTGGCGTGTCCTCTTCACCCACATTGTGAAGTCCCTGGGAGGCATGCAGGGATCACAAGATCAAATGTCATTCAAACATCAGACTATTGCGTATGGATTAATATGGGGAGCTGATGTTGACGTTGGAAGCCTTCTTTTCTCTAACCTGGTAGAACAGCTGAAAGGACGGAATCAGGTCAGGGAAAAGAACATCTGCTATGTGCGTTTTTTGTCCCTGATCTTTGAGAGTTTGCTTGGAGAGAACTATCATAACAAGGCCTTGACAGCTCTGAAGCCCTATCGTATCACTGGCGCCATCTACAAGGAGATAGGAGCTGAGGATATCCATGTGACTGCACACATGCTGAACGTGGCCAATCAGGTACCCAACGCTGAGAAGCCCTTGCTCCCTTCCTCTGAGAAGGTGAATACTTCTAGTGTCGCTGGCAAGTCTACGTCTTTGACCTCTGGGCAGCACACTACCAAGTCCAAGGCTTCGTCTGGCCAACAGCTAAAGAAGAAGAAAATCCCCTCTTCTTCCCAACCTAAAGCTGTTAGCGAGGCCAAGGAAAAGAAGATTGAAACCGCCTCTGGTCCAGATACTCTTGTGGATACAGAATCTTTGGCTGACAAACAACAGGCGTCTAGTGTCTCTAGGTCAGCAGAGACTATAGGAAACCAGCCAAACCAAGCTGATATCTTACAGGTAATCAGTGTACATTTTTAGAGGTTCACAATCAACCACTCTCATTTGTCTGTAGGAGAGAGTGGTGAAGTTAGGGTAATCCTCGACCCATAGAAGTCTGTCATTTCACTTAGAATTCTTTAAGACTTCTGTACACTCTGTCTTTGCACCAGGGAGTGATTCATTTGTGTTTATAAAGCACCCCGATGACCCTGAACCCTCTAGACAGTATTCAGGCTAACAACAACCTGAATACATTAATGTCTCAACCTTGATGGCTGTACTTCACTCAGCCTCTTGGTTCCCTCATTAAAAGAGTCCCAAAGGATTTATCCTTTCAGGGGGAGCTGAATCATCACCCTCAGCTTTCCTAGGGGCAGCGTAACAGGCGACCTACAACAACATATGTTTCACTCTTAAAAGAGTCCCAAAGGTTTTACCTTTTGGGGGGGCTGAATAATCACACACAGCTTTCCTAGGGGCAGCGAAATGGCGATCATTAAACAACATATGTTTCACAATCAAAAGAGTCCCAAAGGTTTTAACCTTTTGGGGGGCTGAATAATCACACTCAGCTTTCCTAGGGGCAGCGAATGGCGACCATTAACCACACTTCATTCACACTTAAAAGAATCCCAAGGATTTATCCTTTGGAGTGGCTGAGTAATCACCCTCAGCCTCTCTGGGACAGCGAAATGGCGACCATTCACTTTATATTTTCCCTGTTACTAATTTCAACAAACTTGCAGGCTGAAACTATACAGCCAGTCAAAGAACCTCAGGTACATACAAAGGAGGCTGAAACAATAACTCAGGACATTCCACATGAAGAAGAACTTGAGCTCAATGTTGATGAAGAAATGCTTTCTGTAGAAGATTATGTCGCTGAGTTTGAACCTATGCCTGAGGATGAATTCCCTGAGGGAATGTTTGATGAAGAAGAGGAAGAAGATGAGGATGACCAGCTGTCAGCCTCTCCTCCTAAAGAAGATGACAAGACTTCTCCTCTTAAGGAAGCTGTTGACACACAAAACTCTGCTACATCTGCAACAACAGCCTTCCAAAGACCAATATATGATCCAACAGCTGAATTCCTTTTGTTTGATCATCCTACCCAGACTAACTTCGACTTGATTCCAAGGAAGGATGATTTTGCTCAACAAAGCCTCAATATCAAGAATCTTCAGCCTGTACACCATCAGTCTGATATTGAGCGCTTATCAAGAAAGCTGGACGTCATCAAGTCAGAGATGCACAATTTTACTGTCACCTTTCCAGGTATAATAAAGAAGGCTGTGACTGAGGCTGTCACTGAGCCTATTCAGGAGGGTACACGAAAAGGTGTGGCTCAGGGACTAAGTCATCTCTCGACACGAATCAAGAATGCAATTGACTCAGTTGTGCCTGCATTGTTCCAAGAACAAGAAACCAACATTAACAGGCACTTCAATGCAGTGCGCAACAGGCAATACAACCATGCTGGTTTTATTGTCAGGCGAGTTCAGGCAAATACCAATGCCAATGCCAACCTATTGCTGAAGATTGCCAGGGCATCAAGAAAAAGACAGCGTGCCATGGCTGCCTCTGTGGAGCAGATTGCAAGCAGATTTCAGGCACGTTCATCCAAGCATAAGAGAAGTCAGGATGAACGTGAGGGGGAGAAGAAAACTACACTCAGCCTTGCATCTGCTGAACAAGGCTCATCTTCAGCCAATCCTTCAACAACACCTGTTCCTCTTCAAGTCATCACACCAGTTATAGTACCTGATGATGAGGATCAGACTCAGGGGGAGCAACAAACACAAGATGGTGCTGACTCATCTAAATCCATGATCTTAGTTAACATCAGCAAGCCTGAGGATAAGGATGAACCAGCAGCCAAGAAGCTTAAATTCACTGTGAGCTCCCTACCAAAATCTATTCAAAATCAGGCTCAGACAGCGTTCCTCAAAAGAGCTGATGATTTGAAAAACATAAGTGTGGAGTCCTCTGTCTCAAAGAAAGGTAAAGAGATAGTTTTGGTTGATACTGACACCAAACTTAAGAAGATAGCTGCGATGCTAGAGACAGGAGGATCCACAACAGACCTTTCCCAATTTTCAACCTTTACACCTTCCGATGAGAGACCTCTAACGCCTGAAGAAATAGAGCAACAGGCTGAGGAATTCAAAAGACTAAGTGAGCTCAAGGCAGCCAAAGAATTAAATGAAGCTACTCTGAGGAAGATGTCACCACCTGAAAAAGAAAAACAAAAACAAAGGTTGAGGGAAATGGAACTTAAACGCGCTGAGGCCTTAAAGAAAGTCAAAGCTGATTATGATGCCTGCGTGAACAACAGGTATGCTGCTGGCAAGATAACCAAGTTTAGATACACCATTCACAAGTCAACAAACACCCCACAGATGATCTTATGGAGGGATAATCAAACCGGGAATATGGATGTGTTTGACAACTTCAGGTTAAAAACACTTGGGTTATCAGAATGGTTTGAACTCGAAGCCTTAGCTGCCAAAAAGTCTGGACAGGCAAATTTCCTTCTGCTCAAAACTCTTAAGGCTAAGTTTAACTGGATCAAGGAAACAGCTGCCAAACTCAAGATTGATCCTCCACCACAGCTTTTCGAACAAGGACCCCCAAAGACAGGCAACAAAAGAAGAAGAATTTCCCAAATCATTGATGAAACTTTTGTTACTGAAGATGTTCGTGTGGATGGCATGCACAGGGATCTGATCCTTCCTAATGGTATAGTTGGCCCTGTTGATGGTCAGACTTACTCAGTGCCTGAAAGAGGAATGGCGTTTATGAACAAAGCCTGCCAATATGCTTTTCAGAGGGAAGATGAGCTTTGCCTAGCTTCAACTATTCAGCTACTCTGTCACAGGAAGTGTCTCAAGATCAACTCAGAGTATTCCAAGAAGTTTGCAAAGACCTTGCAGGATGAAATTGATAACAGATTAGATGTGGCCGAAGCTGAAGAAAGAATAAAAAATGATGACTATTGAAGATAGTATCAGCCCTTTTTACCTTCATCTTTTATTTAACTTATGTATTGAACTTGTAATTTTTCTTTAAGTCTTAATAAAATAATGAGGTATGTTTGTTTAGATCTGTTATGTGTAAGAAGAAGCTGTTAAACTCACTTACCTTAACTTAGTTAGATCTAGCACTATTTATGTTTAAATAGGGGGAGATTGTTGGGAATCTAAACTTGTTAGATTCCCTGTTCATTGATTTAAACATAATTAGGCTGATAGATAGTCCCTTGCCTGTGCCTAGGAGGCAGGCAAGTTTCACAAGACTCACAGAGATCCGAATCTCTGTAAGCAACCTCAGAGGAGTCCATGTCAGAGACATTGTCAGGGAAGTCGAAGATTACCTGAAGACATACTCCTTGGCTGTGATGGATAACAGCCAAGATGTATTAGGGACTCTGAGGGGTTGAGAGTTAACAGGGGTGGCAATACCCTGATAACTCTCAGCACACTTTGGACATGCCATTTGTGTGTTCGAGAATATGAAGAATAAGGAAACTGTTTTGGACAACTGTTCCTTAAAGCATAATGGAAGACTACCAAGAATAGAAGGACATCATGTGACTGATGTGGGAACTTGTAAAAGTTGTGTAGTCGACATCAAGTACTGTTCAAGTCAAACTCGTAACACTATAAATAGGATGTGTATCCTTGCATTAACATTTAACACTTTGAGATATTAAGAACATTAGTGCGTGTAACTTAGTGAATCAAACAGCTACGACTGTATTCATAAGTTAAGGTTATTGTTGTTCAAAGTGTGCACAACACATTGTCATCAAACGGTGTTATCCATAACACTTGTAATTCTTTATTATACAATAATAAGATTACGTTTGAAAAGTAATACCTTGTGTTGATTAAGTTAAGATTAGGGTTTCTCGCATTGATTAGGGACTTTCAAAAATGGTTGTACAAGGTTTAACATGCATTCATTCGATAAAAAGTTTTAAAGTGTAAAACAGGTCCTAAATTATATAGGTCATTAAGTTTACAAAACATAGATCGAATGAACATTTTTATTATTATATGGGCCATCAGAGTCGATCTCCATCCGGATTACCTTCAAGCACCTGAGATAAAAACATGCAAAAATCATATCAGCGAATGCCGAGTGAATTCATAGAGTTTAATAAAACCGTTATATAAAAAAATCGTTGAAATCAGAACACAAGTATAATATCGGAAGTAAGTCCTCGTATTGCTAGTCAGGCAATATATAAATAAAAGCATACATCTTAAACCGTCCATGAGACCGTAGCCTTAATATTACCATTATAGGTAATATTATTATCGTTATTAGCATCGTATCATGTCAGATATTTAGATTACATTAGATTATTATTAGCCACATGACATTGTTACCTTACTATCACAACAACGGACCGCAAACCCGACAAACAATTTGCCCATCTAAGTTAGCGTGTCGTCACAAAAATCACGCTATGTAAATCTTCCCATACATAAATTCGCTTCCAATCAATGTGGTATGACGGGGATCAACCGTCAAGGCACGAACTGGTGTGATAGTCCCCAAATAGTACTATCATATGCATAAGCGTCTACCAAATCCCGGTAGTTCACAATTCATGCTAATGGGACTTTGAGTGACATAACCTAACTACTAATAATCCTTTTTATCTCGTTTATTGGGTCATAGCATCATTCTGGTCCATATCATTAAGCATACCATCGGGACTACTTGTGTTCTATTTATTATAAAAAACTAGCATGTTATCTCCCTCGCGGGTTTACAAATCATTTTATAAAACATTTAAAAGAGTGCGAGGCTATGAACTCACGTTGATAATGAAAGGCGGATTATCGACTACGGGCGTGCTTCGGTCACGGAAACCTATATAAATAATAATCGGTCTTAGACTTTTGTTCAATGACTTTATCAAAATAACAATATACATATGATGATTTTCTACATATGATGATGATCAAGTGGGTTTATATATTCTTATTTACTCATTTTAGTGTTTATGTATTGGTAACTTTTTACTAGTTTACTAGTTTTACCTATTTACATGTTTTAGGTCCAATAAG
Source organism: Glebionis coronaria (assembly GCA_025667525.1). Taxonomy (NCBI): domain Eukaryota; kingdom Viridiplantae; phylum Streptophyta; class Magnoliopsida; order Asterales; family Asteraceae; genus Glebionis; species Glebionis coronaria. Next base: position 388,081,440 of record CM046875.1, read on the forward strand.
CCTATTATAAGTTCATTAACTTGTATTAATCCATTTTATATTTGTATTATCAGTATTTATACTTTACATGTTGGGGCCAATTGGGTTAAGCCCAATAAATAATTTTTATAAGTGTTTAACTTATTTAGTTAAATTATTAGTCCAAATATGCTAACTTAACTCGTTAATGTCCGTATGTCATATAGTTAGGGTTTTATCGGTTTTTACTTGTATTAGGTACTTATATATCAGTATATGACTTTTAAAAACTTTAGATTAGACGGGTTTGATCGTCTAACCTTTAATTGGCGAAAAACGTTAATTTTACGGTAATAGCCGAAAAAGTCGTAAAAATCATGTCTATAGTTTTTATAACTTATAAATCTTATTCAACTATCATTTTTATAAAGTGTCCATTTATTTAACCTTATACATATTTATATAAATGAAATTTATAAGTTAGTGGGTTTTAATTCATATTTTATACTATATTATTTGAGTGCTTATATAATACTATTAAACATTAATTCTTCAAAATCTGATTTTTAGTTTCATCTTTACCATTTTTATCATATCTTGAGTTCTATAAGGAGATAGAAGCTCATTTTTTGATGGCATAAACTTCATATTATTTGCTACAAATAAGTTAGTTATATCTACTGCTCATTCCATGTCTAACTATCCTTAACAATCCCTACAAAACAGACTATTCAGATTAGCACACTCATCTTGTTTTGATCATATCTCACTCATTTTGATGATTCCATTGCATGGCCAACTCTCACATGTATATGACATCTAACACTTACTGTAAATGGATTTCACCATGCAATTTTATCAGTTTATAGATTGGTTACTTACTGTTTTCATACAGCCAACAATTTAAGCAAGATTTTATCCTTGTTTCTTATGGTTTTTCATCTTTTTAATCATATTTATCAACACTTGATCCCCACACAACATTTTTATCGTCATAGATTCATCATATACATATACAATAAGAAAGAAAATACATTTGATCTTTACAAAAATAACAAGAGAAATGGAAAGGATGATCTTCTTTACCAACCAAGATTATATCTTGTTTTTGGATGACAACAACTTGATGAACACCAAATATATCTCCAAGATCATCAACCACCAAGATAGTTTGTTGAGAAATTAGCCCTAGGACACAAGCAAATCACCTTCTTTGTTGTTAATATGGCCACCAGTCAATCAAGGCTTCAAGGTTTCTCCATAATATGGCTAGATAACATGAGATTTGTGGCTAGAAAATATCAAATGGTGGTGTAGGATGGTGAAGTGGGACGGCAAGGATGAGTGGGAGAGAGTATGTGTGAGTTTTTTGCATGTGAAAATGGAGTAAATGGTAAAGGGTTAGTGGTTTTGATAGTTTGGTGGATGAGTAGCTTACTTGTTAAGCTTATGCTTAACAAGTGTAAGCTAGTTAAGTGTAAGGATGCCACATCAAGGATGTGGTGTCCTCTTTTGGCCGTCCCATAGTTAGTGGGGTGGGATAAACTTGTTTTGTCCCATCCCGCTAATTTACGGGTATTCCTCGATTCTAGTTTTCTCGATTTGTGTGCCCTCGGATCGTTTTACGAAAAACATTTTTATAAATTGTGAATCAACGGCACAAAACGAATCTAATAAAAATTGTCTCATCAAAAATGGAGTTCAAAAACGTAAATACGTAATCCTAAGGTTTCCGGTTTAGTCGTAAAGGACGCTAAATTATGCACGTAAGCCCAAATTTAAATCCGTAAATTGTGAGTTCATCAACCAACACAAAAATAAGTTTCAAAATATTATACGAGAAAATAATTCACTACCTGAAAATGATAGATTGTCACACCGAAGGCTGTTCCGGATACTCAGACACTTGCTCAACTTGATAAGATACATCACTAGTATCATTTGTAGTATTTGGTACCTCAAAGATTATGTCAGCTCCATAAAGTGAAAGATTTTTCATGAGAGCTGCCTTGACGGTATTGAGATCATCACTTTCTGAATCGTATGCATCAAGATCATCGCATTGGTATGCTGCATTGTTGGTAGAAGCTACTGTGAGTCCTTCAATATCCGCAACTCCTAGATCTGCTAGAAATGCTAACTATTCTTCATCGAGCACCCGACCTTGTGCTTGAGCATTCACCAAGTATATCTTTTCCTTAAACCATGTGCCATCCCTCTTCCTCTTAGGTTGCTTGCACTCCCGAGCCATGTGTCCTTCCCCCTTGCAGTTATAACATATGATCATCTTCATTTTGCCAGTGTTATTTCCCCTTGTAGCAGTGTTGAATGGACGTGCACCAGTATTGGATGAACTTGGTCTCCCCTGAAGTGGTTGCACAGTAACTCTACCATCTTGGATTGTAGCTTGTTGACGAGAGTTAGAAGAATTCCTCAACTGATTGTTTGTTGGATATGGTCCTCTGTAACCTCTTTTGTTCAACACTTGAGTGATGTAAGCAGACATTTGAGCAAGTATATCAGTAGGATTATCCCCTTGTCTAAATTTAGGAACTGGAATCTCATCATCACAATAGGATACTGGTGTTGGTTGAGCTACAAACACATTTGAGGGAGTACTGACATGTTGTGAGTAATGGGGTTCAGGAACCTCGTGTTGCTGGTAAGTGATGGCAGGGTTTGTTGGAGGTTGATAAGGTGAGTATGGTTGTGAAGCATAAGGTAAATGATGTGAGTCTCCTTGTGATGATATTGTTGGTTGCTGGTATTGTTGCTGATATGATGTAGGCGGTTGTGGTAAGATCGAATATTGTGGAAAGCTTGGAGTCTGGAACATGGGCTTGTGATAAGATTGTTGTCCCATAGCATACGGAGTGTTGTTGTATGACATTGTTGGATGATTTGCCATTAATGCCAGTGGTTGGGAATAAGATCCTTGAGACATGCGTTTCTGAAGCACATGCTTCTCATGTTGCTGTAAGAAAGCATAAAGCTGATCTAAATTTGATTTGTGCAAATCCCCCGAATCAATTTAACATCAGTGACATATTGGCTCCATTCTTGGGGTAACGTGTTCAAAAACTTGGTGTTGATTTGAAACTAAGCAATTGTAAGATTATACACGTTCAAATCACTCATCGAAGTAGTGAAGCGCCAGTAGAAGTCATGAAGAGTTTCCCCGGGAATGTATGAGAACCAATCAAACAAATCATAGAGTTGACACTCTCGTTCCTGCTTGGTAAGTGAAGTTCCTTGTAACAAAACTTCTAAGCAATCCTAAAGTTCCTTTGGTACTTGTAATTGCTTACCATACAATAAATATCGGGTGGACGAGCTTGCTTGATGGTTTGCACAGCTTTGTCATCCGTATCGGCAATGATTTTGTTTGCTTCCATTAGTTTATGAAATAGCCTTGGCCTAGTCACATTGTCTACAGTTATCTCACCATAATCAAGTGGTCCTTGCTTAATGGATTGAACCATGAGTCTCCCACTAGGTCTACCCATAATATAAGACAACATGCGACCTTGCCATGCTTCAAAAAGCTCTTTGATAAGCAATGGTGGACGGGTATCGGTACCCGAGATGATAGAAAGGTCAGTAAGCGATGAAATTGTTGGCATGTATGAATGTGAATTCATTTTATGATCCCTTTAATAAACATTATCAAACATGATCGAGCAATGAAATAAGATTATGTGTTTTAGTGTTGTTTGAATATAGATGTTATGATCTTTTAGTTGTATGTTTTTGTTAATGTCTCCAAAGAAATGCAAAGTTGAAAAATCCTCTAAGTCTTGCAAATTTGTGCTGATCGTGATGTGCTATCGTAACCCCTTATCGTGGTCTTTGATCGTAACGATTGATCGCAGTCCTTGATCGCAGTCCTTAATCATAGTCCTAGATCGTAGTCTTTGATCGTAACGTTTGATCGCAGTCGTTGATCGCAGTCCTTAATCACAGTCCTTGATCGCAGTCCTAGATCGTAGTCTTTGATCGTAACGATTGATCGTACCAGTCGATCGCAGTCAGTGATCGTAAGTCTGGATCGTAACACTGATCGTAACAATGGATCGCAGTCACCGATCGCAGTCACTGATCGTAACTTTGGATCGTAACAATCGATCGTAAGATGTGATCGTGATATTCGATCGCGAGTAGAAACCCCAGGGTTTATGCGATCGTAATATTCAGATCGTAACAGAAAAATAGCTCGAGAGTTGTAGGCAACAAGAAAGAAGAGATTTTTACCTGGGAATTCGTGTTTCTAGCCAACCCAATATCTCCAAATTGTTACTACAACTATTTAGAAGAAATATAGATCACTTGGAACCACAAAAACACGAAATTTTTTTGAAACTTTGGTAAAAATCAATCAAAAACACATGAAGACACTTAGAAAAGTATAAACAACACAAAACCAATCTTTATTTCATCCCATAGCTCTGATACCAATTGTAGAAGTATGATAATCTTTGATATATCAAGAGGGTTGTTGTTTTCTAGTGAGAGAAAGTAGAGAGAGAAGTGAGAGAAAAGGTATGTTTATGACTTGTGAAAATGAAACAACCAACACCCCTTTCCATGGTGGAAAGGGGTTTATATACCTAGTCCCTTATTGGACTTGGGCCTCCGACCCATGAACATGCTCATGGGTCGGGCTAATGTAAATAATAATTAAACTTATACTACGAGCCTATAACTATATTGTTGGAGTGACCGAGACTTTCTTAATACGAAAAACGTATTTCCAGTAGATTAAGATACCATCTTCTTTCTGTTGAACTTGTAAACCTAGAAAGAAGTTCATCTCTCCCATTGCACTCATCTTGAATTTGTCTGTCATAAGCTTGGAAAAGTCTTCACTCATCTTTGGACTTGAAGAGCCAAAGATGATATCATCTACATAGACCTGAACAAGTGAAAGTCCTTACCAATCTTCTTGGTAAATAAAGTCTGATCTATGGTTCCCCTCTTGAATCCATTTTCCACCATATAGGTGGACAATGTGCCATACCATGCTCTTGGGGCTTGATGAAGTCCACACATTGCTTTCTTCACCCTATACACCTTGTCTGGATGTTCTTAATCCTCAAAACCAGGAGGCTGTATTACATAAACCTCCTCTGCAATTGTGCCATAAAGAAAAGCACTCTTCACATCCATTTGATAAACTGTGAAGCCCATGCAAGAAGCATAGGCTAGGAAAATCCTTATTGCTTCAATCCTTGCAACAGGTGCAAAAACCTCTTCATAGTCTATCCCTTCCTCTTGTGTATATCCTTGAGCAACTAAACGTGCCTTGTTTCTGACCACAATTCCTCTTTCATCCTTCTTGTTTCTAAGAACCCATCTTGTCCCTATAGGTCTTACATATCTGGGACAGTCCACTAACTCCCAAACATCTTGAATAGCAAACTGGTGAAGCTCATCCTGCATTGCTTCCACCCCAACTTGGTTCTTTGAGAGCATCAAATATCTTCTTGTGTTCCTGTTGTGACAGAAAACAAGCAAAGAAACATGCCTGAACAAGAGGGGTATCAACCTTCTTGTGGATATTGGCAATAAAACCTCCTTGATTCTGATGAGACCTTCTTGTTTGAACAGGAGACAACACATCACCAATAATTGGAGAAGGAGGATGATTTTTGATAGTAGATGTAAGTATTCCCCCTTCAAGAATTGTGTTGTCTTCAATTTGAGTTTCCATGTTGCCAATATCATCTTCAAATTCTCCTTCATCATCACCTGAATGAACCTATTCATGTACTATAGAAGGTTCACCTTGTTCAAAAACATTGGAAGAGAATAAATGGTCAAAAGGGTTGTCAACGCCTGAACTAGGCCTGTCAACGTTTGAGCCATCAACGCCTGAATTTGGCCTGTCAGCACCATATTTTCCTTTGTCAGCGCTTGAAGATTCATACATGTTTTCATCAATTGGTTTTTCTTGTGGATCATCTTTTTCCTTTCCAGCAGCAGCAGCAGCAGCAAATTCATCTGTCCATATGGGAATAGTGACACACTCAAGTATGGGAGCTGATTTGACTGCATGTGATCCTACTTCCTTGTCAACCTGTATACCTGAAATTTCAACAACTGGTTCTTCCACAACATTTGAATCCATTTTTAAAATGTTTGGATTAGTAACAGGCATATAATTCAAGGTTCTAGATAAAGGTTCTAAATCAAAGAACCAATTTGGTCCACTCTCAGGATCACTAGGTTTACTTTCTAAAAATTTAGCATGTACCTTTTCAAGTATACGTTTTTCTTTCTTAGTATAAAACCTATATCCTTTACTCTGCACTGAATAACCAATAAAATATCCCTCATCACCTTTAGCACTAAACTTTCCTAAGGCATCACTAGTATCAAGTACCACTACATGACATCCAAAGGGTTTAAGAAAACCAATATTAGGTTTCCTATTCCAAAATAGCTCATAAGGTGTCTTATTGTGGATTTTGTTGATCAATGCCCTATTCTGAACATAGCAGGCTGTATTCACAACGTCAGCCCAAAAAGCAATGGGAAAATGAGCATCAACCAACATTGTCCTAGCTGCTTCTATGAGTGTTCTATTTTTCCTTTTAGCCACCCCATTTTGCTGTGGGACTCTAGCTACACTGAACTGCCTAGTAATCCCTTTATTGACACAGAAGTTATCTAACAACTTATTTCTAAACTCACCACCATTATCACTTCTAAGAATTTTAAACTCATTCCTAGTATTTTTCTCAATCTGATTAATAAAATTAATCAAAACAGTGGCAGTTTCACTTTTCAAAGCCAAAAAGAAAGTCCAAGTAAATCTAGAAAAATCATCAATTATGACAAAACAAAAAGATTTACCATTTAAGCTTTCTATATTAGTTGGACCAAACAAGTCCATATGCAGCAAGTGAAGTGGTTTAGAACTAGAGTGCACAAGTTTAGACTTAAAGGAGACTTTGTGTTGTTTGCCTTTAAGACATGCAACACAAGATTGATCATTGTGGAAAGCCTTTTTGTGACAATCCGTCAATTTATGGTTGATATTTTTATTCTCAAATATTATTTAAAAACATTATTTTAATGTTATATTATGAACTCATTTATTTTTGGGAAGAAATTTGGATTTACGTCTTGAAGTAGCATCGACTACGTCTAAACCGGAGGATTCTACGTTAAGTGCTTACGTTTCCATACACCGTCTTTGGTGACAGTCTGACATTTCAGAAAATAAATATATCTGTAAATATTATTTTGGGATTTTAATCTTGAGTTGGTTCATAAACTCACAAATTTACGAGAAGAGATTAGGACTTACGATTTTAATTTAACGTCCTTTACGACTAAACCGGAAACCTTAGGATTACGTATTTACGTTTTCGAACTCCGTTTTTTATGAGACAATTTTTATTAGATTCGTTTTGTGTCGTTGATTCATAATTTATAAAAACGTTTTTCGTAAAACGACCCGAGGGCACGCAAATCGAGGAAACTAGAATCGAGGAGTACCCGTAATTAAATGGGGTTGAGACAAGAATAAACTTGTCCCACCCCACTCTTGGACGGCAAGAGTAAGCAACACCAACACCCTTGGTTTCATTTTTATGGACACTTGTCCATTATCTTAACTTGTAAGCCTTCCACCACAAAACCACCAAAAACTAAACAACTAGCTTCATTTTATGTCATGTAAACAACTCATTCTCTCTCTCTATACTCCATTCTAGCCGTCCACTCTCACACATAAACACCCTATTTGATCAATTTTTAACCATGAAATCATATGTTATTCACACATATGATGAAGCTCTTTTGAATCTCTATTGATTGGTGGTGATTATAACATCCAAGGAGGAGTTTCTATAGAGTCTTAGGGCTGATTTTCCACAAGGAGATCTTGAGATTGGTGGACTTGAAGATGATATTGGTTTATCACAAGTTGTGTGATCAAAATCCATGTCTTGATCACAACCTACATCATCATGGTAGTATAAAGATTGTTCTTCCCATCCTCTTGTTATTTTGATTATGTAATCATGTATTTTCTTTCCTATTGTATATGTATATGATGAATGATAAAAATATTGTGTCGGGATTTGGTGTTGATAATTATGGGTAAAAAGATGAAAAACTATATGTAAAAAGGTTAAAATCATGCTTAAATTGATGGCTGTATAAAACAACAAAGAATCATATGATAAACTGATAAAATGGCTTGAATAGATTAATATACAGTAAGCTTGAGTCTTGTACACATGTGAGAGTTGGCCATGCAATAGAATCATTAGGATGAGTGAGATATGATCAAAACAAGTTTAGAGTGCAAATCTGAGTACACTGTTTTGGACGAATTTTATAAAATACTTAGAGGCTGATTCAACAGTATCCATAGGAGAGTTAAGTGGAGAACATATCATTTAGTTTATGCCATAAAAATTTGAGTTTCTATCTCCATATAGAACTCTAGATATGGCTGTTTTGGTGAACATGAAAGTAAAAATCAGATTTTGGGAAAATTAAAGTATAATAGTATTATATAAACACTCAAATAAAAATAGTATAAAATGTGAATTAAAACCCACTAACTTATATAATACATTTATATAAATATGTATAAGGATAAATAAATGGACATTTTATAAAAATGGTAGTTTGATAAGTTTTATAAGTTATAAAACTATAAACATGATTTTAACGACTTTTTCGGCTATTACCGTAAAATTAACGTTTTTCGCCAATTAAAACTTAGACCATCAAACCCGTCTAATGTAAAGTTTTTTTTAAAATTCATATACTGATATATAAGTATCTAATACAAGTAAAAACCGATAAAACCCGAACTATAGGACATACGGACATTAACGAGCTAAGTTAGCATATTGGACTAATAATACAACAAAATGGGCTAAAACACTTATAAAAGTACTTATTGGGCTTAACCCATTTGGGCCCAACATGTAAAGTGTAAATACTGATAATACAAGTATAAAATGGATTAATACAAGTTAATGAACTTATAATAGGCTTATTGAACCTAAAACATGTAAATAGGTAAAACTAGTAAACTAGTATAAAAGTTATCAACACATAACAGTAAAATGAGTAAATGAGAATATGTAAACCCACTTGATCATAATATATATAAAATCATCATATGTATACATAATTGTTATTTTGATAAAGTCATTGGACAAAAGTCTAAGACGAGTATTATTTGTCTAGGTTTCCGTGATTGAAGCACGTACCGTACATCCGAATTGCCGATAACCCGCCTTCCCATATCAACGTGAGTTCATAGCCTCGCACACTTTTAAATGTTTTTATGAAATGTTTTATAAACCCGCGAGGGAGACAACATGTTAGTTTTGATAAAATAGGACACCATTTGTCCCGATTGTTTGTTTATTGATTTGGACCCGAATGATTGTATGACCTGATGAATGATTATATGACCCGATAGATGAAATTAAATGGATTATTAAAGTTAGGTTATGTCACTAAAAGTCTCATTAGCATGAATTGTGAACTACCGGGATTTGGTAGACGCTTATGCATATAATAGTACTATTTGGGGACGATCACCCCAGTTCACGCCTTGACGGTTGCTCCCCGTCGTGCCACATTGATTGGTAAGCGAATTTATGTATGAGAAGATTTACACAAGCGTGATTATTGTGACAACACGCTAATTTAGATGGGCCAATTGAGTTTCGAGCTAGCTACCCGTTGTTTGTTGTAGTAAGGTAACAATGTCATGCGCCTTATAATAATCCAATTAACGAAATACTACTATACGCACCGAATTACGATATATTGCCTGACTAGCAATACGGGGTCTTATTATTGGTTTTATGTTCGTGTTTTGGTTTTCATAACCATATTCATATAACGGTTTTTATTTAACTCTATACAACGTTATAAAACGTATTGTATGATATTTTTACGACATTGGTTCGTATAATGATTTTTAAGGCGAAAGCATATATTACGATTTTTGATAAGGATTTGTATAAAATGACTTTGGCTATTTTATGGCCTCTTACAACAATTTGTACAAAATGATTTTCGGTAATAATTTTATACCGATATTATATTGACGGATTTTATTAAACTCTATGAATTCACTCGGCGTTATCGCTGACCTTTTCTTTTAACATGTTTTATCTCAGGTACTTGAAGGTAATTCTTGGGAAGACAACAAGAATTCATGGCCCGCACTTAAATAACAATTTCCATTCAAATCTTTTGTAAAATTGTATGAAATGACCATGACTTGGGACCTATGTAAATTTTATATTTATGAATGGAAATGCTTTATTATTAAACGACGCGATATTCAAGCGTTGTCTATGATGTGAGTAATGTGCTATCCCGTAACACCAACGAGTCTTCCGCTGTATTGAATTGTATAAATTTGGGGGTGTTACAGTTTGGTACCAGAGCTCTCGTTATAGAGAACGAAAGATTTTTAAAACCAAGGTTTTGAATAAAACATTTCAAAATCTTTTAACTATAAACATTTTTCTAAAAATGTCTAAAAATCTTTTGGCTATAACGGTGCCGAAGAATTCCAATGTTACCGACAAGGCCAGACTGAGAAGTGCTATTTTAATATATATATAACTTGGATTATATATATATATATATATATATATATATATATATATATATATATATATATATATATATATATATATATATATATATATATATATATATATATATATATATATATATATATGATGTAATTTTATTACATGATTGTTTGATGATTATTTTTGTTGGGAATAAATTAAGGCCAGATCACTTGAGCGCTGACAAGAGTAAAACAAGCGTTGACAAGAACAAAACAAGCGCTGACAGCTCAAGCGTTGACAAGATAAAGTCAAGCGTTGACACATTGAAGACAAGCACTGATGGGAAGATATACTCTACGCGTTTATTGTATTCTAGATTACTTCTAGTAAAGATAGGAACAACAATGTATTTTCTATATTTATCTTTACCTAGAATAGCTGATACGTAGATTATTGTACAAGGCTTCTTATGTCTATAAAAGAAGACCTTTAGGTTAATGTTTCACATAAGCTTTTCATTCGTAAACTACTTTCATTGTAAGCAAGTTTGATATCATTAATCAAAGTGAAAGTTTGTTTATATCATTGTGTGTTCTTGTTTAAGTGTTAATTCCGCATAACACTTAGACTATCATAAGCATATACAAAGGTTTCTCTAAGTGTATTACTTGATCTAATCTCGTATACATAAAGCTAAATTGATCTAAGTTTGGGATCAACAATTTTGATATTTATACGAGATATTTATACGACGTAGATTGTCACAAGGAACCCTAAATCCCCTAGTAAATTAATCGAAGCTATTCCCGTAGGAATTGTAGCTATCCTAGATCTAAACCAAGTTGTGGATATTTATGATCCCAACAAATGGTTGATATTCGTAGAAATGTAGATATTAGTTGATTGTGATATTGAAGAAGAATTGGCAAGATTAAAACTGATATCGATGTCATGACGATCTTTCCTTATAGAGTGGAGTTTGACAAAACGTTACCACCTAGAAAGATGTCATCTGATTCATTGTCATCCAATTCCTAAATTGAATTCGAAAGGGTAAAAGTTGCACTTGAGGCTGTCATTGGAACCATTACCCAAAAGCCTCATTCCACTAGTACCTTTCCGAGAAGTCTAATTGAATGTGTGAGTCATCTCATGCTAGTGACTCATTTGATAACTATTGTTGTAAGAGTTATAGGATTAGAAATTAAGTGTTGTTCATATCGATCTTTTATTGCCCTATTAAGGTATAAGAATAAGGTTGAGAGTATTGGAGAATGAGGTAGGATATCGAATTGAGTATAGGTTGATTAAAACTTGAATAAAATAAAAATTTAACCCGTATGGAATATAATATTGTTAAGAGGAAGTCATTATGTTCTGTGATTGAATTATAAGGTTTTAATTGATTGTTGATATGTGTTAAGTGTTGTTCCTAGGCCATTGTCCAATGATGAGGATGCCCAATGTCCAATAAATAAATTGAAGAAATCTTCTTCTGAATTGGGACCGATGGATCTTTCGGGACATGTGGAACACCTAATGACCCATGTAGATTAGTATTCATTGTGGTATCTTTTAAAAATAATCCCTAACTTAACTGAGACATCAGTTGGTAGGATGAGTTCTTGGAATTGTATGACATAGTGACACGTAATGTGTTACAGTACAATTTTGACTTGTTTGTGATTAATGAAAAGACTACCTTTGAGTGCTAAAGTCTACATATATCGATGTTATCTATATTTTCTTGCTTGTTCCTAATGCTCACATTAGTGATGCAGACATTGAACAAGTACTCATCTCGATTTGAGTTACGTTGTGGATTATTCTTCCTGAGTGCCATCGAGGTCATGAACCTCATGATAAAGTGGCTAAGCTCATTTCCTATTATATTGTGGTTAGTTCTTGGTGAACAACTCTTCATCACTCATTTGCAGATCACACATTGTTTTTATAAAGTTAAAACCGTATCCTTTAAGAAAAATTGAATTTTCATCACTATAAGGATTATTCAAAGTGAGATTTATAAGTGATCATTATCGAAATGAAGTTGTTTATAAAACCCCTTGGAAAACATAATTGTTTTCATAATAAAGAAAATTTTTGTAAATTTATTTTTTATTCTTATTTAAGAATTGAGCATGAAAATGTTTTTATTATAAACATGATGACAAAATTTTGACGAACTGAGTATTGCATCGTTAATCTTGAAATTGTATATAGTTGCGCGCCTACATACAATTTGGAAGGGACCATGCAAGGCTGATTAGTAGTCACCATAAAATTGTTAATAAACATTACATTTTCTTTGAAGATTGTGAAAGATTAAATTTTATGAGATCTGCAAGAAGTGAAAAATAGGAACATATTGATAGGGACACCTACATATGTGCCCGTACTATTTATTCTTCTGAGTCGAATTTACTCATCTGTGGAATTTGTCTTATTTGACAATTGATATTCCCTCTTTGTCCAATTCTCCCGTAGAGAGATTCTTAGGAAAAGTATCTGATTACCGAGTGTTGATACCCGACTGGATGTATCAACGTTCCTATCATTTCTTTTGATTTGATTTCATTTAAATGACCTGGGTAACGATCCGAGGAGCTTTCGAATGCGTACTCAAATTATGAAAACATGGGATATATTCATATTCGTTAAATGTTTTCGTATGTATCTGATTTGAAATTCTCTCACGTAGATTATGCGTTGACCTTACTCTTTTAATGGTAGTTGTGTCTCCATATATCCTTGAATTTGTGAAAGATTATGAGTTATTATCAGTCTTTTGAGAAGTTCACATCCTATCAACGGTAATAAAACTGGAAAGTTGATAGTGCCAGTAAAATGGATTGATTAATTATGACATGACGACATTGTGTTAATTGATGGGAACTCGAATAGAATTCCACTAAATGATAAGATGTTGATTATAAAAAGTGATCTAAATAATTCTTGATGGATAACCATATCCTACATTTAGACTTGAAATTATACCGTGAATGGTTGTGAATTAGTCATAGATATTATAATCTAGAAAGAACCTAATATGAATTTATTAAAAGATGTTTATGTTATCTGAAACTTTAGGAGGTATTTGCTGGTGAATTACCTAGACTTTCGCCATTAAGGCAAGTTGAATTTGGTATTGACTATATTCCCGGTGCTGCACCTGTGGCATGTGCACTGTACGTCAGCACCATCTGAATTAAAGGAATTACCGTACAACTGAGAGAGTTGTCGGAGAAAGATTTTATTCTACTAAGCTCGTCATTATGAAGAGCTATGGCGTTATTATTTCTTATATTTATAGATTACTGTGAACTGAGTAAATTGACAATCGAAAACGATATCCATGACTCGAAATGGAAGATTTGTTGGATCATTTAAAAGGTTCTAGCGTATGTTTTAAAGATTTGATCCATGGCATGGTTATCATCAACTTCGCGTCCGCGAAAAAGATTATGTATTCCAATCACTACATCCGGTACTTGTAATGAACATTATGAGTTTCACGTGATGTCGTTTGGATTGACTAATACACATGTAGCATTCATAAAATTGGTGAATCGCGTGTGTAGGCTGTAATTTGATAAATTCATGCTTGTGATCATTAAGGACCATTTGTTTGTTTATAAGAATAAGAATGAGTTAATCATTATTTATAGATTGCCCTAAATTGGCCGAACAATAAAAACATGTACCTTGAACAATTAACATGTGATTTAAGACTTAATCCTTTATATTAAATGACCGTTTGATTAATGATGGTAAGATATATATATATATATATATATATACTAGTTTCGTAACCCGCCCAACGGGCGGGTATGTTTCATTAATGTCATTTGAAAGAATGTTGGTTGGTTTTTTATATTAGTTGACAGTTAGACATATACACAACTAACTTTTGATTATGTTTGGGCTAGGCACACCTAGCAAACTGATTATGTCTCATGTTAGACTTTCGACGGGTATGAAAAATATTTTTTTTAAAGATAAAAAGAACTAAACATTTTTTTTCTTGAAAAGAAAATAATTATTTTTTTGTAATTTTTTATAATCTATTTTATTTTTTTTATCGAATTTATTAAAAAGTTAAAAAAACAAATTCAATTTTATATAAAAAAAATTTATTTGATTTTTATTTTTTTCTTCGAGTTTTCTAAACAAGTTAAAGAAAACTATAGGTTTTTTTCTGGAGAAAAATTATATTTTTTATTTTTTGGAGATTTTTTTAAAGTTTTTTTAAACTTTTTTATGATTTTTTAGGAAAGTAAAAAAAAATTATAAGTGTTTCTTCTTTGAAAAAATAAATTTTTAATTTTTTTTCCTATTTCTTTCTTCGATCTTTTTTAAAAGTTAAAAAGCTTAAAGGCCTTTTTCTAAAAAAATATTAATTTTTCAATTTTTATAAAAAAAAATTTGATTTTTATATTATTTTTTTTGGAACTTTTGAAAAAACAAAAGAAAAAAACTAAAATATATTTTATGGAAAAAATAGTTTTTTAAGTTTTTATAAAAATAGAATTTAAAAAAAAATACTTTTTGAAACAGTTTTTTAAAAGTTTATTATTTTTGATATTTTTATAAATTTTATGTAATTGGACTGACTTAACAAATTTTCATAAATTTAACTTTGCATAGAATTTTTATTGTTAAATGGATCAGCATTGCAAATTTTTATCAAATGTTACTTGCTTTTAGGGGTGTCAATAGGTCCGGTCCCGAGAAGCAAGCTATTACAGCGAGCGGCTGATAAGCCTGATCGGGTAAAGTTAAATCGGGTTGAAAATGCTTATCAAGTTGGTTTGACCCGAACCCAATAGCCCGATAATTTTATAAGGTCGAGTTCGGGTTATATTATTTCTTTTATCGGGTCAACCCGATAATCAAGTGTCGTATGTTGTATTTAAGACTTTGTTTTGACCTCGTTCTAACTGTATTTGTTGGAAGATTTGATATGCGATTGACGAAAGTTCAAAAACTTTCATTTTGTTTATGTATTTACTTCGTATATTTTAGTACTTAACAAAATATAATGGACCTTATATGATTTCGTAAAGTATTTAGCGTATGCGTGTATCATGAAAAGTTCGCTGTCAACACTTACCTTCTCAAAATGTTGTGTTATGTGTGTTTCATAATTATAGTTTGATGGCAGTTTAATATATCTGTTAATAATACAAAATGACATACTCCGTAAACTTTATAATCATCTCCTAACATGGGTAGATTCAGACATTCAGTAATCATTAGTAACACAAGAAAAGCTTAGTGATATACTATTTTGGTAATATGTTTAGTCCGATATAGTTGGCTGTAAAATATAAGCTCAGTAAAGTTGTCATTTGCTTGATCAAGTATATTATCACCCGATAACCCGAATCACCCAACCTGAACCTGATAACCCGATTTCTTATCGTGTCGGGTTGCGGGTGAGTTTTTAAAAAACAAAACCCGACTCAATCTGACCCGATAACACCCGTACTTGCTATAGCAAGTTTCATTATGTATGTATATGGCTTTTACCATATTTTCCACAAACAATATCAAATCATAACTTGAGAAAATTGATAGATTTAAAGCCACAATGATGCCAAGCAAATCAACCAGGGTCTATGCAGAAAATACATAGTACACGCAGTCAAAACCAAAATAAGCTTAATTATGTAATGACCCATACACTCGCGTTAACCTCCAAAATTTAAGTATTACTTACTGTGGGTCCCTCTGGGACATTTCCATTCCAGTCTTGCTGAACAAAGAGTAACATGTTTGGAATTATATGCATCAAATCCAAACAATCGTACTAATGATTTGTATAGTAGAGTAGCATTCAAGAAAATTCAAACAAAGACAAAATAATCAAAGATATCTCATTACATGAAAAGTTCTGACTTTATAGAAAGCACAATGACACTCCCAAGATCCTCTGATGACATCATGATATATAATTGTCAACATTAAGGTCATACCCAGTCAAATCCAAACTCTCGAAAACTTCTCTAAAAGTGAGATTTGTTCTGTCCCGCAATATTACAACCTGAATAAAGAAGGACATGAGAAATATAGAAGCCACTACCAGAAATCAAAAAAAAAAAAGATGAACGAAAGATCAACACATTACCTCAGCCGATAATTTTCTCACTTAGACTTTATGAATCTCAACAAACGTTTTTAATCCATGCATATAGAATGGTGAACATGAGTATCAACTTTCCGGATATCTTTCAAAACATCTTTAAAAGAACCTAACAAATACATGCTTTCAAAGAGGATAGAAAACCAAGAGCTTTAAGGAACTTCTAGTATCAAGTATGCAAAGGATGATATTACCATTTGTAAAACCAAAAAATAAAGAAGTCATCTGCATCCCGCCAACCTTATTACCACCGTTCATGTCTTTCCACTGTCCAGAAGGTTACGCTGCTATAGTAAAACCACCAGACCAATCATCTGCATCCCAATGACAACACGTGAACAACATTACAGAAACTATTGTACAACCACCAGAGAAGAGTATTCATATAGGGTTTCCACAGTGGCGTTTTTCAAAACAACCTACAAAGACGAGAAATAATTAAAAAAATATGTATATACAAATACAGAACTATAGCATGAGAGATATATACTACTATGTTTCGAAGACTTTGGCGAGCTATTGTTAATTCATCTGAATACTTTTTCTTACTGCGTTTTTCAAGACAAATGAGCCTCTGAAAGTCTAGTGCTGCTTCTTCATAGTCTCTTACCATGATTATGTTACGAAAACTTAAGGTGGCTACCATAATTCCAGACCAAAAGAAGGCCAACAACCTTGCTAGGAAAACTTAAGTTGCCGACCTTTGTGATCTGTGACACAATAGCCTTATATAGTTCCATCACAGTTGCAACACAATCATATCCCAGCTGCTCGACAATCTTATTAAGATTTATAATGTTAGGATGATTCATTTTACAGAGGGACTACATCAAGAAGAAAATAGGAGGAATTATATTTCAACATTATTGGTTCTTATAATTTACAAAAACAGTAAATAACAATCCACTATCACATCAGCGGGTATGCCAAAATACAGAAAGTCGTCAAGCCTCATGATATCGCAAATCCCTACCGAATGATGACTTTTAATATATTATTAAGAAAGTTCAAATGCTCACCTCCTCATTGTTATCAATCCAGCAATTCGGTTGAAGTTGTGAAGTTGCAATAGCCATGGTGACTACAGGTAACATTTTATGCAACTTAGGCTCTTGCCGCTACGCCTTCGATCATTCTATCAAATTCCCATGTCAAACAAAGTTACCTGTTCTTGGACTCCTTAGTGATTGTAGTTCCAAGCAAGCAATACTAAAGCACAAAAATCAGTAAACCACCAAAAGCTCCAACTTCCTTGCTATATCATCAGCAACCAAATTTGCAAGTACATCAACTACACATTCCTATAAATTAAGACTAATCAACGTTAATTATATGAAAGTGAGAGAAGAAAAAATAAAAACCTTTATCATTGCATGTGATATTTATTATGTAAATCAGCATGATCAGGCTTCGTTAGTTGCCCATGCTGCAAAATTCGAATACCAGAAAATAAAGTATATTGTATAATCCTACGCTGTTCAGGATTCTTTAGTCGCCCATGGTCTCAAAAACGCACAAGCCATCAGTACACAGTCAACTTTATTATGACAACTTCTGCCCTCTCTTCCTTGACCTACAACCCGCATACATAAATATATATAAGAAAACATCATGACACAAAAAAGAATATAAAAAAGAACAAATAATGTACAACTCAAATTTATGCTAATTGTATCCTAAGCAGCATAAAAACCACGAAAAACATCTTTTAGGTTATGACAGCATACCTGTCACTTGGGCCAGTCCCATCAAACCTTTGCGGAAATTGAACATAACAGATCTTGTTACCTCCCCTATCAAGGATAAAACACATCCCTTCTCTTAATGAAAAAGTTTTATAAATGTAGTGATCGCAACCGCGATTAAGTATAAATGAACCGTTTCGCAATATAGCACTTACTAAAATCAAGGTATTCATAGGTCCTGCCTTTTTGTTATGATCGAATCTTTTTTTTCTGATGCGCATTGTACTTTTTCAGTTTGCTTTTTTCTTACGTTTAAAACACCTTCAATTTATAGATTATACTATTATATTCATTAACAAAGTATGACCCAAACACGCAACTTAGTCTTATCAGGATGTATTCTTAATAGAGGCAACAAACGACGCCACCCCGACACGAAATTAACGTTTTATCTGCAGATAAGGGGGTGTTTGGGATTGCTTAATAAAGGAATTTATCAAGTCATCTAGGAAATGCAAATTGTAGTAAGTTACTAAGTTGTTATCAGCAACAAAGTTATAAAAAGAAATGGAAATGATGGATCTATTTCAACTAAGACTACGATAAAAAATGAAAAAACTTACTTAGATTCAGGTCAAGCTCTAATCTCATCTTGATAAATCTTAGATTCAGGTCGCACCTTAACCTCCAGTGCTTGGTGCACCAATAGAATAATTACTACTTGCAGACTTACGGTGACGGTGAGTCAGGTACTTTTGGATAATTGCAATTTGAATTAGATTTTAATTTCCATGTACTTGTAAGTTTTTTTGTAAGAAAAAAAAGTGAAGGATAGAAGAGGGAAGATGGGAAGAAGGAAGAAAATTAAATAAGTAAGTAAAGGGAAAGAATGGCAAAACTCTTCTATCATAAATTAATAGTAAACACTCATAAATCTATAAGCTTTTTGTGTATCTTAGCATACTGATGTAAGTATGTAACTCTGTCACCACATTACAACTGATTTTAAAACATTAAACTGGTAAAATTTAGAGAGTTTTGAAGTCAAAATATAAACGTTTTAATATATTAGAGCAATGCAAAAGAGTTACCAAAGCCTTCTTCCAATTGGTTCCTTAGCTACAAAACATTGCCACAAGTTTGAGTCACATGTTTCATCATATTGCTTGACCTTCGCAGGTGCATCAGCAGTAGCACCACCATAACTACCTTGACTCTGTGGAGCATGAGCATTACAATAACAACCCTTTTGACCCTGTGGAACAGGAGCACCATATACACCATTTAGCACGTGTTTCCCTCTTGTAATTACAAACATTTTCGGCACCTTTTACCTGAATCATATCAGAGACAGAAGTAAATCCACCTGCCTTTGCGTTAACAATGCCAATGGGCTAATGACCCCGTTTCTCCCTTTAATTATAATACGATCTCATATTCCATCCTAACCACAAAAAAGTCAAAATGATACGTAGAGTATAAATGGGATAGATCTGTATTAGTGTATATAATCTATGTCTGCTTGGCTATTGTAACTACGTAGGTTGGTAGTAGATCAACTGAATAGCACAAACCACAAAAGGGCTTTACTTTTCTATAATTTTACGGATCTGAATGAATTATAAAACTAAAAATCTATTCCATTTTTTCCTATTTGTACTTCGTAGGTTTAAGTAAAAACTTGCTGTTAAAAAACATGGAGAGTGGATCAACTGACACAGAGTAGATTTGACTAAACTGGAAAAAACCCAAATGGGTCAAGTGGATTAAACTGGTTAAAGTTATACTGGAAATGTGTTTTGTGCACAGACCTCATAATTTACTATTGTAAAATGAAGTTTAGATTATTCTATAATTTGTATAATCCTTAATACATTGATTTGTCTTGATCCACACTAAAGTTTTTCTGTTCTGACCTGTGACCCAAAGTGCCTCCTATTTTTTGCGATGGCTAGGCTGGTGGGTGTACTTATTTACTATTTAGTTATGATTATGATAAGTTGTGCATCCTTCAGATATGTTGAATGAGTCTATGTGACTATGGACCATATGAGGTTAAGGGATATGCATCTTGTGCGAGTCATAAGCAATGCAGCAAGCCGCCTAAAGAAAGTTTGCTTCATATATTCCTCTTTTCTTAACTTTATAAAAGTTGGACAAAGTTATCTTTTTAATTTGTATTTGCAGAAGCTTAAAAGCAGGGCAACTGTGTAAAGTTCGTTTTAAATTCAAAAGTAGGGCACATATGGGATGCAACAGGTTATAATTCCTTTTTAAAACCTGAAACAATATATCTTTTTATGTAAGTGGTACCTGCATATGCCATAATTTTGGTGATACTCAGCGCGTAACGCATCCATTTGAACAGCTGTTTCTTTTCCAGATTGCAGGCGAGTCATTATCAGCGTAGCGTTGTTAGCAGACACACCTGATATATTATCGTCGTCTTAAAATAAATATAGATATAAAATGAAACACACACATAGTTCGCTTCATCTCCATAATCCAATGTCTCCATCAAAAAACTTGTAGGTTCTTTGACAGAACATCGTTCGCTTCATCCCCTTAATCCAATGCGTCCTTCAAAAAATTCATGAATGAGTTATTGTCCCCTTTCTAAGCCCCCAACTGGATACGCTCTTAGATTTCTCACTCTGCGTATGAAAATAGGGAACCGTCTTTCCTAGACTGGAATCCTTTATAGTGTATACCACGGACTCCCCAAATGGACTTTTAGCAGAAACAGTGTGCACCAATTCACTAGGTTGCTGCATATGGTGATGCTATAATAAATTAGTGCTTGTGTTCAGTTTATAGCATATAAAACATACTGTAAATAATATATTAAAAATAACGTAAGACTATAAGTTAATACCTTGCTTACACAGTATACCAAAGGCATTGGAACTATGTGACCAATTGAAACATGATCTTATGAACTTAAGATATATTATGTTCACATCTGGATCAAGAAACTGACCAACATGTGGAGTCGATCAACTATTACGTTCTCGCCAATTCACATAGGCACACAAAAGGCCATTCCTGTAAGCTTCCCGTTAAGTGCAGACAGAACTTTTTCGACAGCCTTTAAAACACACAACCAAGTTTAGTACACCACTCGTCATCAAATTTCATAATATTTGCGAATAACTTCTATACTAACTGAAACCACACATCAGAAAAAGACACTTTTGATTCCTATCATGAATACATACACGTATGTTAATTTATTGAGTACTCCTTATCTTCAAGAGTATAAAGACATGCCCTCACAAAAGTAACTTATTATATAGCTGGTTGCCAAATAGTCAAAACAAATCAGTGTACCATTGTTTTATATCAATTGCTACGTGCCAAACCCATTGTGATCATTCAGTTTTGCCACCTCTACAAAAGAGCAAGAAAGAAAAAGTAAAGAACAACCCCTGAGACACCATGGTGAATGGTTCTGTGAAACCAATACATTCTTGTGCAAAGAAAAAGGTAAAGAAAGCTAAAGAACACCCTATCAGCATGGTATAACTTACACCAGCTAAAAATTTTAACAAAAGGCAAAAACGTTCAGTATGCAAGAAGACCTAATCCTATCAAACTAACAATATATTACACTATCTGTAAATGCACAATTGTAGCTAGATAGAACAGTAAATGCTAAATAAAAACTTTGAGCATATTTGAAAGACTATAACCTTGACACCTCTTTCACCAATGCCAGGTATAAGGGTCTTTCACTTGGTCGAGTCATGTGGTTTCTAAAATGTGAAGTGGCGTGATAACCACCTAAATGACGATTGTAGTTCTTTGCGTAAAACAATGTTTTTGAGCAGAATCCAACTAATATATTTTTAAGGTATCAATGATTTAGTGAAAAAATGAATGCCTAAATTGATATTCGAACCGCCCCTGCGGTTAAACAAACACCCCTCGGGGGTGTTTTGCTTAGCTTATTTTATGGGTTTATTGTTTTATTGAGATTTAGAAAAGATGATAAGCTCATTTATTCATGCTTATAAGTTAAGAAGTTAGGCTTATGTCCTTTCCATAAGCTCAATTTTATATGATCAAAATCCAAAACAAAGCTATAACATACCAGCCAAGCATAATTATTCTCAGTGTGTTCAACCTTTAGATCAGAAGAAAGCTATAACGGAATATAATGAGGAACAAACACGAGAAAGTTCTTACCAGGTCTGGTAATAGATATGACCAAGAAAGCTGCAAATAAGCAAATTATCAAATAAGCAAATTATCTTAAAGATTTACCTCAATCTTATATGATTAGCATATATTCTTGTTTAAAAGCAGTTAAGTCACAAGAGGGAAAAGAAGATATTAGTGTACGGAGACCAATCTTTTACATATTCGATATTAGTATTAGATGTCTATTTTTGTAAACTTTTTTTTGCTTCACGCCACAACTCCTCTTTCTGACAGTAGTCCATCGGGCTTTCATGTATAAACTCTTGACTGCCATTTTGCTCCCATATCCTATAAGAGTGAGGTAACATATTTGGTGGAACTGGACGCAAGGGAGATCGCTAACCTAAGACCATCAATCAATCAAGTGTTGATATACACCGGTATTAAAAAACATGAAACTTAAATAGAATTAACATATAACTATTCAAGTGAATCTACTCGATCAGCCTCTGTAGTCAGGATCATTACAAATCTGATAATAAGCAGTCCTTTGTAGGTCGCCACATTATAAGCATGACTTTTTGTATAAGGTGAGCCCCATCAGTGTGTATGGTCACGAGGTCATGACCAGCTTCAAATATATATATTTTTTTATATAATAAAAATATATATATAACTTCAATGTATACAAAGAATCTAGGGTGATGAGCCCTATAGGCAGAGTTCAGAACTTCCAAGAAACGAAATAGGAGAAGCGGCTCGAGATCACGACCTACAATGATCTAAAATTAAACCACTACACTGATCGATATTTGTTTGTCTTATCTACTTATTTGTTCAACCATTCTTAAGAAAACCAAGTAATGTATTCAGTTAACGAAAACTCTGTAAGTACTAAACTCTATCACAAGACCATAAAATTAGTAAGAAAAGTAAAATAAAGATCAACTTTCATTCCCGAGCAGAAGACTTAGCTTTAGTTATGTTCTAGTCACATTCAACATCAGAAGACTTAGCTTCAGTTATGGTTTAAGTATAAAATCAGTTAGCCGAGTAATAACCACCTAGTTAGATTACAAACACTGAATCATGAGTTTTTTTTTCAGCTTGTTTCAAACTTTTACCTATTACACAAGAGTTTTAGATTAAATACCAGGTTACAGTAATTTTACCTTTTACCTTATAACGTTACATCATGAGCAAGCATGCAAACTCTGACATTCACATTCATACACTTGTTATCAATATTAGCTGCAAGAAACTGACATGCATCAAATCTGTTACGGATTTAAACCCACTATTATAGAGATACATCCTTTTTTTGATCATCCTGCAAGATCAAATCAAAAATAAATTAAAAGTTTGATTAAAGAACATATATAAGAGAAATATAGATCAATTGGAATTATATACACACACATACCTTCTTTGTATAGCTCTTTAATACCTTCAAATTGAGCACATGCAGATTCTTCCCAACCTGAAACATTATGATGACATTAAGCAGCCTTGCATAAGCATATTCATGATAATTTTTGGTGTTTATTTAAAGCGATTACAATATATATGGTGAATAATACATAAAAAAATTGTAATACACGAGAAGAACATAGAAAAAGCATCAAAAATATGAGAAACAAAACCAAAAACACCTAGAAAACACAGTAAACAATCGAATGAATAAACCCTAAAAGCACCAAACTGGTACAGAATGGTATTCCCGAGTTTAATGGATTTAGGGTTATTGGTTTAAGGATTTTTCTATTTTACGATCTTCTGTATATTGATTCGATTTTATATATATTTATTATTAGTGCTATATTTAAGCATTATTTATTTATTTAAGGAAAAAAATCATCCGATTGCAAAAAAAAAGATTTAGTTTCCAAAATAGATTAGATCTAATCCAATAGCCAATAAGAAAACGCCATGTAGGATATGACATGGCGCCATTTTATTTTCTTATGTCAAACTTAGCCCCATATATATATTATAGATATATATATATATATATATATATATATATATATATATATATATATATATATATATATATATATATATATATATATATATATATCTTTACATTATATATAAGAGGAGGATATGCCACATAAGCATGCTATAAATCCACGTCAGCATTATCATCATTGGGCCGTGATCACCATTCGGGCCGTGTCCTATACCAGGCTTATTATTTCCTACCAGAAAAACCTTCCCTCTCCTTTTTCTCAAAACCATCATCATGTGACATGTCCCATACAATCAACCTTCTTCTCAGTATTATTTGTTATAAGACAATTTTTTATTATGTTTGTATTAGAGGTGGCAAAATGGGCGGGCGGCGGGCTAAACGGGCAACGGGCTAAACGGGCGGCGGGCTAAACGGGCGTGGGCTAAACGGGCGCGGGCGAAACGGGCGGGCTAAACGGGCGGGCTAAACGGGCGCAAGCTAAAAAAGGGAAAAAACATATAAAAACCTACAAATAAAAAATAAAAATACTTGTTTGAAAGCCCGGATAAAAAATTTAATAAAAAATATTCGTCGAGTATACTAATTTGTATTTTACAAGTGCGCCCGTTAAGCCCATTTAGTTTCTTACATATGCGCCCGTTTAACCCATTCATTATAAAAAATGGGCAAAAAGTGCCCCATCCTTTTTTGAAAATGGGCAAAAAATGCCCATATGTATCAAAATGCACCTCTAGTTTGTATCAATGATATTTAGTTTTTAATAGGAGATCTTGGTCCTTATTTATAGTTCTTGCGTTAAAGTGGTGCCGATTCTATAATGATCTATTAATAAACTTTTTTTTCAGGTAAATACTCTAACAACAAAGGTGGGGAAGGAAGGGGGATGTGCTGATTATTGAATTTTGAATCAGGTCAATATATGTCGATTTAATATATTGAATTGTTATCTTTTTTTAACAAGAAGGGCTGATTTTATAAAATCGGGTAAGTCGATTTAATTTTTGATAAACCTTGAAACTAAACCCATAAATTTACATATTCACAATCACAGGGATATGTTATTGATTTTTAAAATTTTTTTATAATATGACCTGTTGAATTAATGATTTGCTTTAAAGTCTAATTTTCTTTTATCATGACCTGTCCAAGAGACATCAAAAGGTAATATTTTTAGTAATTTATAAAAGGGACTTGAATTTGGCATTCAAATCTGCATATATGATTATTATGTTTTTAAGATGATACTATATAGGTTTGTAGCTGAACACTTGCACAAAAAGATCACCGTAGCCTGATTTCTGAATTAATATGTGTTATAGTCGTCAAATATCTAGAGATGCAATTTGTCTTTGCACCATACAGCACGACTCTGACCACCCCATATGAGGGATTTCAGTGCATTAGGATTACCACCTAAATAAACGGATTTCGCCTTTTCAACAATGTTCACGGGTATATCAGATCGATTGACCAAGGAGCTCTGAAAGGTCATTACAGCATGAGAATCACCGTGGATGAACCCCAATATAGAATATACAGTATTCGAGCTGGGCTTCACGCATAAAGCTTGAGCTCAGTTAGTGTCGGCTACATGTATTGGTTGTCTCATCTATGTGTGTTTAAATTTGATTTTTTGTCCAAACGATTTTCACTTAGTTGCTTATTTTAGGGCAAATAAGGAGTTTCCTATACGCAGGCTTAGATAATATATCAAGTTGTAGATTATTTGGTTTTGAATTAAAGATTGTTGTTTGTTTTAATAAGCAATCCCAAACACCCCTCAGTCTTACAGCCCCCTTCAAACTTTGTATAGCAGGTTTACCGGCCTTATGCTTAGTCATGTTTTTTGGATTTTAATTTCTCTTTAACGAGTCACGTGATATGACTGTAACTAATAGCAAGCAGGTAACCGTCGAGGTTGTGGAATGCATGTGGCTGTTAGAAAGACTGTAGAGTCATCGTTTATGGCAGCTGATCTCTAATTTCCTACCTAATGTTTGGAGTTCAGGTTTCTAAAGTTTAAGTGCAATAAGTCCCTTCATATGAATGGTGTTGACGAGTCAGCATCTGATTTGTGTAAGTATATGTTTCCATTTATTCCTATTATTTTTTGGTACAAATGTGGATCCGTGGGCCTTTATGTGTTTCTGTACTGTTAGCGAGAACTGACTGTGTCCACTTCTATGAACAATAAGGAGACGTCCCTCTTAAATAATGGTTCCTCCTTCAGTAATGGTGTCTCCATGTTTGAGATTATTGGAAGCGGCGTTGCTGATGCTTTCCCCTGAATTACTTATCATGTGGATGTTTTTATAAGAAAAGAGTGTCAGAAGAAAATTTTCCTAAGCTCCATCAACAAGCCCTTAAAAGATACAAGCCTTTCATACAATCGACCTTCCTTATGGACCGGGTGAATCAAATTTGGCCCCAATTTGGCTTCACAATGCCTTGACCTACTTTTGAGACGTTGCATAATAAGCGTACGAAGAGACAAGAGGTCTGTTACATAATTTTTCTTACGCTCTTATCAGTAGTCAGTACTACTTTTCAGTCACTTTTAAAAGAGTGGTTAAGAGTGGGTGTTTAAAAAGTCATTGTTAGTACTTAAGATCTTAAATAAATGGGATATTCAGGTCATTTGTTGCTTGAGAGCTACGGATAGTTCTGTAACTTTTACATCAATCTCAATAACAAGTTTTCTTATGGGTAATCAACTATGATTATTACGAGTTACGACCCTTAAAATTGGAAAATCAGAACATATCTTGTAAACTCAAAACTGATCATTGCAACTCAAAATCCCTATAATTACACAAAAAAACATGCTTTTAAACAACCCTTATAAGCTTGGATTGCATGCTATACTCAACTTTGTTTGCATTGCTTAAGGAGCTACGGACAACGGTGCAAGGATGAATTCAAGGCGTTTGAAAGGCAGGATGTGAAGCAACGAGAAGATCTAAACCACGTGAAACAAAAGATAAAGAAAATTGAAGAGAATGCTGTAAAGGTATACTATATTTTTCTCTATCTTCATATATAAATTACACACTAATCTATTATACAACAAATATTACAGATATAATAAGGCACTCGAAGAGTCAACCGATCTAATCCCCAAACTTGAGGAAGATAAACCTAAGCTGCAAAAAAACACGTAGACGAGGATAAAAGTTTGGAGGAAATTTTGAAAGCTCCAAAGGTATATTGTTTTGTATAATATACACGATGTTCAACTGATTTTCATTTTACTTCTGTTAAAACCGGTCAGATGTAGACCACTTATACACGTTCGGAAACCTTGAAAGCTAAAGTGAAATTTATTGGTTTTTTGCTTATTCATATTCTCTGGCAGTTTGTCTGAACTAACTCTTTTTATGTCCGTTAAATATTTCAGGAACAAGGTTACACGTACAGGGAATTACTTCAAATTGTGCCAAAACGCTTTTTGTGTAAAATTGGCTTGAAACAGGTCGGTATGCTTGACCATATTTGTCCTATTATTTTGAGAAAATATTTATTATAAATCACTTTCAGTAAGTTTTACCCATTCAACCCATCACCTTAATATCTTTTAGATACTTGCAGGTACATTTGGGGTTGTCGTTCCTTAGGCGACTCACATCCTGCTACAAGTATTCCGGTCGCCTTTGAATGGTACACATAACAAACATCGATAAATTATGTCACCACTGCATATAACAAGTGGTTAAATTTAAAGAGTCATAGTTACATGAATGTTTTTTTCTTTTCAGTTGTTCGGGGGGTTGCTTTAGTTGATTGATACAGTGTGTTGGTTCAATGGGTCGGTTCAGCGAGTTCGTTCGGTGGCCGGGTCAGAAGTTCAGAACCATAGACATCTAATTACAGAAGATTTAGGTAGCACCGCCAACCAATTGGATGTCTATGGTTCTTAACTTCTAAAGCTCCTTCACCTTACAACCCCTTACAGGTATACTACTTTTTACCTGAATGAATTAGTATGTATATCACGATAAGTTCAAAGAACAGACCATTTAATATTGTTAAGGCATTAGCATTATCATTTGTGTGTCACATTAATGGTAACCATTAACTTGAGTAGGCGCGTGCATATGATCTATGTTATTTTTTAGTTATCATCAGGTCATATATGCTGCATATGTGGCTCCTGTCAATTTTATTCTTGAAATTAAACATATATAATAACCATTTTCTTACTATCTTTCCTAATATGTATATACAACACTTTGGAGTTAGTCTTCCATCTACTTATCCACCTCTGGTTACCAACATTAATCATAATTATTCTTGCAATAATCAAGTGAATAATGGCTAGGAAGTGCTTTATTATTTTCAATGTTATTATATGTCAATAATCTGCCTTTTCAGTGATAATTTTCTTGCTGTCTTACACTAGAATGGGTTGAGAGGTATGTCACATCCTTACTGATTTTGGGACAAACATTTAGTTGCAAGTTCTGCTGATATATGCAAAACGGAAACACAATACAATGTGTAACAGTTATCGTAACCACTTTTTAGACGAACCTTAGGAAAATGAGTGGATGGTTAGGATGTTCTGTTTAATTCAACAAGATTATAACTATGTAAATTTCTTGAAGCTACAGTTAAGCTTATAGAAACCAATTCCACTCCTCGACCTTTCCCATTTCAACTTAAGTTGAACCTATTTTATTAACCTTCAACATTTAGCAACAA
This sequence comes from Glebionis coronaria, assembly GCA_025667525.1. NCBI lineage: Eukaryota > Viridiplantae > Streptophyta > Magnoliopsida > Asterales > Asteraceae > Glebionis > Glebionis coronaria. The sequence goes on from CM046875.1 coordinate 388,110,618, forward strand.
ACCCATTAGTATACTAGATTAAAATCAATTTCCAGTGTACAACTACTCATATTGCTATGTTTTTATAAAAGGACTTTTATTATCTGCACAATACAGAGTTTGATGACAAAAAAGTAAGGATAAACAAATACTGGAGTGGAATTTTATAAGATCCTATTATGCTCCTCAAGTAGCCATATATTTCAAAATCTAAATACAACACTCATTCTAATATATTTAAAGTCGGAGTGGATAAAGGTTGGCCGTCTGAAGCCACTTTTACTATTTAATCTCAAATGATTGAAACCACTTTTGCCATTTCATTTTGAATGGCTGCGCTTAGATAATTATTTATAGTATAATCTTTGTCAGGCATTTGGTAAGCAGCATATCACTTAAGGCAATGAGCAACTTGGTAATCGTATTTGTGAAATTGTGGAAAACCAAATACTCAAAGCCAAATACTATCCTAGAGGTGAATCCTTGCAACTGTCTATGCTCGAGCCACTACTAGAAAAGAATCTGAAATTAGCATCAAAAGCATTCAAGAAATAGCTAATTTCTTTATCCTCTGGTACGCTTTCGCTCTATTCTTTTGCTTGTGTGGTATCTGCTCAGGCTATGGGTATGGATATTGAACGTGATCTTTAGCTCAGTAGAAATGTCCGGTCACCTGGCCATATCACGACTTTAACAACTGCGCCCTCGACCCATAAGTCCATATTATTTATATTTTCCCTTTACCTCCTTACAAATAAGTGTTTTTAGAAACAGCTAACAAGTAAAATTAGCTAAGACATTACTATAAAGCTTAAAGTCACGAGTCTTTCACTATGGTTAGATGGGCAGTGATGTAGATGGAGATGAATTTTAGCAGATTTACTGCTGCACACCATCCAATAATAGATTGTATATAGAAGTGAACTGTTACCTACATTAGTATGTATTATGAAATAAATCAGCCATAAATAATTTATTAGAAAAATGAACGCTTCTTTTGTCTTGCGAGTCTGATGTCTAAAACACCTCATTGTGATGTATACAAGATTGATCTCCCACAAGTATAATTTCACTTTGTCAGGGTCTTTTTTCTGAAATTTATGAGTCCATAATAACCAATTGCTGATAACCAGATTAACAAAGGGATGCATACATAGCAAGTACCAGGAGGAATGGTTCCCGTTTAAATAGCTATTTTAGCTATTTGGATATGAACTGACTCATCCGAGTGTTGCTGAAAACCATTAAACGTACATGGAATATGGCCTGCTGATACAGATTTGCTTATACGGGCTTTCTGATCAGTATTTCACAACCTCTTATTGGGGATTATGTAGCAAAGAGGCAACAAAAAAACTTGGTGATATCAATTTATAATTATGAGGTTCAAATTTATTTCATAATTTCATTAGTGTGACCATAGAATCAGATTAGGATGAGATAAATCCACAAGATAATATTTGAGAGTATGAAATGAAACCACTTTCAAAAGCCTTATAAAGTACGTCCTAAATAGAAAGCTATTACGAGGTGGCAAATCTTGCCCATTTTGATACATATGGGCACTTTTTGCCCATTTTCAAAAAAAGATGGGGCACTTTTTGCCCATTCTTTATAATGAATGGGCTAAACGGGCGCATATGTAAGAAACTAAATGGGCTTAACGGGCGCACTTGTAAAATACAAATTAGTATACTCGACGAATATTTTTTTATTAAATTTTTTATCCCGCCTTTCAAACAAGTATTTTTATTTTTTATTTGTAAGTTTTTATATGTTTTTTTTCCTTTTTTACCTTGCGCCCGTATAGCCCGCCCATTTAGCCCGCCCGTTTAGCCCGTGCCCGTTTAGCCCGCGCCCGTTTAGCCCGCCGCCCGTTTAGCCCGTTGCCCGTTTAGCCCGCCGCCCGTGCCCGCCCGCCCGCCCATTTTGCCACCTCTTTACCCTAATTTAATTTGGCCTAGAAACAATGAGATTTTTGGTGGCCTGTAATATCAGTGATACACCTATACTACTGTGCAAGGAGATACCAATCAGTATTTGAATAACTGTCAAGTCAATAAAAGGTTGCCTCTTATACCAGTGCTTTAAAGACGGGAAATGGCACAAACCACTCTGGGCATTCGACAACATCCTAATAATGTACGTATGTGCTAATATAACAATGTTTGTGAACGGTGACCCAAAAAATAAATATGTTGAATTACAGCAACTATCTTCTTCACTTTATCAAGGAAACTTACAATTTTTGTAGATATTTTTATGATAATTTCCATATTGATTCTTGATTGCAACAAGATAGGCTGCTGATATTGTAGGTCTTCTTTTACGTGTTATTAAACACAAAAATTCAAAAAATGAAGAAACTATTGCTGATGTTTTTCCGGATATGATGGACCTTTTTATCAAATAATTTCCATAGGAATTAACGGTATGCATGATCTGCCATGATGGAGATGGGGACAGTAACATGGAGGCACCATATTCGTGTTGTGGCTGCTTAAATTTAGATGAATAAAGTTTTGAATTGCGATATTGAATAAAGTTTGGAGTTCCTGACAAGATGAAGAATGGTTATGGTACCAGACCATTGAAAGGACTACAGTTAGAGGTGGTATCTGGACACACATATTCTGTTGCGGTATCAATATTAGCATAATGACACTCATTCCAATAGTACCAGAGACTTCAATACCGTTCAATATTCTGCTTGAGTTGCAAAATACGATGCGTTATTATGTAAAGCATATGGACTGATGACACTACCGCATCCAAACCACTATCTATTTGCTAGCCTGTTTGGTTATGGTTCACGTTTCCTTTCGTATGGTGTTGGTGGTCTACAACCATTCGCTCCAACACTACTAAGCCATGGTCAGCTGCCAATGTACCAACCGGTCCCGCCAATCAATGGTATTAAAGACCACGGCAACGCTTTACCCGCGACTCAGAAAGAACAGAAAGAAGATTATGACAATTTGCAAAATTGGGTTCCCAAATGGTGCAGGAGGACAAATGGGTAATGTTAATACGCAAAAAGGTAACATTGGGTCTTCTCTCTTTCACTTTGGTGCACCTTGTCAAATGGGTTAAGTCCTGATGAAGTTACAGTAGCGGCTCATCCCAGAAAAGAGGTTGAGATGAAAAATTGTTTGAAAACATTTTAAGATAGTTGTGGCGTGAAGGATATGAGTGATGAAGTTGCAGTAGCACCTCCTCCAAGAAAAGAGGTTGAGATGAACAATTGTTTGAAAACTTTTTTGCAGCAAGTAAGCAAGTAAACAGGATAAAATTTTCTTTCTTATAAATACAATCTTGAGAAGAATTTAAGATTTTATTCTTCCCTTCTTTGTTAACTATGTCTTCTTTGTTACCTATGTCTCCAGGTTAGTATTCAAGTCTTCTTTTGCATGTGTACATAACCTGATGGTATTGCAAATTTAATTGAACAATTGTTTTGAATGACGGGATGAATGTTGTAAAGGTAAGTGATTTGTTTCTCTACTAATATTAGAGACAAAATAGTAGTGTATGTAATTATTTATTTTTCTTTTTTCAATCTAATATTCTTCTGTGGCGGCACGCTGGAAATACAAATAAAAAAGAGTGTCTTACATTTGTCATCATAAAAAACACAAACGTATCATCGCTCATCAGCCGTTCAGAGACAAAATAGTAGTGTATGTAATTATTTATTTTTCTTTTTTCAACCTGATATTCTTCTGTGGCGGCACGCTGGAAATACAAATAAAAAAGAGCTGAGTCTTACATTTGTAATCATAAAAAACACAAACGTATCATCGTTCATCAGCCGTTCACCGATTTGAAAAAAGAAGGTAAATGTGTTAAAATGGACCGAATGAAACTAATAGAAGGGGGTAGTTTCTTTTTGGGTTATGGCCGAGTCAGCAAACTGCTTTTTGTATACTCTTAAATTTTGAATAAAGAACTTAGGAGGTTTACGAAATAAGAGTTTATTATAGATTTTGCTCTATATGGTTAAATATCATTGGTCGGTAATGATTTATTTTCAGATTTTTGGGGATGATATTTACTTTGTATGTACCTTAAAGTTGCACGTTTCTAGACAAATGGGGAATAAGTCTTTTGTATTTAGTCCCGGGTTAAAATGGGCAACTTTTCTGTATGGACCAAATATGTTGGCCTAAATTGTTGATAATCATTATCTAGTTTTTTTAACAGCAAATATCACTTATATAATCAGCATGATAATTAAAATAAAAAACAAGTGCATCTAATCTTGATTAGGTAAATGTATTATAAAAACTTATGAAATTGTGAATAATTTACATTATTTTTTCTTAATGCTACGTATTAGCCATAATTTACCATGATAATCAAATTTTGTATTCATTTAATATAACAAAGTGAATGCTTAAGATAAAGTATTATTTGGAACTTATTCATAAAAAAATGGATAAAAGTAATAATATAACAACGAATTTTTTGAAATTTATCACAATCAAACATTTAGTTTTTATTATCGATACCATTAACATACTTTCAATTTTATTAAATAAAAATAATAATTTTTTACTTGTAATCTGATTTTTACTTTTTTTCGTATTTAAAAAATAGTTTTTGTACATTTAAATTTAAAAAAATTTAATTTTTTTGAAAATTAAAAAAGTTCTAAAGAAAGTAATTTTTTTTAATTTTTTCGTACTTTTTTTTCACAAAAAAAATTATGTTTCTTAATTTTTGGTACTTTTTAAAATCTTAATTTTTAAAATAAATTGCATTTACTCTTTTAAAAAGTAAAAATGTTTTTAGTTTAAACTTTGAAAAAGAAATATTTCTTTTTCGTAGCAGATAAATCTAACAAAGTAGGTGAAGTTATCACAACCGACATAAAGCTATGCGAGAAGGCTAATCAAGTAAGTCTTACACACTTTGCAAAATAAAATATAAACCGAAGTAAAATCAATAATACGGCATGCATGTTGTATAATGTATAATGTTACATGTTTATACTACATTTTAATACAATCCGTGTATTTGTAACTTTTGCCATGGAGGATTTTATATGATACTTCATTTTTAAGCTTTGGATCATCATTGTAACCGACTATGTGGATAGGTGTCATCAACATTGTTAAATCACTGTAAGGTATATTTGATCTTTGATGCTTTTAAGGTAATATGCACTTGCATAATTTAGGGATTTTCTGGAAACGCGCATACCATGAATGTATGTTATGCAATTGGTTGTTTATCTTTTAACAGCTACGACATCTATTTGTTATGCACATTGGAAGACTCCCCTGACATTCAGAACGTAAAAGCACCAAGCATACACTTAACACATAAGTCAAACTTTTAGAATTATTGTGGAATACCTTTAATGCAGCTGAGCTTATTTTTCATGATCAGTCCAAAAAGAAGGTCTCTTTGACAAGTATGTGCAATCCTTTCAGTTTTTTAATTGAGGGAGTTTTTTTGGTGCGGGTTTTTTCGGTTTTTCGGTTTTTGATTCGGTTTTCGGTTTTATGCTCACCCCTAACAAGTAATATGTATTGAAAACCTTAAAAGGTCTTATACCTTAAACATAAATGACACTCACAATAAACAAAAAACGTAAACGACACTCACAAGTCATACCCGCCCATCGGGCGGGTTTTGCAACTAGTATATATACATATATATATATATATATATATATATATATATATATATATATATATATATATATATATATATATATATATATATATATATATATATATATATATATATATATATATATATATATATATATATATATATATATATATATATATATATATATATATATATATATATATATATATATATATATATATATATATATATATATATATATATATATATATATATATATATATATATATATATATATATATATATATATATATATATATATATATATATATATATATATATATATATATATATATATATATATATATATATATATATATATATATATATATATATATATATATATATATATATATATATATATATATATATATATATATATATATATATATTGACTCTTTAAAAATTAGAGCCATTTGAAACTTTGGGTTCTACCAAAAAGAAAATGGAAATATGTTTTGACAAAAGTTTTAACAAAAGATTTTCAAGGTATTATTCCCTTATACCCAAAACATTTAACTAAACTCCTGTTTAGGGGTAAATGTTTTTGCATACCTTAAGACAACTTAAGAAGGATTGAGGAAAACCAGTTATACCATGACTTGAAAATTTAAACGACAAATTTTGCTTTCATCTAAGGAAATTTTGACCAAAGTATAAACAAAGATTTTTCGAACATTTATGGATCTTATTAATTATTTTAATTTTTTTTAGAACGGCAAATGTTAGTGGTTAGTGAGTCGAGTCGTGCAATGACATCCAAGCGGTAGAATGTCTTCTTCGAACCCTCGCCTAGTTATGTTAGACTCCTTATCCGCTTCGCCTGAAAGGGCCCTTGGCAGGTCTTGAACCCAAGACCTCCAGGAAACCTTCCCCAAGAAAACCACTTAGTGGAACCCTGGTGGCCAACTGAGCTAAGCCAGTTGGTTTTATTAATTATTTTAATTACTTTCGATAAATCAACAGAAATCTTGTTAATTAAATTCACATTATTTTGAACATTTGGTCGAACTAAGAAATTTAAAATTTTTACGTTTATGTTTCATAAAAATTAAATACTTATTATTTAATAACTTATAATAATTATTGACGCTTTAGACGCCGGACTGAGCAAAACTGATAAAAATGAAAGTTGAGACGAAACTAAAACATAGAAATATGAAGGAATAATTCCTGAATAAATACGGTCATGATATTTATTTCATCAGGAAAAGTGAATATAGATACTGACACATTATATAGAAAGGATAAAGAACCAATTAGGATGTGTTCCTTAATAATGACTGTGCAAAATAAATTGCCGAACGATTTAAAAATAGCTGATGTTTGTAAGAAGGATAATATAAATAGTGAAAGGTTTCACGGCTAATATGAACCATTAGAATTGAGAAGCCGATGACATTAAATGTATAAAAGGCCGCTTGTGGTTGCCTGAATATAGAGGATTTTGAGATTTAGTCATGTTGGAATCTCATAAGTATAAGTATTCTATTCCTGTCATTTATGATTAAATGTATCTTTATCTGAAGAAGTTGTACTAATGGCAAATTATGAAGGCAGACACCGCCTCATACATTAGTAAACGTCTAGCTATTGCAAAGGTCATCATCTGAATTTGATTCGATTTGGGTCATCGTCAACAGACTGACCAAATCTGCTAATATCATTCCTGTTAATGATAAATTCTTGATGAAGAAATTGACTCTTTTGTATTTAAAGGAGTTGTGTAAACATAGTGTGCCTGTATCGATCATCTCTATCAAGATTCTCGATTCGCATTGAATTTCTAGAGATTTGCTCAGAAGTCATTAAGAACGAATCTTGATGAGAGTACTGTGTACCACCCAAATCGAAGGGACGAGGCAAAGTAACGATACAAAATACTATAAGTGTTGTTCTATGTTTGAATGATTGATCTTTGGTAATAAACTATAAAATCGTTTTCCTTTGGAGAGATTATCATTGATAATTATCGTGTTAGGATCGAGATCGAATCTTGTTAAGATTTATATATTAGAGCATCTGTAAGCAGGAGTTGGGATGAAGACACCCGACATACACCCATTGTGAGTTTGACATGTCTTTTAGGTTTAAGGTTTCCTATGATGGCGAACCTAACCTTCCAAAATACTCGACCCGCGAGACCTGAAATGATTGTTGAAATTAGGATCTGATTATTGACTGCCGGTAGTGGGCAAAAGGTTATGTGAATATGAAATGTAGATCTTGAAGTGCCAGATGGGTAGCGAAGTTATGCCAAAAAATTTAACTATGGAAAATGAATTGATGATCTGAAAGATCATGGGATATAAGTCCTCGTTGTATGGGACCAATGAGATGATGTAAAAGATTGGTTTGAAAGGCATATAAGTTGGATCTACCCTAGGACTTCAAGAGCTGCGTGAATTATGTTTCGTATATCGAACTTGATAAAATGCCTATCAAGTGAAAATCTGACTATTCCTTAATGGAGTTTAGATCGGCGAAAAGTTGCATTCATCAAAAACCCATGAACATCATGGATAGAGAAAGTAAGTCAACATTAAGCCTGATCTTATTCCCGTAGTTATGTTTTTTGAAACTCGCGTATTGTAATGAATTGCACTTATGAGAAACGACCGAATGTGGAGGAAATGCCCACATGGATTTAACTCTATAAGAAGCGAGTAGTAAGATAATCTTTGAGGACAAAGATCCTGTTTAGGGGTAAATGCTGTGACAATCCGTCAATTTATGGTTGATAATTTTATTCTCAAATATTATTTAAAAATATTATTTTAATGTTATATTATGAACTCATTTATTTTTGGGAAGAAATTTGGATTTACGTCTTGAAGTAGCATCGACTACGTCTAAACCGGAGGATTCTACGTTACGTGCTTACGTTTACATACACCGTCTTTGGTGACAGTCTGACATTTCAGAAAATAAATTTATCCGTAAATATTATTTTGGGATTTTAATCTTGAGTTGGTTCATAAACTCACAAATTTACGAGAAGAGATTAGGACTTACGATTTTAATTTAACGTCCTTTACGACAAAACAGGAAACCTTAGGATTACGTATATACGTTTTCGAACTCCGTTTTTGATGAGACAATTTTTATTAGATTCGTTTTGTGCCGTTGATTCATAATTTATAAAAACGTTTTTCGTAAAACGACCCGAGGGCACGCAAATCGAGGAAACTAGAATCGAGGAGTACCCGTAATTAAATGGGGATGAGACAAGAATAAACTTGTCCCACCCCCACTCTTGGACGGCAAGAGTAAGCAACACCAACACCCTTGGTGTCATTTTTATGGACACTTGTCTATTAGCTTAACTTGTAAGCCTTCCACCACAAAACCACCAAAAACTAAACAACTAGCTTCATTTTATATCATGCAAACAACTCATTCTCTCTCTCTATACTCCATTCTAGCCGTCCACTCTCACAAATAAACACCCTATTTGATCAATTTTTAACCATGAAATCATATGTTATTCACACATATGATGAAGCTCTTTTGAAGCCCTATTGATTGGTGGTGATTATAACATCCAAGGAGGAGTTTCTATGAAGTCTTAGGGTTGATTTTCCACAAGGAGTTCTTGAATATTGGTGTACTTGAAGATGATATTGGTTTATCACAAGTTGTGTGATCAAAATCCATGTCTTGATCACAACCTACATCATCATGGTGGTATAAAGATTGTTCTTCCCATCCTCTTGTTATTTTGATTATGTAATCATGTATTTTCTTTCCTATTGTATATGTATATGATGAATATATGATGATAAAAATATTGTGTGGGGATTTGGTGTTGATAATTACGGGTAAAAAGATGAAAAACTGTATGTAAAAAGGTTAAAATCATGCTTAAATTGATGGCTGTATAAAACAGTAAAGAATCATATGATAAACTGATAAAATGGCTTGAATAGATTAATATACAGTAAGCTATGAGTCTTGTACACATGTGAGAGTTGGCCATGCAATGGAAGCATTAGGATGAGTGAGATATGATCAAAACAAGTTTAGAGTGCAAATCTGAGTACACTGTTTTGGACGAATTTTATAAAATACTTAGAGGCTGATTCAACAGTAGCCATAGGAGATTTAAATGGAGAACATATCATTTAGTTTATGCCATAAAAATTTGAGCTTCTATCTCCATATAGAACTCTAGATATGGCTGTTTTGGTGAACATGAAAGTAAAAATCAGACTTTGGGAAAATTAAAGTATAATAGTATTATATAAGCACTCAAATAAAAATAGTATAAAATATGAATTAAAACCCACTAACTTATATAATACATTTATATAAATATGTATAAGGATAAATAAATGGACATTTTATAAAATGGTAGTTTGATAGGTTTTATAAGTTATAAAACTATAAACATGATTTTTACCACTTTTTCGGCTATTACCGTAAAATTAACGTTTTTCGCCAATTAAAACTTAGACGATCAAACCCGTCTAATGTAAAGTTTTTTTTAAAAGTCATATACTGATATATATATATATATAAGTATCTAATACAAGTAAACACCGATAAAACCCGAACTATAGGACATACGGACATTAACGAGCTAAGTTAGCATATTGGACTAATAATACAACAAAATGGGCTAAAACACTTATAAAAAGTACTTATTGGGCTTAACCCATTTGGGCCCAACATGTAAAGTGTAAATACTGATAATACAAGTATAAAATGGATTAATACAAGTTAATGAACTTATAATAGGCTTATTGAACCTAAAACATGTAAATAGGTAAAACTAGTAAACTAGTATAAAAGTTATCAACACATAACACTAAAATGAGTAAATGAGAATATGTAAACCCACTTGATCATCATATATATAAAATCATCATATGTATACATAATTGTTATTTTGATAAAGTCATTGGACAAACGTCTAAGACGAGTATTATTTGTCTAGGTTTCCGTGATTGAAGCACGTACCGTACATCTGAATTGCCGATAACACGCCTTCCCATATCAACGTGAGTTCATAGCCTCGCACTATTTTAAATGTTTTTTATGAAATGTTTTATAAACCGCGAGGGAGATAACATGTTAGTTTTGATAAAATAGGACACCATTTGTCCCGATTGTTTGTTTATTGATTTGGACCCGAATGATTGTATGACCTGATGAATGATTATATGACCCGATAGATGAAATTAAATGGATTATTAAAGTTAGGTTATGTCACTAAAAGTCCCATTAGCATGAATTGTGAACTACCGGGATTTGGTAGACGCTTATGCATATAATAGTACTATTTGGGGACGATCACCCCAGTTCGCGCCTTGACGGTTGATCCCCGTCGTGCCACATTGATTGGTAAGCGAATTTATGTATGAGAAGATTTACACAAGCGTGATTATTGTGACGACACGCTAATTTAGATGGGAAAATTGAGTTTCGGGCTATCTACCCGTTGTTTGTTGTAGTAAGGTAACAATGTCATGCGGCTTATAATAATCCAATTAACGAAATAATGCTATACGCACCGAATTACGATATATTGCCTGACTAGCAATACGTGGTCTTATTATTGGTTTTATGTTTGTGTTTTGGTTTTCATAACCATATTCATATAACGGTTTTTATTTAACTATATACAACGTTATAAAACGTATTGTATGATATTTTTACGACATTGGTTCGTATAATGATTTTTAAGGCGAAAGCCTATATTACGATTTTTGATAAGGATTTGTATAAAATGACTTTGGCTATTTTATGGACTATTACAACGATTTGTACAAAATGATTTTCGGTAATAATTTTATACCGATATTATATTGACGGATTTTATTAAACTCTATGAATTCACTCGGCGTTATCGCTGACCTTTTCTTTTAACATGTTTTATCTCAGGTACTTGAAGGTAATTCTCGGGAAGACAACAAGAATTCATGGCCCGCACTTAAATAACAATTTCCATTCAAATCTTTTGTAAAGTTGTATGAAATGACCATGACTTGGGACCTATGTAAATTTTATATTGATGAATGGAAATGCTTTATTATTAAACGACGCGATATTCAAGCGTTGTCTATGATGTGAGTAATGTGCTATCCCGTAACACCAACGAGTCTTCCGCTGTATTGAATTGTATAAATTTGGGGGTGTTACACTTTTCAGCCAAACCATCAACTAAACCATGTCTCACAAGTCTGTTTACGTTCTTAAAGTTTATGTGCCCTAACCTTCTGTGCCAAAGATTACTTTCATCAACTGAAGCCTTAGCATATAGACATGACAAATTATTATTTATCCTAATTCCATTAAGATTCACATTATAAATGTCCTCATGCCTAGGTGTTCTATAATCAATAAACTTCTCATCAGGTATCTTAAAGTTTTTGTTTAACACCAAGCATTCAGTATCAGTGAAAAGAACCTTATTTTTGTTATCACAAACTTGTGATACACTAAACAGATTATAATCAAGTTCTTTTACCAGAAATACGTTTTCAAAAAACAAATTGTTGGTGATAAGAGTGCCTTTGCCAGTAATAGTTCCATATCCTCCTCCAAAGTACACTTTGTCACCATCTTTAATAGGGGTAAAGTTGGTCAAATAATCTTCCTTCCCCGTCATGTGCCTAGAGCATCCACTATCCCAATAGCCATAATCATTTACCTTCTTTTGAATGCCCTGCACATAAAGAAAACAAATTAGTTTTCTTTGGGAACCCAAGCCTGAGCAAACTTGGATTCATTTGGTTGTTCAACAAGAACATATTTAGTCCTTATAACAACCCCTTGTTCATCCCTTTTAGGATTGAACACCTAGTTAACCCTAATAGGTTTAGTTATGACCTTTGAAATATAATGAAATCTGTTACAGGTCATAGAAATCCCATCCGAATTAGGGTTTTGGTCTTGTTTGGGTCTCCATGTCAAGCTAGAAGAAGCTTTAGACCCCTTTCCCTTTGGCTGTAAGTATTTGTTATTACTTGGTCTAGCAGCGCTGGAAACATTCTTGTCAACGTTAAAATTTTTCTTGACAGCGTTGAATTTACACTTATCAGCGCCAAAACTAGGGTTTGCTACAGTAACCCATTGTCTGTTAGACCATGTATTAGTCTTTTGAAAAGGCCTTTGTCCATGAGTATTGGACCCTTTAGTAAAGAATGGAGCTGGTCTAATAACTTGTGGACTTTGTTGGACAAAAGGTCTGGGTTTGACCATGGTTGACTTTTTATCCGCGTTGACTTTTGAAGCATTGACACACTTATACGCCAAATGTGAATAACTCTCACAAGTATAACAAGCTTTTCTAGACATAACCCTAGGTCTAGATGAAAAGAACCCTGTCCCATTATCACTAACTTGACTTTCTGGTGACCTAGGTTTTCTATACATTTCTGCATACTTAACACTAGGTTTTCTATCAACATTTAAGCCAAGATCAACAGGTTTTCCAGTATAAGGGTTGGTAACCTTTATGGATGTACATCCATTTGGGCTTTCACTAAGCATGCCACCTTTAACAAACAAAGTAGGATTGGCTTTCTTCCATTGTTCCAAGTCAGCCAATTTCTGCTTATATTCCTCTACTGGAGTAAGAAGTCTTGGTGGAAGAATGAATTCCTTTTCTTGGAGTTCAGGAATACCAGTCCAAGATAAATCCTTTCTAAGGACACCATAAAAGTTGCCAGCAGGTGGTGGAACATCAACATACTCTTTCATCCCAATCCCAGTCATATCCCTAGAGTCTCTTTGCTCACTTACACATTTTTCTAAGGTTTGAGAAGCTTTATCAAATCTTTGAATTTTAAGCCCTACATTATCTTTGTTTTTAATGGCCTCATCTAACTTAGCTTGTATGACACCCTGGATCTCTCCAAAATATCCCTAAGGTCAACACTAACTTTAAGGTCATGAGACAAAACGTTAATTTGATCTTTTAGGTCAAGCTCCATTTTCTTATATTCAGCCACGGTCTTTTCAGTTTGAACAAGTGCAAGTTGATAATTATATAACTTGCATTTTTCATCAAAAACATCTGATTTTAACTTTAAAATTTCTTTGTTAAGTTTTTCAGTGTTTAAATGACAACATTTACTACAGAAAGCATCATCATATACCTCATTATCTGATGAAGATGAAGAATGTGGCATGAGAGCATAGTGAACATGCTCTTCTTCTTCCTTCTCTGCAATCAAGGCCTTGTTCTCTTCTACTTCACTGGCCATAAAGCTCCAGTCCCAGCCGACACCATCAATTTCTTGCATGGCAACCATAGCCTTTGTGTCTTCAACCTTGATGATTTGGCTTGAAGGTTTTCCAGCATCAGACCTTCTTAGAGATTTGCATTCTCTCATAAAGTGTCCTATTCTATGGCAATTGTAACACTCAGCCTTTGATTTATCAAACCCAACAGTGTATTTAGCATTAAATGCCATCTTCTTCTTGAATCTCCTATTCCATCTATTGGCCCTTATGCTTCCAAGTGCCATATTCCACTTTATGTCCATCTCCTCCAAATTCTCATCACTGATTTGCTCAAGGTCCTCATATGTAATCACTGAACCAATGGGCAATGCAACAATGTATGCACACACTTTATCTAGACCAGTACCAGTAGGTTTAATCCTTGGTGAGTCAACATTGTATGTGTCAGCGTCTGAATGTGGGGCGTTGACAAAGCTTGATCCAACGTTGACACAATGTGATCCAGTAACAGGGTGCACGTATGACTCCCTTTGATCAAATGGACCTTCACTATGTGAGAAGAAATCCATGTTTCTAGAGGTAGATTTTCTTCCTTGATCCAAAATTATTTCATTCTCTACAATCTTTCAGTTTATTGTAGACGCCATCAAAAGTGAAACTTTTGTGAGCATTGGTAGCAATAATAGACCTTGCTTCATTCTTCCATGCATCACCAAGACTTTTAAGGAAAGTGGTAATGATATCAGCATCATCATACACTGTTCCCATAAAGGACAATTTGCTTGTGATTTCAAGAAGTCTGCTTCTTACCCAACTCAGCTTTTCATTTGGATGAGCTTTGAACACATCATACTCATGCAAGAGTTGCTTCTTCTTCTCTGAGGCAGTATCATCACTACCACCAAAGTTGACTTGAAGTTCTGCCCAAAGCTCTTTGGAAGAATCAAAACCTCTATACTTGTGCTGATTCGCTGGTCCCAAAGAAAGTTTAAGAATACTCAAAGTTTTCATGTCATTCCTTCTCTTTGCAATATCCTCAGTTGAGACAGCTCTCCCATCTAAAGGTCTTTCTTTTTGATCCTCTTCAGTTGAGCTATCAATTGATCTTGCAGCAATAACAGTAGCAATCTTAACAGCCTTATCGAATGTGTTTCCATATTCAATAATTTCCCATAGAGTGTGGTCATGGATTTGAAGGTACTGCTCAAAATTGAACTTCCATAGCTCAAAGTTGTCAGGGTCTAGCATGGGGATTTTTAGGTTATGGCAGGAGGAAGTCATATCTGGAGTAGACATTATGTCTGGTTTTTAGGGTTTCTTTGAAAAATTAGGCTTTTTGGTGATTTAGGGTTTTTAGGGTTTTGTGTTCTTTAGATCAAAGTTCCTCAACAAGCTCTGATACCACTTGTTAATCCCAAGCTTAGATCGATTTAGCTTTTGTGTAAACGAGATTAAATCAAGTTAAATAGTTAGAGAAATTTTGTTGTGTAAACAATTCAAGTACTATGCAGAATTAATACTTGAATAGAGAACAAACAAAACAAATAAACCAAACTTTCACTTTGATTGATAATCGAACTTGTGTACAATGAAAGTGTAAAACCGTGTATTGAACTAAAACCTAAAGGCCTCCTTTTATAGATTAAGGAACCTTGTACAAGAGTCTACGTATCAGCTATTTTAAGTAAAGATAAACATACAAAATACATTGTCGAACATATCTTTACTAGAAACAAAAACCATGTAGACTAAGTATTCTATCAGTGCTTGGACTTCTTCTCATCAACGCTAGATTTCTTCTTGTCAACGCTTGATCTGACAACGCTTGATTTCTTCCTATCAACGGCCAATTAACTCTTGTCAGCGTCTAAGTGTCTTGGCTCATTTTATTCCTAATATGATACGTAGACAATATTTTTTTTTACCTTTTTGACGGTTTTGTGGAAAGTAGAAATGGAATACCGAAATCTTTACAATCAAATACCAAGAACAATTAAGTGACTTGATTGATATCGATTGATCAATTCGTAAAGATACCGAGAGAAAAATGAACCTACAAAAAGATAATTATTAAATGGCGTCGCTGCCGGTTCTTTACGTGGAGATTGAC
This sequence comes from Glebionis coronaria, assembly GCA_025667525.1. NCBI lineage: Eukaryota > Viridiplantae > Streptophyta > Magnoliopsida > Asterales > Asteraceae > Glebionis > Glebionis coronaria. The sequence continues at coordinate 388,126,561 of CM046875.1, forward strand.
GGTTGATTGAGAGTTACATATTGGATTTTGGGATCCGTTCACTTGTGGACGTTCCTTTTTGCTAAATCAAAACATAAAAAATAAAAAAAAATCAAAAATAGAAAAATTAAAAAAATTATATAAAATCATAAAAATCAATTCTTTCCTAAGAATTGAACCAAAAAATAAAAAAATAAAAAGTAATATTTTTCCTAAAAGATTACACCAAAAAGAAATATATTATATATATTGTATTCACTCGTTTTTACGTACATATTATATTTTCTTAAAAATCAAATAAATACAAAATATTTTCTCTATATTATTATATTTAAATAAGTATACGTAGATACAAACAACCAATTTACTTACTTCCATAAGTATTGCCTTGGAAATACACCGTATTCGGGGGTGTTCTGGTCCCAAATACGTGTATCGATAAAATAAAATAAAGGCAAAAATAGATAAATAGTTTCAATAAGCAAGAATTCGAGAAATACGAACTATAAAGTGAATAGAAAGGCGGCTTTGCTATAAAATGCAAGCCTAAGGGAAGCTAGGTACTTAAGAGCTTTGCGCCACCTCATTCCCCCCGTTCACTAGTAAGTATTTTGAGAAGGAAGGCTTGTTGAGGGTTTTTCCGCCCAATTAGTATTACATATATATTATACTTTCTTGTGGTTTTCACTATTGAACCTCGAAGGAGATAATCTATTCTCTTTCAAAGTAGACCGAGAGCTCCTCTCTCATTCCTCGTGTTTAGTTGCATGCGCACTAGAGCGCGTGCACACATACCGAGCGGTGTACCTCATCCTCCCAAGAGGAAGAATAAGAACAAAGCCTTCCCTCAAGCTGATCACGAGCATCGTGCTTTAGAGAACTTAAACGAAACCATGGATAATTGACCATTGATTGAGATTCCCCAATCCAACCTGGATGGGAATGCGGATGCCATAGTCATTCCCGAGATATCCGCCAACAATTTTGAACTTAAGACATCTGTGATACAAATGGTTTCTACTATACCTTTCCTAGGGAGACCTATGGATGACCCTCATGACCACATCAATAGATTCTTGTCTATTTGTAATACCATCAAGGATAATAGGGTACCTCAAGAGGCGGCTAAGTTGATATTATTTCCTTTCTCTTTGGAGGGAAATGCTAGGATTTGGCTAGATAAGCAACCCTCTAATAGAATTCTCACTTGGGAGGACATAAAGAAGAAATTTGTGAACAAGTTGTTTCAACCTTCACGAACCACCGCATTAAGGAATCAAATCATAGGCTTTCAACAAAAGAGAGATCAAACCATTAATGAGGCTTGGGATAAATTCAAAGAGTTGTTAAGAAAGTGCCCTAACCACGGTTTTGACCAAGTCCACCAAATCAACACTTTCTACAATGGTTTGAGACCACACCATCAAGATTCCCTTAACTCGTCCGCGGGAGGAAACATTCTTACTAAGTCCATCCAAGAGGCAATGGATATCATTGAGATAAAATCCATGGTCTAAAGTAATGGGGATAGATATGAGGTGGTACATGTGGTGCAAGAGGGTTCTACTCAAGGCTGTTAAGATCGCGATCCTACCTAAGATCGTTTTTGCCTTTGCAAGATCGAGATCGTAAGATCGAATCGAGATCGTAAGATCCCACCAAAGTGTCTTGTCTTTCTAATAGGAGTTGATGGATAATAATGTTATATACTTATACATATCCATTGAATATCAAACATGAATTCATAAGATATCGTTAGAAAATTTTTGATGTTTAAACATCATGATAATAAAAATAGCGAAGTACATATAGTTCTTTTAAGTTTTCATAGCTAAATAAACAATTTAGTGAGAAATAAGAAAAAAAGACATTACACGTAAGTATGTGAAAAATCCATAAAAAGTTAATCTATTTCAAATGTTTCGATAACTTAATTTCTCACATCCAAAAAATATTGATTCTCGTATAAAGTATGCATCACGAATTTGCATGGTAGAAACATATACACTTTAAAAAAGACTTTAGAACCAAAATAAATTAATATAGAGAAATATAATAGCAAAGAAGAAAAAAATACAAGTCTTATATAAGGTTTTAACATAAAATAATAAGGTAACTCATCAAATTGGTAGGATCGGATCGAGAGCCGATTCTACGATCTTACGTGCGATCCTACGATCTTACATGCGATTCTACGATCTTACTTACGATCCTACCTCACATGCGATCCTAGGGCGATCTTACACGATTTTAGCTAGTAAACACGTAAGACCGTACGATCTTACGAGTTTACTCGCGATCTTGACAGCCTTGGTTCTACTCAACCAATTGACAAGGCTTTATATCAAAAGTTTGATAAACTTAGTGATATGGTTCAAAAACTTTGTGAATTTCAATTGAGCAACTCTTCTACCAACAATGTTAATTCCATCACCCTTCAATGTAAAACATGTGGAGTCCCTCACTCATACTTGAATTGTGACAAAGTTCAAAACTATCAAGGAGAATGTTATGCCTACAATGATGATGGAAGGGCACATTTCAAACCATACATCAATCCTAATCACCTTTCTTACAAATCTAACAATTACCTTGCTCCATCGGGTTTTTCCCTCCACAACAACCCACCCAAACCCAAGCAAACAATCCACAAATGCCAAATTACTATCAAGGGCTAAACAATCCAAACAATAACAACAATCCCAACAATAGAGGGCCAAATAACTTTCAAGGGCAAAACCAAGGGAACAACTTTTATGGCAATAACCAAGGGTTTCACAATCCACCTCTACCTTTCCAAAACCAAAGATTTCAAGGTAATGGGCCAAATGATTTTAACACTATTGAGCTTCTTCATAAGATGAATCAAGATAATGAAAGGAGGTTTCAAGCTAATGAGAGGAGATTGAGGGATATGCAAGAGGAGACAAACAAGAAGTTTATGTTTCTCTTAAACCAAAGACCTGAAGGTGCTTTACCCTCAAATACCCAAACCAATCCTAGGGATAATGTTAATGCCATTACTACAAGGAGTGGGAAAACCACCGTGGGACCTTCCATTCCTCCGCCATCAAAGGGGGAACAAGGCCCGAAGGTAATAATAAGTACTCCTACTCACCCTTCGCCGATTCCTCCCATGGTCCCTCCTTGTGACATTCCACCATTAACCGACCCTACACCTTCTAAGCCTATCCTTGAATAAAACCAAGAGAAGAGTTCTCCAACACCCTCTACTCAAACTTTACCCAATCCCAATCTACCATACCCTTCTAGGTTGAGGAAAGAGAAGTTAAAGAATAAAGATGACGTACAAGTTTCCAACTTCTTGAGGATGTTTAAGGAATTGAATATCAACTTATCTTTTGCGGAGCCTTTAGCTTACATGCCTAAGTTTGCCAAGATGTTTAAGGACCTTCTCTCAAACAAAGAAAAATTGGTTGATATTCCTAGCACTTCATTGAACGAGAATTGTTCCGCGGTGTAGTTGAAGACTTTACCTATGAAACTTGGTGATCCGGGCTGGTTCTTAATTCCTTGTAATTTCCCGGGGGTAGAGAATTGTATGGCACTAGCGGACCTTGGTGCTAGCATAAATTTGATACCTTATTCGGTTTGGTAACAACTCTCCCTTCCCGAGCTTACACCCACTAGAATGACACTTGAATTAGCAAACTGTTCAATTGCTTATCCGGTGGGGATAACGGAAGATGTTTTTGGGAGTTGACAAGTTCACATTCCCCGTAAATTTTGTAGTTTTGGACTATGATATGGATCCTAGAGTTCGCCTTATTATAGGAAGACCTTTCTTAAGGACCGATTGCACTCTTATTGATGTTGCGAAAGGGGAACTTATTATGAGGGTAGAGGATGAGAAAGTTGTGTTTAAGATGGGAAAAGTGACTAAGAAATCTCAAGGTTGTGAAACCGTTTACATTGTGGATGTTCTTGATGAAGTTTGTGATGAACACTTTCATGATGCTTGCAAGAGTAGTAATGAGGACATTCCACATGTTGAGACTGTAGCTTTCATTGCTACTTCATTGACTCCTTTTGGAGCAAGTGATTTTCTTTTACAAGAAATTGAAGCAAGTTTAGGAGATGTGGATTTACCATTTGACGATTCTCCCTCCGATTGGGAAGAAGACATTCTTACCATTGAGAAACTTATCAATGAAGACTATACTTCTCCACATACTCCTAAGGAAGTTACCAATGATGATCCATAATTAGTAAAACCTTCTATTGAGAGTCCACCTACTTTAGAGCTTAATGATTTACCATCACACCTTGAGTATGCTTTCTTATAGGGAGAGGATAAGCTACCCGATATCATTGCTAAAGACTTGAAAGAAGACGAGAAAAAGAAGCTATTGCTTGCAAAGTATCCGACATAAGGGGGATTGATCCTAACTTTTGTACACACAAAATCCTTATGGAGGATGATTATAAACCCGCCATTCAAAACCGAAGAAGGTTTAAACCAAAAATCAATGAAGTCATCAAAAAAGAAGTTATCAAACTCCTTGATGCAGGTATGATTTGCCCGATTTCCGACTCACCATGGGTTAGCCCGGTGCATTGTATGCCTAAAAAGGGTGGAATCACTACGGTTCCAAATGAAAACAACGAGTTGATTCCCACAAGACTTGTCACGGGTTGGAGAGTTCGTATAGATTATCGACAGCTTAATGATGCCACTAGCAAAGACCATTTCCCCTTACCTTTCATGGACCAAATGCTAGAACGTTTAGAGGAACTGAATACTATTGCTTTCTTGATGGATTCTCAGGATATTTCCAAATTCCCATTGATCCAAAAGATCAAGAAAGATCACATTCACTTGTCCCTATGGCACATTTGCTTACAAGAGAATGCCTTTTGGCTTGTGAAATGCTCCTGGGACATTTCAAAGGTGTATGATGGCAAACTTTCATGATATGATAGAGCACACCACGGAAGTCTTTATGGATGATTTCTTGGTGTTTGGATATTCATTCACTTCTTGTCTCTCCCATTTAGAATGTATGCTTAATAGGTGTGAAGAAACTCGCCTTGTTCTAAATTTGGAGAAGTGCCATTTTATGGTTAAAGAAGGAATAGTTTTGGGACATAAGATTTCTAAGAAAGGACTAGAAGTGGATCGTGCAAAAGTCGATGTTATTGCCAAACTTCCCCCACCAACTATTGTGAAAGGAGTTAGGAGTTTTTGGGACATGCGTGTTTCTATAGACGTTTCATACAAGACTTTTCCAAGATAGCTAGACCCATGACCCACCTCTTAGAAAAAGAGGCTCCTTTCATATTCACACAAGAGTGTTTATAATCTTTTGAGATCCTTAAGGAAAAATTAACTAAGGCTCCAGTTTTGGTTTCACCAAATTGGGATTTGCCTTTTGAGCTCATGTGTGATGCTAGTGATTATGTCATGGGGTCCGTTTTGGTACAAAGGCTTAATAAAGACTTTAAAACTATACACTGAGCTAGTAAGATAATGACGGGTGCTCAATTGCATTACACTACCACGGAAAAAGAATTGTTAGCCATTGTATATGCTTTTGAGAAATTTTGCCCCTATCTTGTTCTTTCAAAGACCATAGCGTATACGGACCATTCCACCCTTAAATACCTTATGACAAAGCAAGATGATAAGCCTAGATTGTTAAGATGGGTTTTGTTGCTCCAAGAGTTTTCTATAGAGATTCGTGATAAAAAGGGTGCCGAGAATTTAGCCGCGGATCATTTGAGTATACTTGAGCATCCTTTTCAAGGAGAATTACCTCATAAGGAAATAAATGAATCCTTTTCACTTGAGGAACTCATGTCTATCTCTTCACAAGAGGATGGCACCCCTTGGTTTGCAGATATTGCAAACTATTTGTAGGGGATGTGCTAATTGAGGGTCTTACTTCCCAACAAAAGAAGAAGTTTCTCAAAGAAGCTAAATACGACTTTTGGGATGACCCTTACCTCATTTGGCAATGTGCGGATCAAATCATAAGACGATGTGTAGATGGGCCCGAAGCTTTTAAGATCTTAGAGGCTTGCCATAAAGGATCCATGGGGGGCATTTTAGGCCTAACTACACGGCTAAGAAAGTATTTGATTCGGGTTATTATTGGCCTTCAATCTAAAGGGATGCCCAAGAGATGGTGAAATGTTGTGATGTATGCCAAAGACAAGGAAAAATTAATCAACTTGATGAGATGACACAAAATTTCATACAAGAGTGTGAGATATTTGATGTGTGGGGTGTAACACCCCCAATTTCGGGTCATATGCGGAAGCTCATATGGGGTGCTACTTCATAATACAACAGCTCAAGTAATAGAAAACGAATCGAAAAGAATCGTTTTAAAAATAAACTTTCATTTGAAATAGCATTTGATAAATCGTTCAAAACATGGTCCCAAACATTTATTAAACAAGTACACAACATCTTTTCATAATAAAAGTCATTGAACGATTTTTACAAAATGGTGAGCTTTAAACATCTTTATAATTAAACCGCAAGTACCGAAATCCCTCCTTTTCCATTACCTTCAAGGACCTGAGATAAAACATGCTAAAACTTGTCAACAAAAGTTGAGTAAATCTATAGAGTTTATAAATAAACATTACCAAACACTAATACGTTTTAAAGCCATCAACCATAACAATGTGGATCAAACAAAGTTATAAAGATTTATTATAAGCATCATGACATTGAAATGTTACCATAATATTTGCCCACCATTCACCTCGCCAAGTGTATTTTAAACTCTCACGCATGTATCCTCCTTGGGCCTCAATCGTGCCCTAACGATAGCTAGTCGTTATAGGACGGGAGGAGGTCGGTCCTCCCGAATAGTACTATCCATGCATAAGCGCTTACCATTACTCGGTAGCTAACAATTCATGATATATATATTGGGACTTTTATTCAGCGAATAAGCAACTTATAATAATAATCATGGCATTAAACATTTCCTGGTGTTCTATTTTAAAACAAGCATGGGTTTACCACAACTTCTATATGCGCCCCTTAATGGTTTACCGCAACTACGAGTTGTACCCTTAATTTTCAATACAAACAATTTATAATATATAGGATTCACCAAAACGTTTATATGCACCCTTTAATGGGTTTACCGCACATCTAGTTGCACCATTTATTTTCAATAACTAAGCATGTTATCCCCTCGCGGGTTTATAAAATAATCTTTAAGAATTTAAAAGCGAGGCTATAGACTCACCTTAGTGCGATTCAATGGACGAACGAACCGAACTGTAGAGAAATGAAAAAGGTATCCCAAGTATTATCCGCAACCTACAAACGTGATCATGGCCTTAAATACGCGTTTTAAGAATACGTAAAACTATGATTAAAAAATGTTCAATATGATGCAATACATAAGCTACATTGCCCCATTAAACAAGCAAAGGTGTAACCATATCCAATATAGTTTACAACCTAAATTTACATCCCAATTTATAATTCTAAATCCCTATTCAATCATTTTCTTTTGGTTTGCAAAACAAAACACCACAAGTTTAAGATAACTCTAGACGTAAAAGTCATAAAAGCATTCCCGACAAGGCTGACTTGGGGAGGGCATATCTCCCACACCATAAAGCCATTGACCTTGTGGTTTTTACCACTGGAAAGATATTGAAATCTAGTTTCTAGACGAACTATCTAATCAACCTGAAGGTTTACCCATTTTTTAAATGTTCAAAATACCAACAGTGAGCAAGTTTAAGGTTCGGTGAAAAACTGTTTTGGTCCACCTTCATTGGAGTGGTTCTCCCAAACCATGAAGGCTATAAACATGAGGTTTTCTTCCCTGGAAGGCCTCATGAATCTAGTTTCCAAAATGTCCAACCAATCATTTTTATACATTACCAAACGACAGCAACCTAGTTTTTAATAATAAGTAGTCAAATCAGATTTTTCACCCCAAAGTTTACTCTATCTGTTTTGGTCATAAATCACAATCCGTGATAGTAATAGATGCAAGGTCAGCGGCCATGTTTAAATTATGATGTCTACTAAATCTAAATTTTTTAAAAAGTATACTTTATAGTTCAAAAACATGAAGTAAAAGTCTGTTCAAAACCGTTGGTCCAAAATTTAGTCTTTATCGTATTCTGGCTATATCTTGCTCAATATTTGGATTCATTAGGTGATTTTGCCGCCAAAATCACCACAAAACATTTGTATACAGATCTAGGGTGAAAAATAAATATAGTCATTTTTATGATTTTCTGGAAAAACCCACTATTCACAGCCCACGAATTTTATAAATTTTGTTTCTTGTTTTTAGCCAGTTATCCATATATCTAATCAAGATTTATGCATGCATCAAGTTTATAATTTCTTGATAAAAATAAATGTCAATGCATATTATATATATATATATATATATATATATATATATATATATATATATATATATATATATATATATATATATATATATATATATATATATATATATATATATATATATATATATATATATATATATATATATATTCATATAAAATTAAAATAAATCCAAGTATGATGGTTTTACATTATACCTTTAAAAAGAAGACTAGTTGGTTAGATCAACCAACAACAAAAAAGGATTGAAACCTTCAACCTAATATAGCTTCTTCACTCTAAACCACCACTAAAAACCTCCTATATATGAAGTGATTCTTGATTTTTAAAGTATCCTCCAACTTCAGCCCCAAAAATAAGCAAAAACAAGCTTAAACACCTTTTTAATCACTTCCAAATGCATAAAACAACATTAGGTAGTCATACTCACTAGTGTAGCCATTATTTGATCTTCAAAAATTTATGTAAAAAGGTGTTTTGGAGCTGAAAATTTCGTGGCTAAGAGAGAGGAAAGAGTGATGTGTGTGAATTTTATCTTTATGAAATGAGAAATAAAGGATTTTAGGCTAATATATTTTTCAAACACATGCATTGCCTACATTTTTGACCAACCAAATGAGGCCCTTTTACTTAGTTTTCTCCTCCCACCAATAAGGTGGAGAGGTGGTGTTTTCTTGTCCCCCAATCTGAATTTCAAAGTGGTGTTAGTTATATACTTAGGGTATTTGTTAAACCGCGATTCGCGTAAATGCTTAAAAACGTTAATTTTTCCCGTAAAGGTAAATTAGTCCCAAATTATGAAAAATGCAAAAAATATCATAGAATTAATTCTATGGCATTCTAATGATATAATTATCGATGCCTAACGTAGAATTTTGCCAGTTCGTCGTGACCTACGCGTTTACGCACTAGGGTTCTCGTTTTCTCGCAACTTCAAGTAAACTCTTTAAAAATGAAAAATATAAAATATATATAAAAAATATTAATCGAGAATAAATAATGACCTCAAATTTCCAGATTGTCACAGCATTCCCATCTAACAGGGATCTTCTTCCCGAAGATCAATTTGCCTTATGGTCCGGTTTCTTGTTGAAATTGAACAAATGCGGACATTTCTTCCACATTTGATCTTTTCTTCCCCAAGTAAACTCCGGTCCACGCCTTGAGTTCCATCGGACCTTGACAATAGGGATCCGGATTTGCTTCAATTGCTTCACCTCCCTATCCATGATCCCGACAGGTTCCTCGATGAAGTGCAATTTGTCACCGATCTTAACTTCATCCATTAGGATAATAAGTTATTCGTCGAACAAACACTTCTTTGGGTTCGACACATGAAAAGTATTGTGGACTTCCCTGCAGCTCCAGAGGTAATCCAAGTGTATATGCTTCCGGACCCACCCTTGATATAATCTCAAAAGGTCCAATATAACGGGGACGTCATTCCCATACTTTCCAAAGCGTATAGCACCTTTCCATGGAAATAATTTTAGCATAACCTTGTCACCTACCTCAAATTTCTAAAGTTTTCGTCTCACATCGACATATTTTTCTGTTTACTACGAGTGGCTAACAACGATTTTTGATTTGTACAATCAGGTAGTCTTACGAACCAATTCCAGCCCGGTGAGTTAGGAATCCCCAACTCACTCCAGCATACTGGTGATCGACATTTCCTTCCATAACGAGCCTCGAAAGGTGCCACTTAAATAATAGTGTGATAACTATTATTGTAGGAGAATTCCTCTAATGGTAAGTGCTTACCCCAAGTACCACCAAAATCAATAACACAAGCGCGCAATATGTTATCCAAGTTTGACTTGTCCTTTCACTTTGATCATCGGTTTGAGGATGATAAGCTGTGCTCATACCCAAATTTGTCCCCGATGATTCTTGAAGGGATCTATAGATATCTTATGCGAAATGACTGTCATAGTCCGAGATGATAGATATGGAAACACCATGTTTACAAACAATTTCCTTCAAGTAGATAAGAGTAAGCTTCTCCAACTTAATAATTTTTTTTTTGCATTTATCGGAATAAAGTGGGTTGATTTGATCAATCGATCAACAATCACCCAGTAGAGTCACAACCAGATGGAGTCCTTGGAAGCTTAGTAATAAAGTTCTTGGTAATACATTCCCATTTATAAATAGGAACTTCAGGTTGTTGAGGTAGTCCGGATGGCTTTTGATATTCAGCCTTGACCTTAGCACATGTCAAGCACTTGCTAACATAAGTTGCAATGTCCGCTTTCATGTTTGGCCACCAATACCACTTCATCAAGTCATGGTACATTTTATCCGACCCGAGATGAATGGAATACTTGGACTTGTGAGATTCCAACATAATTAGATTTCTCAATCTTCCAAATAATGGTAACCATTCTCGCCCCTTAGACATTTTGTACCATCGGATCTAGTTTCAAAAGGTTCAGCTTCACCACAAAAGTTTTCAGATTTAATATTTTTAGAATTCATAGCTTCAGCTTGTGCTTTTCGAATATATTCCGGTAAATCATTATGTACCGTTACTACTAAAGCACGCATTTGGAGAGGTTTGTCCCTTTCCTTCCTGCTTAACGCATCGGCTACCACATTTGATTTTCCAGTGTGATAACAAATTGTACAATCGTAATCACTCAAAAGCTCGATCCAACTATGTTGACTCATGTTTAGCTCTTTTTGATCCATACTATACTGTAGACTCTTATCATTGGTGAATACCGTACACTTAGTGTCGTGCAGATAATGTATTCAAATGCGAAGATCAAAAACCACCGCGCTCAATTTCAAGTCATGGGTGGTGTAGTTTTTCCTCGTTCTTCCTAAGTTGCCTAGAAGCATACGTAATAATCTTTTCTCACTGCATCAAAACAGCTTCAAATCCTTTTAAGAGACGCATCACAATAGACAACGAAATCCTCGCTTCCCTTATAAAATGACAAGATTAGCGCACTACACAATTTAGGATTCGACGTAGAAATGCCTCTTCGTTATTCTTAAAATAACCCAGAATATCGTCGATGAACACGATCACGAATTTGTCAATATACGGCTTGCACATACGGTTCATTAAACCTGTGAACAAAATCAGTGCATTGGTCAAACCAAGAGGCATAGCCAGAAACACACAATGACTATAACGAGTCCTAAAGGCCGTAATAGGAATATCTTCCTCGCGTATGTGAAGTTGATGGTAACGAGAACGCAAATCAATCTTAGAGAAAACACGAGAACCTAGAAGTTGATCAAATATATCATAAATTCTTCGAAGCGGTTAATGATTCTCAATCGTTAGCTTATCCAGTTCTTGGTAATCGATACTCATACGGAACGAACCATCTTTCTTCTTAACGAATAGAACAGGAGCTCCCCAAGATGACGAGCTTGGTCGAATAAAGCTTTTCTCGGATAATTCTTTCGATTGTTCCGATAATTCTTTCATTTCAGATAGTGCTAAACGATATGGTGTACGCACCACGGGTGCAACACCATGAATAAGATCAATATGAAAATCAATTTGCCCCGGTGATAGAAGTCTGGGCAGTTCAACAGGAAATATATCAGGAAAATCACGCACGATAGGAGCATTATCGATAACAAAGCTTTACCATTCAAGGGTATCTTAACCTTTTTCCCACCACATAGAATAGATGCATTATACCGAGATAACCAGTCCATCCCAATCATGACATCAAAACATCCTAGTTCCATAACTCTTAGATCGGTTAAGAAGGAACGGTTAAAAAAATTAGATTACACCCTCTTAGGATGTTATTGGTAATTACTATTTTTCCATCAACCAATTCGGTTTCATGAATAGTACCTAATTCAGCTGGTTCAGTATCAACAAGGGTACAAAAGTTTCCAAATTCAAAACTCTTATTAGTACCCGAATCAAATAAGGTATTAGAATATCAGTTTTGGAGTAAGACGTACTAGTAGCGACTCTTGGATCTTGTTGTGCCTCTACCTCCCAATTGATAGGAACCTCCACGGTTGTTTTACATTTGGGCATTCTTTTTCAATTGAGGGCATATTTGGTCCATTGGCGCCACCAGATCCGTCTCTAGAACTAACCGCGCGATCAAAACCACTTGCTCCACCAAACTACCAGCCCTACTAGAGCCGCCAGTTCCATCATTCATTTTGGCCATGAATTTAGTCAAGGATGCAACAGTGTGCTCATTAATAATTTGGCGCATACATGCCTTAGTCACATATATATATATTTAGTGGTATAATTATGATACAACGCAATTCAAATCATAACTAATATTAATTCAATGATTGCATTTCGACAATAACGAATAAATAAAAGGAACAAAGGATAAAGAAGAAATAAATGATTAAAAGAAACAAGAAAGGGAAGATAATCATAGAACGATAAGGAAATTAAAAATCGAAGATAGTCATTTCATTAATCACAACTGGTACAAGTTGTATTGTTATGCATTATAGATTATCATCGTCTAATGCTATACAACCTAAATATACTAGTTCTACCAACTGATATCACAGTTTAGCTAGTGATTAACAAATGACACTATAGATGAAAAGATAATCTACCAAGAGTTTACAGGTGATCTAGGTAGCTAGGAAAACTCATCGGTCCCACTAGAAGAAGGTTTCTTCAATGTTGTTCCGGGACACTTGACACCCTCCTAAATTGGCGACTTTAGAACAACCCCAAAATGAACCATCACACGATTATAGATTTAGAGGAACAGAACAAAGAACAAGTCAAGCAACAAATTTATTCGTGCAAACAGCATATACTTAAGCCCACGCATTTATAAGCCCTTATTTCCATGGGTCGACCAAACCTATGCAAATAAGTTTTCATAAACAAATAGCTCAATAATTTATTATTTCCTTGTTCAAATAAATGGTCAATTTATTTCAACAAGATAATGATAAATTATCTTATTTGAGCATCTTCGTTTAAGACAAAAGATCTAGATTGAATACAGCAACGACCGATACAATGAAATTCTAGTGATATGGTATGGCATTTTAGTAGGCATGTAAATACTATACCAATCAATACAAATTCCTTACAAGCAACAAGCATGATTTCAGAAAACATGTTTCCAAAAATGATAAAGAATCTAAGATCAATGAGATCGAAGATTAAATCTTCTAAAAAAGATGAATGGATCATTAATTCAAGAACAAGAATCATGGAATCAAAATCTTTGAAACCAAATAATTATCACTGGTAATATTACCCATTTCGTTGGGATCATGGATATCCACAACTTGGTTAAACTCAGGAATAAAGGAATTTAGCTTGGAAATGACTTTGTGACAATCTACGTTATAATAATACCTCGTATTAATACAAAATTAACATTTATAATTAAATAAACACATGACTTGTAATTTACAAGTACAAATAATACAAAATTAAAACATATATATATATATATATATATATATATATATATATATATATATTTCATATATATATATAAATATTCTCTTTCTGGTCCCATCGGTAATTCAGAGATTTCGCTTGCGACAGTTATAGTTAAAAGATTTCAAAACTTTTTATTTTTGGAAAATCTTTTTTTCTCTATGACTTAAGCTCTGATACCAATCTGTAACACCCCCAATTTCGGGTCATGTGCGGAAGCTCATATGGGGTGCTACTTCATAATACAACAGCTCAAGTAATAGAAAACGACTCGAAAAGAATCGTTTTAAAAATAAACTTTCAATTGAAATAGCATTTGATAAATCGTTCACAACATGGTCCCAAACATTTATTAAACAAGTACACAACATCTTTTCATAATAAAAGTCATTGAACGATTTTTACAAAATGGTGAGCTTTAAACATCTTTATTATTAAACCACAAGTACCGAAATCCCTCCTTTGCATTACCTTCAAGGACCTGAGATAAAACATGCTAAAACTTCTCAACAAAAGTTGAGTGAATCTATAGAGTTTATAAATAAACATTACCAAACACTAATACGTTTTAAAGCCATCAACCATAACAATGTGGATCAAACAAAGTTATAAAGATTTATTATAAGCATCATGACATTGAAACGTTACCATAATATTTGCCCACCATTCACCTCGTCAAGTGTATTTTAAACTCTCACGCATGTATCCTCCTTGGGCCTCAATCGTGCCCTAACGATAGCTAGTCGTTATAGGACGGGAGGAGGTCGGTCCTCCCGAATAGTACTATTCCATGTATAAGCGCCTACCATTACTCGGTAGCTAACAATTCATGATATATATATTGTGACTTTTATTCAGCGAATATGCAACTTATAATAATAATCATGGCATTAAACATTTCCTTGTGTTCTATTTTAAAACAAGCATGGGGTTACCACAATTTCTATATGCGCCCCTTAATGGTTTACCGCAACTACGAGTTGTACCCTTAATTTTCAATACAAACAATTTATAATATATAGGATTCACCAAAACGTTTATATGCACCCTTTAATGGGTTTACCACACATCTAGTTGCACCATTTATTTTCAATAACTAAGCATGTTATCCCCCTCGCGGGTTTATAAAATCATCTTTAAGAATTTAAAAGCGAGGCTATAGACTCACCTTAGTGCGATACAACGGACGAACGAACCGGACTGTAGAGAAATGAAAAAGGTATCCCAAGTATTATCCGCGACCTACAAACGTGATCATGGCCTTAAATACGCGTTTTAAGAATACGTAAAACTATGATGCAAAAATGTTCAATATGATGCAATACATAAGCTACATTGCCCCATTAAACAAGCAAAGGTGTAACCATATCCAATATAGTTTACAATCTGAATTTACATCCCAATTTATAATTCTAAATCCCTATTCAATCATTTTCTTTTGGTTTGCACAACAAAACACCACAAGTTTAAGATAACTCTAGACGTAAAAGTCATAAAAGCATTCCCGACAAGGCTGACTTGGGGAGGGCATA
Organism: Glebionis coronaria; assembly: GCA_025667525.1. Lineage (NCBI taxonomy): Eukaryota > Viridiplantae > Streptophyta > Magnoliopsida > Asterales > Asteraceae > Glebionis > Glebionis coronaria. The sequence goes on from CM046875.1 coordinate 388,141,859, forward strand.
TCTCCCAAATCATAAAGCCATTGACCTTGTGGTTTTTACCACTGGAAAGGTAATGAAATCTAGTTTCTAGACGAATTGTCTAATCAACCTGAAGGTTTACCCATTTTTCTAAATGTTCAAAATACCAACAGTGAGCAAGTTTAAGGTTCGGTGAAAAACTGTTTTGGTCCACCTTCATGGGAGTGGTTCTCCCAAACCATGAAGTCTATAAACATGAGGTTTTCTTCCCTGGAAAGCCTCATGAATCGAGTTTCCAAAATGTCTAACCAATCATTTTTATACATTACCAAACGACGGCAACCTAGTTTTTAATAATAAGTAGTCAAATCAGATTTTTCACCCCAAAGTTTACTCTATCCGTTTTGGTCATAAATCACAATCCATGATAGTAATAGATGCAAGGTCAGCGGCCATGTTTAAATTATGATGTCTACTAAATCTACAATTTTTAAAAAGTATACTTAATAGTTCAAAAACATGAAGTAAAAGTTTGTTCAAAACCGTTGGTCCATAATTTAGTCTTTATCGTATTTTGGCTATATCTTGCTCAATATTTGGATTCATTAGGTGATTTTGCCGCCAAAATCACCACAAAACATTTGTATACAGATCTAGGGTGAAAAATCAATATAGTCACTTTTATGATTTTCTGGAAAAAACCCACTATTCACAGCCCACGAATTTTATAAATTTTGTTTCTTGTTTTTAGCTAGTTATCCATATATCTAATCAAGATTTATGCATGCATCAAGTTTATAATTTCTTGATAAAAATAAATGTCAATACATATATATATATATTATATATATATATATATATATATATATATATATATATATATATATATATATATATATATATATATATATATATATATATATATATATATATATATATATATATATATATATATATATATATATATATATATATATATATATATTTGCCCACCATTCACCTCGCAAGTGTATTTTAAACTCTCACGCATGTATCCTCCTTGGGGCCTCAATCGTGCTCTAACGATAGCTAGTCGTTATAAGACGGGAGGAGGTCGGTCCTCCCGAATAGTACTATTCCATGTATAAGCGCCTACCATTACTCGGTAGCTAACAATTCATGATATATATATTGTGACTTTTATTCAGCGAATAAGCAACTTATAATAATAATCATGGCATTAAACATTTCCTTGTTTTCTATATTAAAACAAGCATGGGTTTACCACAACTTCTATATGCACCCCTTAATGGTTTACCGCAACTACGAGTTGTACCCTTAATTTTCAATACAAACAATTTATAATATATAGGATTCACCAAAACGTTTATATGCACCCTTTAATGGGTTTACCGCACATCTAGTTGCACCATTTATTTTCAATAACTAAGCATGTTATCCCCCTCGCGGGTTTATAAAATCATCTTTAAGAATTTAAAAGCGAGGCTATAAACTCACCTTAGTGCGATACAACGGACGAACGAACCGGACTGTAGAGAAATGAAAAAGGTATCCCAAGTATTATCCGCGACCTACAAACGTGATCATGGCCTTAAATACGCGTTTTAAGAATACGTAAAACTATGATGCAAAAATGTTCAATATGATGCAATACATAAGCTACATTGCCCCATTAAACAAGCAAAGGTGTAACCATATCCAATATAGTTAACAACCTGAATTTACATCCTAATTTATAATCCTAAATCCCTATTCAATCATTTTCTTTTGGTTTGCACAACAAAACACCACAAGTTTAAGATAACTCTAGACGTAAAAGTCATAAAAGCATTCCCGACAAGGCTGACTTGGGGAGGGCATATCTCCCAAATCATAAAGCCATTGACCTTGTGGCTTTTACCACTGGAAAGGTATTGAAATCTAGTTTCTAGACGAATTGTCTAATCAACCTGAAGGTTTACCCATTTTTCTAAATGTTCAAAATACCAACCGTGAGCAAGTTTAAGGTTCGGTGAAAAACTGTTTTGGTCCACCTTCATGGGAGTGGTTCTCCAAAACCATGAAGTCTATAAACATGAGGTTTTCTTCCCTGGAAAGCCTCATGAATCTAGTTTCCAAAATGTCCAACCAATCATTTTTATACATTACCAAACGACAGCAACCTAGTTTTTAATAATAAGTAGTCAAATCAGATTTTTCACCCCAAAGTTTACTCTATCCGTTTTGGTCATAAATCACAATCCGTGATAGTAATAGATGCAAGGTCAGCGGCCATGTTTAAATTATGATGTCTACTAAATCTACAATTTTTAAAAAGTATACTTAATAGTTCAAAAACATGAAGTAAAAGTTTGTTCAAAACCGTTGGTCCATAATTTAGTCTTTATCGTATTTTGGCTATATCTTGCTCAATATTTGGATTCATTAGGTGATTTTGCCGCCAAAATCACCACAAAACATTTGTATACAGATCTAGGGTGAAAAATCAATATAGTCACTTTTATGATTTTCTGGAAAAACCCACTATTCACAGCCCACGAATTTTATAAATGTTGTTTCTTGTTTTTAGCTAGTTATCCATATATCTAATCAAGATTTATGCATGCATCAAGTTTATAATTTCTTGATAAAAATAAATGTCAATACATATATATATATATATATATATATATATATATATATATATATATATATATATATATATATATATATATATATATATATATATATATATATATATATATATATATATATATATATATATATATATATATATATATAGATATATATATATATATATATATATTTGCCCACCATTCACCTCGCAAGTGTATTTTAAACTCTCACGCATGTATCCTCCTTGGGGCCTCAATCGTGCTCTAACGATAGCTAGTCGTTATAAGACGGGAGGAGGTCGGTCCTCCCGAATAGTACTATTCCATGTATAAGCGCCTACCATTACTCGGTAGCTAACAATTCATGATATATATATTGTGACTTTTATTCAGCGAATAAGCAACTTATAATAATAATCATGGCATTAAACATTTCCTTGTTTTCTATATTAAAACAAGCATGGGTTTACCACAACTTCTATATGCACCCCTTAATGGTTTACCGCAACTACGAGTTGTACCCTTAATTTTCAATACAAACAATTTATAATATATAGGATTCACCAAAACGTTTATATGCACCCTTTAATGGGTTTACCGCACATCTAGTTGCACCATTTATTTTCAATAACTAAGCATGTTATCCCCCTCGCGGGTTTATAAAATCATCTTTAAGAATTTAAAAGCGAGGCTATAAACTCACCTTAGTGCGATACAACGGACGAACGAACCGGACTGTAGAGAAATGAAAAAGGTATCCCAAGTATTATCCGCGACCTACAAACGTGATCATGGCCTTAAATACGCGTTTTAAGAATATGTAAAACTATGATGCAAAAATGTTCAATATGATGCAATACATAAGCTACATTGCCCCATTAAACAAGCAAAGGTGTAACCATATCCAATATAGTTAACAACCTGAATTTACATCCTAATTTATAATCCTAAATCCCTATTCAATCATTTTCTTTTGGTTTGCACAACAAAACACCACAAGTTTAAGATAACTCTAGACGTAAAAGTCATAAAAGCATTCCCGACAAGGCTGACTTGGGGAGGGCATATCTCCCAAATCATAAAGCCATTGACCTTGTGGCTTTTACCACTGGAAAGGTATTGAAATCTAGTTTCTAGACGAATTGTCTAATCAACCTGAAGGTTTACCCATTTTTCTAAATGTTCAAAATACCAACCGTGAGCAAGTTTAAGGTTCGGTGAAAAACTGTTTTGGTCCACCTTCATGGGAGTGGTTCTCCAAAACCATGAAGTCTATAAACATGAGGTTTTCTTCCCTGGAAAGCCTCATGAATCTAGTTTCCAAAATGTCCAACCAATCATTTTTATACATTACCAAACGACAGCAACCTAGTTTTTAATAATAAGTAGTCAAATCAGATTTTTCACCCCAAAGTTTACTCTATCCGTTTTGGTCATAAATCACAATCCGTGATAGTAATAGATGCAAGGTCAGTGACCATGTTTAAATTATGATGTCTACTAAATCTACAATTTTTAAAAAGTATACTTAATAGTTTAAAAACATGAAGAAAAGTCTGTTCAAAACCGTTGGTCCATAATTTAGTCTTTATCGTATTTTGGCTATATCTTGCTCAATATTTGGATTCATTAGGTGATTTTGTCGCCAAATCACCACAAAACATTTGTATACAGATCTAGGGTGAAAAATAAATATAGTCACTTTTATGATTTTCTGGAAAAACCCACTATTCACAGCCCACGAATTTTATAAATTTTGTTTCTTGTTTTTAGCTAGTTATCCATATATCTAATCAAGATTTATGCATGCATCAAGTTTATAATTTCTTGATAAAAATAAATGTCAATACATATTTATATATATATATATATATATATATATATATATATATATATATATATATATATATATATATATATATATATATATATATATATATATATATATATATATATATATATATATATATATATATATATATATATATATATATATATATATATATATATATATATATATATATATATATATATATATATATATATATATATATATATATATATATATATATATATATATATATATATATATATATATATATATATATATATATATATATATATATATATATATATATATATATATATATATATATATATATATATATATATATATATATATATATTCATATGAAATTAAAAGAAATCCAAGTATGATAGGTTTTACATTATACCTTTAAAAAGAAGACTAGTTGGTTAGATCAACCAACAACCAAAAAGGATTGAAACCTTCAACCCAATATAGCTTCTTCACTCTAAACCACCACTAAAAACCTCCTATATATGAAGTGATTCTTGATTTTTAAAATATCCTCCAACTTCAGCCCCAAAAATAAGCAAAAACAAGCTTAAAACACCTTTTTAATCACTTCCAAATGCATAAAACAACACTAGGTAGTCATACTCACTAGTGTAGCCATTATTTGATCTTCAAAAATTTATGTAAAAAGGTGTTTTGGAGCTGAAAATTTCGTGGCTAAGAGAGAGGAAAGAGTGATGTGTGTGAATTTTATCTTTATGAAATGAGAAATAAAGGATTTTAGGCTAATATATTTTTCAAACACATGCATTGCCTACATTTTTTACCAACCAAATGAGGCCCTTTTACTTAGTTTTCTCCTCCCACCAATAGGGTGGAGAGGTGGTGTTTTCTTTTCCCCCAATCTAAATTTCAAAGTGGTGCTAGTTATATACTTAGGGTATTTGTTAAACCGCGATTCGTGTAAATGCTTAAAAACGTTAATTTTTCACGTAAAGGTAAATTAGTCCCAAATTATGAAAAATGTAACAAATATCATAGAATTAATTCTCTGGCATTCTAATGATATAATTATCGATGCCTAACGTAGAATTTTTCCAGTTCGTCGTGAATTACGCGTTTACGCACTAGGGTTCTCGTTTTCTCGCAACTTCAAGTAAATTCTTTAAAAATGAAAAATATAAAATATATATAAAAAATATTAATCGAGAATAAATAATGACCTCAAATTTCCAGATTGTCACATGGGGCATAGATTATATGGGACCTTTTCCATCTTCTAAGGGAAATAAGTACATACTCGTAGCGGTGGATTATGTTTAAAAATGGGTTGAGGCTAAGGCCTTGCCTACTAATGATGCTCGAGTTGTAGTGAAATTCTTGAAACAATTATTTGCTAGATTTGGTGTACATCGTGCCATTATTAGTGATCGCGGGACTCATTTTTGTAATGATCAATTTACAAGAGTCATGAAGAAAATGGTGTTAACCATAGAATTTCTACCGCGTATCACCCACAAAACAATGGGCAAACCGAGGTCATAAATCAAGGTTTAAAAAGAATTTTGGAACGTACGGTGGGAGAGCATCGAGCTTCTTGGTCGGATAAATTGATGATGCATTGTGGGCTTTTTGAACCGCATTTAAGACATCTATAGGTTGCACACATTATCAGCTTGTATATGGAAAAGCATGCCACCTCCCTTTTGAGTTGGAACACAAGGCTTCATGGGCTTTAAAATGGGATAACTTTGATCTTAACCAAGCTGGTTCACATAGGAAAGACCAACTCAATGAGATGAATGATCTTAGAACCGATACCTATGAGAATTCATTTCTATACAAGGAAAAGACTAAGCAATTTCATGATGCAAAGATTAAGAACCGTGAGTTCAAAGTTGGAGAGTCGGTTTTACTCTATAACTCACGGTTGAAATTTTTTGCGGGTAAGTTTAAGTCACAATGGACCGGTCCATTCACTATAGCTCAAGTGTTTCCATATGGGACTATTGAGTTTGTCTCAACCAAATGGCCCAAATTTCAAAGTGAATGGTCATCGTGTGAAGCATTATTTTTGGGAGGACATTTCCGTTGAAATGGTCCAAGAGACCCCCATTTTCACCATGAATTAATTTATTATGGGAAGAGTCGAGCTAGAGACTCCTTAAATCAATCTTGAATAACTAGGTTAGATCATCTAGAATAGAGTGTGATAGGTTAGGATTAATAAAAGGGTACTATAGTCGAGATGAAGTGTAAGTGGTGCCTTTCTTTTGTCTTTTTTGTATTTGTAGGGTTGCTCTCTCTCATTTCATGCATGGAGCTTATGGAGGAGGCCCTCATATCGGGTTCACTTTGATACTTTTGTGATTCAAAATTGACTCTTAATAATGTCTAAACTGAATTCACTTTAGTAGACATTTCCTTAGCTCGAGTTAAACAAAGTATGCAATGTCATAAGTGTAGAGGTAGTTTACTCCAATACTCTTGAACATTGAGGACAATGTTTATCTTAGGTGTAGGGGGTCTTCTATTGAAGTGACCTTACCTAGACCATTGCCTTGCCTTAATGATAACTGGGAAAATTAATTTTTCAACATTTTTCAAATTTTTGATCTATTTTGGCCAACAAAAATATGCATTCATAATTTTTGCATAAATCATTTTTCATTTGTATAACACATTTGCATTATGAAAAAGAAAAAAATAATATAATAAAGGATATGGTTTAACAAGTTTATGAGTCTTTGACAAATTTGGCCCGCCATGAATATTTTGACTCAATCCGAGTTTGCTTATCCAAGCTTACTCTAGCTAGTATCCTTAATCATGTAAACCATTATTGGTTTATTAGGCTAAGCATCCACGAGTCTCATTATTTGAGATTTTAATTTGTGGAGAACGAGAAATGATAGAGTTTGAAGTAAGTGTAAAGGGCTAGATAAACCTCATATTAATTAATTGTTGCTTTTATATCCCCTTTCATAACCTTTACTTTCTTGTCAACACATGTATATAATGTTAATAAATAATTAAGAATTTTAATCGGTTTGTAGTCTCTTATGCATTTTTGACTAATCATTCGTGGTTGGTATAAGTACGTCTTAAGATTCTAAGTTAGTATGTTTTATGTGTACTAGACTTATGTCATGCTTAATACTTAGCGGGTGTTTTTCTTTTTATTCTTTTCCTTTTATTTGTGAGGAATCAAGAAAAATAAGAGCGAATTATAAAAAATGAGTGGCTAGAAAAAAAAGAACAAAAAAAGGAAAAGAAACAAAATACTTATACAAGACTCCCAAGAGGGGCAGTGTAGTGTTAATAATAGTAGCTATTGAATTCCAATATTACTCTCACAAGGATTGCGGGGATTTTAATAGTTGCTCCATTCCAATATTACCTTGACAGGTTGCGGGATTGAAGATCTAAGGTCTCAAAAAGGCGGCGGATATAAATTATTGCGTGAGTTTTATTTTTCTTTTTTTCGCGAGTGAGTAGCTGCGTATTAATGCATGAAATAAGGATCTTACACATAAGGTGAATGACTTATTATTTTGGGTCCGACTTATATGAATTGTGGGCGGTTTTTCAAGTAATCGATAAGATGGTTACTTAGGATTAAAACCGTGCTTCCTTATTTTTAGATTTTACATTTCTTATATTTCAAGCCGAATAAAAACAAATTTGCTCAAAAGCAATTTGATAAAATAAAATTAGATAGAGGAAAAATAGGTGGGGGTATAATGGTAACACAATTAATTTGTATGAATAAGTCGATGCACTTTCACTTATGAATAACAATGATCTCGTTTTTAAGCTTGGTATGGGGAAAGTGAAACTTGATGATGATAAGTATTCATGGTACCAAAATCCCTAATCAAACTAATTTATTTCTTTATGATTTATTTTTATTAAATCAAGTTAAGAAAATACAAAAATATATAAATAGAATTAAATAGAATTGTTTTCCTTGCAATACATTGTAAAAATAAAATTCATGCATCATATAGTGTAGCATAGTGTAGAAGCATTTCATTTTGGCCAAGGTGGGTTAATTATGAGAAAAATATATTTTAGATCTTTGAAATATTGCATTGCATGAGACCATGGCAATGATCAAGTGTAGGGGTTTTGATATGAGTAAAATCTCATATCAATTATAACAAATCAAACCCTAAAACACAATGAAAAATAGCAAGTTTTATGTGAAAAGTCAGAATTATGGGGTATTCTTTGTTGCTTGTGATTTTGTAGGTAAAATGATACGATTTGGTGCAAAAACGGATTTCAAGGCATTATTATCAAGAAAAAGACAAAAGAAGGACTCATTTTGACAAGTCTCCAAAGTTCAAGGACCTTTCATGACAATCTGATGAATATAAAGGACTTAAAGTGGAAAATAAACAAAGTCAAAGAGTGTAGAAACTAGAAGGGGGGTTGAATAGTTTCTCATCGGTTTATCTCCTAATTAAAATTCCTTTCAATTAGGTGAGTGCACAAAACTATCTTTTACTTGAAAGCTAGTTGCATAATGATTAGGTTCAATTCTAATGCATTAACAATGTGTAGTGAGTATAATGATAATGAATGTAAGTAATGAGTAAGGAAAGAAACAACCTAGTAGGAAGACACCAAGATTTATAGTGGTTCGGAAAACGAGGCTCTGTCCTCGTTCCTACTCCACTCCTCGAGTACACCTTACTAGAGATTTCCACTATATTCACAAGCTCCCTTCTTGGCGGAGAAAACCTTACAACGTTGCTTACATTATTTTCTGACACTAAGCTAAATGTCGAGACCTAATCTTAGCTAGGACCAATCTACACAACGTCGCCCACTTCACTATTTTACGACACAAGGCTAGATGTCGAATTCTAATCCAAAGATAGAACCAATCTTCACAACGTTGCCTACTTCACCATTTTCCGACACAAGGCTAGATGTCGAGTTCTAATCCAAAGCTAAAACCAATCTTCACGACTCTTCACTTTGAAGCTAAGTAAGAACTTCACACAACACAACTACATATCACTTTATAGTTTAGTGAGAACTCACAAGACACAACTACATCACTTTATAGTTTAGTGAGAACTCACAAGACACAACAACATAACTTTATAGTTTAGTGAGAACTAACACAACTAATTACAACTCAACTAAACATATCCAAGTACATACATGTAACTTGGATCTACACAACATAAATCCAAGCACACACATGTGCAATGGATTTACACAACTCTAATCCAAGTATTCACATATAGCTTAGATGAACACAACTAGTCCAAGTATTCACAAATACATTGGATCTACACAAGACATAAATAAACAAATGATGAAATGACTAGATCTTTAGGAGAAGGTGATCTTCATCAATGCTACATCTTTAATCACATCACAAGTGTGTGAGTGATCTTCTCTTTGGACAAGGTAAATAAGGAGATCAAGAGGATAATCAGGAGTAAACATACTTAACACATTAAGTGATCATTTACAAATGACTAGGATTAGATAGGAGAAAGAAGGCTGAAAGAGATGTCCAAAAAGGGTTAATGAGAATGCAGATTTGATCCACTATTTATAAGACAAACATCCCACGGCTATATCTGCCTGCGGTTCCTGATTGGAGCCCGCGGTTCCCTATCGATAAGGAACCGCCGTAGGTGCTAAGGTACCGCCGACGTAGACTCCGCTCCTTTTTGTCTTTTAGTGAATTTGAAATATCTGAGGTTGTTTAAACCTTCTAAGGATATTCTTATGGCATTTGGAATATGCCATATTCAAATTTACATTTCCATTTTAATAAAACTTTTTCTTAAAAATAAAGTTTATTAAAAATCTTTTGTTATATTTGACAAAAGTGAGTTTTAAGGCTAATCACTTTTATGATCACTAAGCAAGATTAAGATATGTTAGTGTAATAATTATTACCTTAATGATAGTGTTTGTTAGATAATTCGTTTTATGATTGTGTTTGACAATAAATGTCTTTATAATTTGTCGTGATCAAAACTAAGAAAGATTAATTAATACTAACAATGTTTTTAGGCATTGCTTTGCATTAACAATCTCCCCCTTTTGATTACGACAAACTATAAACTCATTTACATAAAATACAAGTTTATTCAAATTATTAACGAGTTTATCACTATCATTTCTCCGTCTTTGTCAAAGCAAAAAGGTTATCACAAGTCATTGAAGAAGAAAAAAACCGGACTTTCGCTAGTAGCTCCCCCTTGGTGCTTACTCCCCCTTGCTTGGGGAACCAAGTAAATGAGCTAAAGTGACATGCTACACAAAGTTTAGAAAAAGAAAAGAAACACCAATGTACGTATGTGCACTACTTACTAACTAACTTAAGAGGGAGAAGGAAAATAAATCTCAAATTAGAAGCAAGCATTTGCTAAGTATGTCCAAAGAATGTGTATCGACAACATCATAATTTAATTGGTGGAATAAAGGAAGAAAAGAAACATCCAAACCAATCAAAGATGATTTAAAATGTCAATGGGTTAAAATTTAGAATTTTTGGAATCACCCATAATTAATTTTAAGTTTTAACCATGATAAACTCTTTAACCAATGTGTGAAATATAATTAGAGGGAAAGATAACACACATAACATTCATATTACATAAATATGAAATAACATACAAGAGAAGTATTCATACACACAATATGAATATTTAAAGCCAAAAATATGGAAAATAGACCACAAAGCATAAACTACTCTACTAGTGATAATCTTACAAGATTGCTTAAGTTTTATTGACTCAAACAAATAAAGTACAAAATGTGCCTTAGTTGGAAAAGAAAGAAGACGAAGCATCATTCGAAGTTTTGTTCACGGGAACGAAAACTTTGAGAGGAGGTCGAGTGAGGAGGAATTCAAGAAAATTTAGCTTGTCACAGATATGAGCAAGTTCAATTTGTTGAAAACAAAAACAAGCACACAAGGAACCATGATGCAAAACAAAGTCGTTAGATGGGGGAGGTCCATCAAAATTAGAGGTTGGTGGAGAGGGAGATAATGGATAAGAGATGTTTTCACAATGCCTAGTGAGGTTAGGGAAAGAAGATAGGTCATTGAGTTGAGGAGAGTTGAAAGTTTTTGGTGCTGGTGGAAGAATTTCCTTTTCTATGGTATTTGGATTTATAGAGTAAGTCTCATTCCAATATTGAATCGGAGAGAAAGAGGAATTCTTGGAGGATTTTGGAGAAGAAGAATCATGAGGATTCTTGTTTTTTTTATCCCAATGGGTTTAACTGAGATTTTCGGTTTCTTTGAAAGCTTAGAAGAAGAAGCTTTAGGTTAAGAAGTTTGTGACAAAGAAATGTCAAGGTTAGGAAAGGAAGAATTAGGCATTATGAGGGATGAAGAAAAGAACTCCCAAAAGAAAAGAATTTAAAGAAAATAGACAAGGCAAAGATTTGAAATCAAAAAGAAAGGTTTTAGGAAATGTTTAGCCAAATTGGATAAACAAAGAATCTTAACCAAGACCGTGGTCAAAGAAGAAAGACCAAAAATAAGCCAAGAACCGCTTCCCGCTGTTCCATATCGATATGGATCGGCCTGGGGGCTAAGGAACCGTGTCCAGTGGACAGCAAACCTTGATTTTCAAAAGTTTTGGAGAAAAATAAGACTTTTTCAAAATTTTGCAAATCTTGGATTTTTACCTCTTTTAGCACTAGAGTATGCTAGGGTTTCATAAAGGCAACACATTCATAAAGAATGTCTTGACAAAGGGTGAAAAAATATTTAAATAACATTTTGGTCTAATTGTAAGTCAAGTTTTTAGAGGTTGTAATATAATTTAGGTTCAATTTTAAATAAATTGAAGTTGTTTAATGTGATCACATAGATTAAAGCACATAAAAACTAAATCCATAAATCATCCACATGAGAAAATCATGAGGGAAAAGAAAGGAAATACAAGAAATAAAGAGACAATTAACTACTACAAAGATAGCTAACAACTAGGTCTTGAATTCATAGTCCTCTTTTAGCTTGACCATCTTTTGAAAAGCATGTTAATTTTAAAATCCATCATTTATCTCCTAGGAGGTAGAGGATTAGAAAATAGGTTCAACAAGAAGCTTTGCAACTTGATGTGAGCCCCAATCATCTCCAATCTAAGGATATCAATGAGGTGAAAGTTGTTTAAGAAACAAGGGCAATTTGTTCCATTGTGCATGAAAAAATCAAACAAGTGTGGATCACCCAAGTAACATGAAATGGGAACACCCAAGAAAGGAGTGTTGGATGTAGGAGGATGAGGAGAAGGCATGGTATCTAAGGGTGAAATTGGTGAGATGGGTGAATTTGGTGGAGTGAAAGGAAAAGGCTAAAAAACAAAGGGAATCTTTTGATGGGGTTGTGGTTGAGGATTCACATTTATGGGAGGACTAGAAATGAGTGGAGAGGAAAACTCATTTATTCTTGATTGAAATGAAGAGGAGGTAGAACCATGTGAATGGTTAGTACCATTGGTTGAGTTTTTTCCATGAAGCAAGGGGTGGTGAAAGTGATGAAGAGATAAGAATAGGTGAGGCTTCACTTTTTGGTTTGAAAGAAGATGGAGAATGATATGAGAAAATAATCATATCAATTAATCAACAAATCACCCTAAAACACAAGGAAAATACCTAACTTTTGTGCTATAAAGCGGAATTATGTGGTATGTTTTGTGTTTGTGTATAAATAGGTAAGAAGGATACATTTTCAAGCAAACAAGAAGAAATCAAGCTTATTTGGATGAAAAATACAAAGAAGGATCAAAGATGACAGGAATTTGAAGATAAGGGACCTATCTTGACAACACTCTAAAGATGAAGGATTCAAAGTGTAAATTTGCCAAAGTCAAGATAAAAGTAAAACATGGTCAACTCTTTAGTCAATTAAGTCAAAGGGTCAAACTTATCAAGAATGCAAGTGGAAGGACCAATTATGCCAAAGAAATGAAGTTCCTAGCTCATTTGGAAAATCTACCAAAGTACAAGGGCTGAAGTTGCCATTTTTCAAAGATATAAGAAGCTTAATCCATGTGATATGGTCTGGACCAATAGAATTGCAAGAAAATGTGCACATGGATTGCCAAGTAATGTTGACCAGTCACTTGCTCATTAATGCGGCGCAAAGCAACATTACACCCCACTATCTTATTTTCAGCCAATAGGAAAGTGTCAGTCCATAATCAAATTATCCAAAATAGGATAATGATCCGTGTGACCTCCTCTCTCCCAACCAGAACCTTACACGTGGCTTTCTTCTTCAACAAACAACCAAGAAGTGATTTCTAGCTACACTTAATTTCATAAGATGGTTTCTACATGAAACCTGCTCGTTTTCAAGAGAGGAACACATTGGTAACAACCAATCAAGATCAAAGTCAAGGGATTAAAAACCCCCAATTCTTGAAAAACACGATGATGAGCAATTAGTAGTTTGAAGACACGTGGCAGCAATTAAGTGGTGGGAACACGTCATCAACCCCAAAACACACTCACATTTTTTCTATAAATAGGGATTGTCCCCTTCATTTGTCATAGTAGTTAAAATGTGAAATTTTCACACACATTTAATTTCTCTCTCAATCTTAGTTCTTAGTTGATAGCATAACAAACTCAAGAGTCTGACAAGCTCTTGAGTTAGTTATTTTTGTTGTAACAACTTTACCAGATTCTGTAACCAACTTTACTCATTCAATCAATAAAATTCTCCTTCCATTTCCCTAAATCTACTGTTCATCTTCTTCAATCCTGTTATCCTAGTGTTGTTATTAGCTATTTGTGATCACAAATGATCATGATTAGCTATTGTTGAAGAGTGTAGCTGTTTTAGTTTGTTCTGTTCATCCAGTAGAATTTTGAGTTGATTTTGAAGCAGAATTGCTCAACAATGGTGATGATGATGATGATGTTAGTTGGTTGATTAGTGATTGATAGTGTTAAGGTGGTGGTTAACACTATCTAGGAGGCTCAGCGCCTACCTACTCCATCAGAGGAGGCCATAACTAAAAGGTTTCATGTTTTCTTGTTTTGGTTCCACTAAACAGTCAAGGCCTGCTAAATTCTAGCTTAATCATCTTTGCTGACATGATCAAATGTGTTTAGCTTGTGCTTGTGTTGATCTTTGCTGATTAGATAATCTTCTTATTAGTTTGTTAATTGTTCACTAGCTTAAATTTGTTACTGAGTTCATCTTATCAGTCATACTTAGCCTTATTGTGCATTTTGAGTTCTAGCTGGTGTAACTGCTTGAACTTGGCGTCTTTCTACTTCATTTTGGTTAATAAACATGAGTAGATATCACATTTAGTTCAGTTTTACCAATTGCCTAATTTCCTTCACAAAAAGTTGTTATAATTCAGTAACTAGTGTTTGGATTTACTAGTCATTGTAGTATAAAGTGTTGATTAGTGGATAAACATTGTTCATTTACATTCATTTAGTCTTTGTCAACAAGTTTTTGGTAGTTTTCAAGTCAAATACTAGTCAAAAAGGCAATTGGTTGAATAAAAAGTATGGGTTAGATTTCAGCTTTTAAACAAGTTCTTAAAAAGTTCCTGATTTCAATTGCTTGGCATTTTTTCATTTCTTGATGAAATTACTTCAATTCAGTTCATACTAGTCCATTAACATCTGAACTTTAAGCTTTCTTATGGAAATTGCACAGTTTTCCATTTCAGGTGAGAAATAAGCAATTTGATAAGCTGATGAGTTAAAGCAAGTTTCTGTAATATGAGGGTTTACTGATTTCTAAAAACAGCAATTCTACTTCATAAAACTCCCAATTTTCTTTCATATTCGTGTTTAGAAGTTGTTCTGGAGTAAATCTGGAAATTTTGAGCTTTTCCAGAATTTGGTCAAACTTTGGTCAAGTAAGCTAATTTTACCTTATTTGCATTTTCCAACTTCATTACTTGATCATTTTCAATTCCAAAAGACATTCCATACTCCTTATGGCTTGATAAACAAGTTTTAACAAGAAAACCATATTGTGCAAGTCTGGATTATTAGGAAGCTTATTTGTGGCTTATTAAGTTTTGCTTATTTAAGTTTTACTGAGTTTCCAGCTTATTCCTTTTACAAGGCTAAGTAAAATTGAGTTTTAAGCTGTTTGCAAGTTGTT
This sequence comes from Glebionis coronaria, assembly GCA_025667525.1. Lineage (NCBI taxonomy): Eukaryota > Viridiplantae > Streptophyta > Magnoliopsida > Asterales > Asteraceae > Glebionis > Glebionis coronaria. The sequence goes on from CM046875.1 coordinate 388,157,382, forward strand.
AGAGCTTATTTGGTCAAGAATAGAGCTTATACGAGCTTATTGATTCTCTTAGCCCGTTTTTGAGAAAAGTTCACTTGTAATTGCATTTTGGTCCTTCTAGTTTGTTACTGTGTGAATTTTAAGCTAATCTTTCACTAATCTAGGGTTTGCACATAATCAGTCCTTTTACTTTTCAAAACTTTACATTTTCAGTAAATTAGTTTTCAAGTTTGTTACAAATTAGCTAGTAGTTTGTTAAATTTGCATAGTTAGTCCTTGTAGTTTCCTGATTTTACATTTCAAGCATTTTAGATTCAAGAATTTACATTTTAAGCACTTTAATTCCACAGTTTTACATTTTTGTCCTTATTTGAATAAAAATTTGGTATTTGACTAATTTTTTTACGGATACGTAGTTAATATTTTGCACGTTTTTACTTGATTGTTCAATTAGACATAGAAAATCCAAATAACCCTACCAACCAAAAACGATCATAAACCCGATTTTGTTAGGACTTTCAATTAGTTAAGAATCGAGAAAACGAACTTCAATTATACACAATATCAAATGGCGCCACTGCCGGTTCTTTGACTTTACAAAAGACTATCAATTGACGGTTTTCATTGGCTTTTGGGATCCGTTCACCTAGTGAACGTTATTTTTACGTATCATAAATCAAAAACAATAAAAAAAAATCAAAAATAAAAAAATATAAAAACTAAAAAAATAACAAAAACAATTCTTTTCCTAAAGAATTGACCAAACAAATTAACAAATCCAAAAAGCAATCTTTCCCCTAAGAGATTGCACCCAAAAATATATATTATTGGATTCCCTCGGTTTTTATGTACATATAGTATTTTCTCTAAAAAATACATAAATACAAAAATATTTTCCATATATTATTATAAGTAAATACGTATACGTATAAGAACAACCAATACATATATTCTCCATAAGTAATGCCAAGGCAATACACCGTGTTGAGGGGCGTTCCGGTCCTTGACACGCGTATCGATCAAACTCAATAAATCAAGAATAGATAAATACTTCCAATAAGCAATAATTCGGAGAATACAAACAATAAAGTGAATAGAAAGGCGATGTGCTATAAAATACCATCTAAGGGTCAACAGGTACTTAAGTGCTTCACGCCACCTAACCCCCCGTTCACTAGTGAGTATTCTAAGAAGGAAGGCTTCATTGGGGGTCTTGCACCCAAGTAGTACATACGTATATTATTATTTTCTTGTGGATATTTCATATTGAAACTCGAAGAGGATAATCCTTTTCTCTTCAAAGTCACACGAGAGCTTCTCTCTCATTCCTCGTATTGAGTTGCATGCTCACTCGCGGGCGTACACAAGTACCGATTGATGTATAACCCCTTCCCCCGAAAAGGAAGAAAAAGAGAAAGAGTAGGAACACCACCGTCCATCAAGCCGATCCCGAGAATCGTGATTTGATCCATCCACAACAAGAAGCCATGGACGGAGTTGATACTCGACCTTTGATGGAGCACTTGCAATCTAATGTGTAAGGGTATGCAGATGCTATCAAGATACCCGATATTCCCGCAAACACATTTGAGCTAAAAACATCCATGATTAACTTGGGTTTCAAACACACCTTTTTATGGGAACAAGAATGATAATCCACATGATCACCTTAAAAAATTTCTTGCTCTTTGCAACACCATTAAGTACAATGGAGTTCCCCATGATGCCATTAAGTTGATATTGGTGCAATTTTCACTAGAGGGTCCGGTTAAGCATTGGTTAGATACACAACCACCTGAGAGCATTACCACATGGGATGGTTTCACTAAGAAGTTTTTGAACAAGTTCTTTCCCCCATCTAAGACCACGGCTTTGAGGAACTTAATTATAGGCTTCCAACAAAAACCTAGTCAAACATTTAGTAATGCTTGGGAGGAGTATAGAGAGTTATTGAGGAGATGCCCTAACCATGGATTGGATGAAGTTCACCAAATCAATACTTTCTACAATGGCCTTAAACCTCATCACCAAGACTCACTCAATGCTTTCGCGGGAGGTAATATTCTTATTAAATCCATTCAAGAGGCTTGGGATATTATTAAGACCAAAGCAATGGTGCAAACTAACACACAATTTGATGAAAGAGTACATGTCATTCAAGAAGGAGGTTCTAAACCATTGGAGACTCAATTAATTTCATGCATTCAAGCATTGACTCAAGCTCAAAAGGAAAGTCAAACTCTCATCCAAAACACTCAAAATATGCAAGAAACAATGATTAATGACTTTATGAAGCTTTCTATGGGCAATCATTCCACAAATGATGTGCATGCTATTATTCTTTCATGTGAGACTTGTGGAGGTCCCCATTCATATCAAAAATGTGATAAGGTGCAAGGATATCAAGGGGAATGTTATGCTTACCAAGAGGAACATCGTGAACATTTTAAGCCAAACATTAATCCAAACAATCTTTCTTACAAGTCTCAAAATTACCTTACTCCACCAGGATTCCCACCCCAACCACCCACCGAACCTCAACAAAATCCTCCTCAATTGTTACAAAGAAACCAAGGTCCAAGACCACCATACCAAGGGAATAACTACAAGGCACCAAACAACTTTCAAAATCAAGGAAATAACTTTTATCCACCAAATCAAGGTTTTAATCCACCACTCCCTCAAATCCCAAATCAAGGATACCCTCAACCTCAGAATCAAGGATATGGGCTAGAAGAGACTCATGAGTATGTTGAGAGGAGAATTCGTGAAAATGAAAAAAGAATGAATGACCAAATGAAACTCATATCGGAGGAACAAACTAGGACGCTTTTGATGTCATTCAATCAAAGACCACAAGGAGCTTTACCATATAACACACAAACAAACCCAGGGGAAAATGTCAATGCTATCACAACAAGAAGTGGAAAGAAAACTCATGATCCTTCACCACCCAAACCTTCTTTGGTAGAGCCTACTATGATTCCTTCTTGTGATAAGCCTCCTACATCTAGTCCACCATCTTCAAGTTCTCCCATTTCTCCCACTCCCACACCTACTCATGAAGAAACCAAAAAGGAAAATCCTTCATCAACCACTCAACCACAACCAAAACCAAGTCTCCCTTATCCATCAAGATTGAGAAAGGAAAAGCTTAAGAACAAGGATGATATACAAGTCTCAAACTTTTTGAGGATGTTCAAGCAACTTAACATAAATATATCCTTTGCGGAAGCTTTATCCAATATGCCTAAGTTTGCTAAGGATATCAAGGACTTACTTTCTAACAAGGAGAGATTGGTGGATTTGCCTAATGCTTCCTTGAATGAAAATTGCTCCGCGGTTTTGCTTAAGAAGTTGCCTACTAAGCTTGGAGATCCGGGGAGGTTTTTGATTCCTTGCAATTTCCCGGGGGTGGAAAATTACATGGATTTAGCGGATTTAGGAGCAAGCATAAATCTCATGCCATTATCGGTTTGGAAGAAACTTTCACTTCCCGAGCTCACTCCTACAAAGACGACTCTTGAGTTGGCCAACCGTACTATAGCTTATCCGGTGGGAATTGCGGAGGATGTTTTTGTTGGGGTTGATAGATTTACCTTTCCCGCGGATTTTGTGGTAGTTGATTATGATATGGATCCGAGAGTTCCTTTGATTGTTGGTAGGCCATTTTTGAGAACGGGTCGTACTCTTATCGATGTAGCGGAAGGTGAACTTACAATGAGGGTAGGAGATGAGAGAGTTGTGTTTAACATGGGAAAGTTGTCAAAGAAGTCTAATGAGCCCGAAGCGGTAAAACATATTGATGTTGTGAATGAGGAGGAAACTCATGATGATATCCTTGATGAAGTTTGTGATGAATACTTTTATGAAGCTTGCTTAAGTGGAGATTATGATTTACCTCATGTTGAGACTATTGCTTCCATTACTTCATCCTTGGATTTTCGTGAACCTCACGAGCTAAACTTTGGTAAAAACTCATATGACAATCCACTTATCCACAATGATGAAGATATTCATGAGGACTTTAGTGATGAAGAATCTTCTCTTTGTGATACACCAACATATGATGACTATAGTGATGATGAGATTTCTACTTGTGACTCTCCATTTGTTGATGATCATACTTAATTGGGTTTTGAGGAATCACCAATCTTTGATAGACCTATCTATGATGTTTATGGTGATGAGGAGGATTCTATCATGGATGAGAGTGATGAGTTTTTAGAGGAGGATATATCTTTTGAGTACATACTTGGTTATCTTGATGAGGAGGGGGACATACTATATCTAGAATCTCTATTGCATGACGATCCTTTACCTACTTCCTTGTCCACCTCAACTCTTCCATGTGATAAAGGAAAACAAGTCATGATGGTTCCTTCCAAGAGTTTATTGTTACCCATTACTCCACAACCTTTCTCTCACCATGTGACCTACAAGGGAGAGTCTTCTAAGGCAACCAACACTTGTTGTTTTCCCATCAAGGAACGGATTTTTGATTCTAGCATAGAGCTTGCTAAACCATCTTAGTATCCGCCTGATGCAATAAAAGGAAAACTTGTGAAAGATTTGAGAGCATCACCTTATTACCTTTTGGAGAACATATGGGCAACTATTTTGGAAAATCATACCTCACCTTTTTCACCATTGCTTGGGAAGTTAGTTGTTGAATTGTGTTATAAGTGGGATGCTAATTATGTATTTGATCCGAGGGGATATTTATGGAGTTTTGATCATTGAAACTTGTTTTACCTCATCATGGAGATTTTTCTTAAAAAGGGCAAAGATTTTCTTCTCCATGATAGGTTTTAGACACTTTTGAGTGTGGGATGAGTCGGGCTAGAGACTCCTTAAATCAAGCTTGAATAACTAGGTTTAGAGTTGTTAGATCTAGAGTGTTGTAGGTTAGAAATAAGGATAGCAAATTGATGAGAAGTGTTGGGGTAGACCTTATTTTGTCTTCATGATGTTTGTAGGTTGCTCACTCATCACTTGCTTTGGAGCTTATGGAGGAGGCCCTTGTATCCGGTTCACTTCGTTACTATTGTCATTTCTCATAAACACTTTGTGCTTTAAAAATGAATTTACTATAGTTGATCTTTCCTTAACTTGGGTTAAGCAAAGTCTATTCATTGTCATAAGTGTAGGGGAAGTTTTATACTTCCATGCTCTTAAACATTGGGGACAATGTTTAGCTTAAGTGTAGGGGGGTCTTCTATCGAAGTGACCTTACCTAGAACTTGTCATTGACTTTCATGATAACTTGGAAAATTAATTTTTCAAACATTTTTCAAATTTTTGATCTACTTTGGCCACCAAAAATATGCATTCATAATTTTTGCATCAATCATTTTTCATTTGCATAACACATTTACATTGTATATACTCTTCTTTTTTTTTCATTAAAAATATATCAAATGGAAACAAATATAATAAAAACATGGTTAAACAAATTTAGACTTCTTTGACATATTAGGCCCATCATGGATATTTTGACTCAACCCGAGTTTGCTTATCTAAGCATTCTCTAGCTAGTATCCTTAACCATGTAGTCCTTCATTGGTCTATTAGGCTAAGCATCCACCATTCTCATTCTTTCAGATTTTAAATTTGTGGAGAATGGGAAATGATAGAGTTGAAGCAAGTAGAAAGGGGCTAGATAAACTTCATTATAATTACTTGTGGATAAACCCTTCTCTTCTTTACCTCTATTTTCTTCGCATGTATATATGTTAATAAATAATCAAGAACGGTTTTAATCGGTTTTTAGTCTCTTATGCATTTTTGTCTAATCATTCATGGTTGATATAAGTACGTCTTAAGATTCTAAGTTAGAACGTTTTATGTGTACTAGACTTATGTCATTCTTAATACTTAGCGGGTGTTTTTCCTTTTATTCTTTTCAACTTTCTTTGTGAGGAACAAAGAAAAATAAGAGCGGCTTATGAAAAAATGAGTGGCTAGAAAAAAAGAGAAAAAGAAAAGAAAAAAAATAATTATACAAGACTCCCAAGAGGGGCAGTGAAGTGTTAATTATAGTAACTATTAGATTCCAATATTACCTTGATGGGTTGCGGGGATTTAATAGTTGCTCCAATCTAATATTACCTTGACGGGTTGCGGGATTGAAGATCCAAAGTCTCAAAAAGGCGGAGGATGTAAATTATTGCGTGAGTTTTATTTTTATTTCCTTAGCGAGTGTGTAGCTACTTATTAATGCATGACATGAAGATTTTACACATAAGGCGAATGACTTATTACTCTTGAAACGGACTTATATTAATTATGAGCGGTTTTTTAAGTAATGGATGAGAGGATTACTTAGGATTAAAACCGTGCTTCCTTATTTTTGGATTTTGCATTTTTTATACTTCACGCTTTAAATAATGACAAATTTGCCCAAAAGCAATTTGCTCAAATAATAACCGGTTCCTCATGATAGGTGTGTAAACACCCATCCTTTTACCACTTAATTCTGGCTAAAACAAGACCAAAACACGTATTTATTATCATTTGTTTGGAATTATGCGTGGTTTTTGTGTTTATTGTGATTTCAGAGCTAACCGGATGAATATTAAAAGAAAACATGGGATTGCACGGGTTTTATCAAGGAAAAAGACTAAAGACGAAGTCTATTGTCCAAGAGATGCAAAAGATTTGAAGTCACTGGGCCTATTCGAAGATTTATCGAAGAAAAGGACCAAAGACGGAAGATTTACATAAGTCGAAGAAACTCAAGTCTATTTAACGAAGAAATTAAAAGACGAGTTGGATTTAATTGACGACAAATCCCGAATCAGAATCGAAAACGTCAACTTTTCTGAAAAGACGAGAAGACAAGAGGAAAGGGGGAAAGCCCACTCACCAACCAACCACTAGGAGTATAAATAGATTCTCCCTTCACATTTTAGGAAGTTAGTTTATTTTTTTCTTTTCCCAGTATCTTAGGTTCGTTCCATCACCAACACCATTAGGGTGTTTGGTGATTTTTCATCTTTCTTTCAATCTTGTAAGTGTGAATCAGTACTCTTGTTACTTTTCCATTAATCCTTTAATTCCATCTTTTCATTCATCTTGTTCTTCATCATCTTTTTATTGCAAGTTCTTAAGTTTTTTATTTGATTCAAGTTTGATCTTAAAAAGTTGTTGATTTAATGTTTTTATTGGTGGGATTTGTTACTTATGGTATTTAAATGATTTGTGTTTAATTTGGTAAAACCTTTTTGAGTATTTGGTTCGATTTTGATTAAAATTTGTATACCCTGTTTTGTCGCTACTGTTACTGTTCTTTAATTCCAGAAACTTTCCGAACAGTCGATTTTATATCTCCCTTATTCGGAATTCTGGATATTCCGAATAGGGGTGTTTACATTTCCTTTACTCGGAATATTTTATATATTCCGCATAGTTGATTTTTCCGCATAGACCATATTATTCCGAATAGAGACATTTTTCCGCATTAGAGCATTTTTCCGAATAGCCTAATTATTCCGCATAAGCCATATTTTCCGCATAGCTCAGCTTTTCCGAATAGGCATGTTTTTCCGCATAGACTAACTTTCCGCATAGCTTGAATTTTATTCCGAATAGACAAGATTTTCCGCATAGAGATATTTTTCCGCATAAGCTCGATTTTCCGCGTAGGTCCTGTTTTTCCGAATAGCTTAACATTCCGCATAGAGGAACTTTCCGAATGGTACTATTTTCCGCATAAACTTACTTTCCGAATAGGCCATCTTCATTAAGGGTATTTTCCAGTACTGTATGATTTAATTCAAGTATTACTTTTTAATTGTTGATTGTTTTAAGATTAAATTATTATCATTTTATTCATTTCCCTTTTTAATAGAATAGAAAACCAAACCCAATTTTGGACACCAAGAACAAATCATTCCACTTTAAACTGAGATCAATTCGAGAGGATTCCGAGAATTATATTTTGAACCCACACACACAAAATGCTTTTATCAAATGGCGCCGCTGCCGGCTCTTCTCGTTAAGATCAAAAGTTTTTTGTGAGAACTTGGATTTTGGGATCCTTTCCCCGTGAACGTTACTTTTTCACAAAATTTTTCAAAAACACTAAAAAATATAAAATTTTCAAAAATCCTAAAAAGTAAAAAACCATAAAAAACCAAAAATATTTTTGTATTGTTTTTGCCTTGTTAGTTCTTTTGCAGGTGTATGCGCACTCGATCCACGTCTTATCAAGAGCCCGAGCCTCTCGATCACTTAGACATGGCCGGTGTACCACCTTCAAACAATAATAACAACAACAACCCACCTTTCAACAACATGAACAATAACAACAACAATGAGCCCCTTCCGGATAATCGGCCGATGATTGAACTGCTGCAAGCTCATGTAGATGGCAAAACGGACCCAATTGTCATACCTCCAATTGCCGCCAACAATTTCGAGCTAAAATCAGGCTTTATCCAGATGGTCTCCGCTCAACCATTCTTGGGACGAACCATTGATGATCCACACGACCACATCAAGAGATTCTTGCAACTCACCAACACGGTCAAGTTCAATGGGGTTCCACAAGAGGTTATAAGGTTACAACTTTTTCCCTTTTATTTAGAGGGACAAGCCCGGCATTGGCTTGCTAAGGAACCGCCACAGAGTATTCTCTCGTGGACGGATTTGGAAACAAAGTTTATCAATTACTTTTTTCCACCCTCTCGTACTACCGCTTTGCGGAATGAAATCATAAATTTTGAACAAAAGTACGATGAGTCGTTTAGTGAATCTTGGGATCGTTTTAAAGATCTTTTAAGAAAATGCCCACAACATGGTTTTACCAAAGTACATCAAATTAACACTTTTTACAATGGTTTAAGCATGAGTGACCAAGATTCACTGAACAGTGCCTCGGGGGGTAATCTATTGGCTAAGACTTCCAATGCTGCTTGGGACATCATTGAGAACAAATCTCGTGTGCAAACCAAGAGTGTTCGGACCAATGTCGCTAGTGCTAGCACAAGTGACAGCGACAAGCGATTAGACAAAATCACTACGCTTCTTGAATCGCTTGTCACCCACACCGTCAGCAACAACAACAGCAATAACGCCAAAAACGCTCAAGTGAACGCTGTCAGCCAACCTTGTGAGATATGCGGTGGTCCTCACTCTTACACAACTTGTCCCGCCACCCAAGACTACCCTGCTGAGAATGTGAATGCGGCATATGGCACCTATCAACAACCTGCTTATCAAGCTAGACCTCAAGGTGACCGTAACTTGCTTAGCTACCGCAGCAACAACTATCTTTCACCACCGGGTTTCCCTCCTGCCAACCCAAACCAACAACAAAACCTTAACCGCCCTCCTCAACAACAACAACAACCTCGACAACCATACATACCTCCTCACAAGCAGCAACAACCACCTCAACGTAACAATCAAATCTACCAACAACCTGCTTACCAACCACCTGCATACAATGCTCCTCCCAACCAAACCACCACTGCCTTACACCAAGAGGTTGCAACCTACATGAGAACCAATGATGTGATAGTGGGAAATCTCCAAGAGGAAGTACGTAACTTGAAAGCAGACTTGGTCAAGCAAGGAAACGATTTGAGAGCAGACATGAGAAACACGTTGGATAGCCAAACTAATGATCTGAGGAACATGATGGCTAGTTTCTTCCAAAGTAGTCAACCCTCTTCTTCGGGTACTCTTTCGAGTAACACCGTTGCAAATCCAAGAGGGGAGATGAAAGCAATCACCACTCGAAGTGGCAAAGGTACCAAGGAACCCGAGCTTCCTATACCTCTACCGGTGGTTGTGACTAAGGAGAACGAGTCACCTGCTCCTATTCCTCCTCCTTCTCCTTCCCCAATTTCTCCACCCCTCCCTTCTACCCCTCCTCCACCCGTGGTTGTGAGTGATCCTATTCCCCTAAAGCCTTCCTCTTCTTCCAATATACCTTATCCTTCAAGGTTGAGGAAAGAGAAGCAAAAGAGCAAGGATGATATTCAGGTTTCGAATTTCCTTAAAATGTTCAAACAACTGAATTTCAATATCTCCTTCGCTGAGGCTCTCGCTCACATGCCCAAATATGCTAAAATGTTTAAAGATCTTCTGAGCGACAAGGAAAAGCTCCTCGATATTGCCAACACCCAACTTAATGAGAACTGCTCTGCAGTGCTCTTAAGGAAATTGCCAACCAAGCTTGGTGATCCGGGTCGTTTTCTTATCCCTTGCAATTTCCCGGGAGTAGAGAATTGCATGGCCCTAGCCGATCTAGGTGCCAATATTAATCTCATGCCTCTAAGTGTTTGGAAGCAATTATCTCTCCCAGAGCTAGTCCCCACCAAAATGACTTTGGAATTAGCTAACCGTACGGTTGCTTATCCTGTGGGGATAGCCGAAGACGTCATTGTAGGAGTCGACAAATTCACCTTTCCTTCCGATTTTGTTGTCGTCGACTACGAGATGGACCCCCGTGTGCCACTCATTGTTGGTCGTCCATTCTTGAGGACCGGTCGCACTCTCATTAATGTTGAAGCCGATGAGCTTATCATGAGAGTGGGTGACGATAAAGTAGTCTTCAACATGGGAAAGCTTTCTAAACAGCCTTATTCTTACGAGAGTGTTAATTGTATTGACGTTCTTGATGAGGCCTGTGAAGAACACTTCAAGGATGCTTGTAAAAACATTCCTACCTCTCTTCCCAATGTTGAGACCGTTTCCTCTATCGACTCATCACTATCTCTATTTGGAGAAAGTGATTTCCTTTGGAAAGATTTGGAAGCCACCTTGGAAGATGTGAAGCAAGACAATGACGATTCTACTGCCAATTGGGATGACGATCTCAGTTTCATTGCAAACCTCCTCAGAGAAGACAATCCTTCCCCTCCATCTCCCACTGTTATTGCTATCGAGACTCCGACTTCGAATACGCCTTCCGTCGAAAATCCTCCGGATTTGGAACTTAAGGAGTTGCCGCCCCATCTTGAGTATGTATTCCTCGAAGAAGAAAAGAAGTCGCCAGTCATCATTGCTAAGGATTTGAAGGATGAAGAGAAAGCTCGACTTGTCGCTGTGTTGAAAGATCATAAGAAGGCTATCGCTTGGAAGATTTCCGATATTCGTGGAATTGATCCTCACTTCTGCACACACAAAATTCTCATGGAGGACGACTATAAGCCCACTATTCAAAGCCAACGAAGGGTGAATCCAAAAATCCATGAATTCATCAAAACAGAGGTTCTCAAACTTCTTGATGCGGGTATGATTTACCCTATTTCGGATTCACCATGGGTTAGTCCAATCCATTGTGTGCCCAAGAAGGGCGGAATAACCGTTGTTCCCAATGAACACAACGAGTTGATTCCTACTCGTCTCGTTACTGGGTGGAGAGTTTGTATAGACTACCGCAAACTCAATGATGCCACGAGAAAGGATCATTTCCCTCTACCTTTTATGGACCAAATGCTTGAACGATTAGCTGGTAATGAGTATTACTGCTTTCTTGATGGTTTCTCGGGTTATTTTCAAATACCCATCGATCCCCAAGATCAAGAAAAGACTACATTCACTTGTCCCTATGGCACATTTGCTTACAAAAGAATGCCTTTTGGCTTATGTAATGCGCCTGGGACTTTCCAAAGGTGCATGTTAGCTATCTTCCATGATATGGTTGAACAAACCATGGAAGTCTTCATGGATGATTTCTCGGTCTTCGGGAATTCCTTTTCTTCTTGCCTTGCCAATTTGGAACGTATGCTAAAGAGGTGCGAAGACACTCGCCTAGTTCTGAATTGGGAAAAATGCCATTTTATGGTAAAAGAAGGCGTCGTGCTTGGACATAAGATCTCGAAAGCCGGTCTTGAAGTAGACCGTGCTAAAATCGATGTTATCGCAAAGTTGCCTCCACCTTCAACCGTGAAGGGTGTGAGAAGTTTTCTGGGTCATGCGGGCTTCTACCGTCGATTCATCAAAGATTTTTCTCAAATCGCTCGCCCGATGACCCACCTCTTGGAAAAAGATACTCCTTTTATCTTCTCCAAAGAGTGCCTTGAAGCCTTCAACTCGCTTAAGGATAAGCTAACTAAGGCACCCGTCTTGGTTACCCCTAATTAGGAGCTTCCCTTTGAGTTGATGTGCGATGCTAGTGATTTTGCTATTGGAGCGGTTCTTGGACAAAGAGTGAACAAACACTTCCAACCGATCCATTACGCTAGCAAGACAATGACAGGGGCACAATTGCATTATACGACAACCGAAAAAGAGCTTTTAGCTGTTGTCTATGCTTTTGAAAAATTCCGCCCCTATCTTGTCCTTTCCACCACCATTGTGTATACCGATCATTCCGCGCTGAAGTACTTGTTGACAAAGCAAGATTCCAAACCAAGACTTCTTCGCTGGGTTTTGCTGCTCCAGGAATTTAAAATCGAAATTCGCGATAAAAAAGGAGCAGAAAACTTAGCCGCGGACCATCTCAGCAGACTTGAGGATCCTTACCAAGGGGATCATCCAAACAAAGAAATCAATGATTCTTTTCCCTTGGAGACCTTAATGTCTATAAACTCGAAGCCGAATGAAACCCCGTGGTTTGCGGACTTTGCAAACTATTTGGCGGGTGGAATTCTCAAGGAAGGGTTGACGTCTCAACAAAAGAAGAAGTTCTTCACCGACATTAAGACTTACTTTTGGGACGACCCTTACCTATTCAAACAATGTGCCGACCTGATTATCCGCCGATGTGTTGACGGACCGGCAGCGTCTGAAATCCTTGATGCTTGCCACAAAGGACCCACCGGTGGTCACTTTGGTCCCAACTACACCGCTAAAAAGTGTTTTATTTGGGATTTTATTGGCCCTCCATATATCGTGACGCTCACGATATGGTTAAAAGATGTGATGTTTGCCAAAAGCAAGGCAAAATCACACATAAAGACGAGATGCCTTAGAATTTCATTCAAGAATGTGAAATCTTTGATGTTTGGGGTATCGACTTTATGGGGCCATTCCCTTCTTCTAAAGGAAACAAATACATCCTTGTAGCTGTTGACTACGTTTCAAAGTGGGTTGAAGCCAAAGCTTTACCTACTAATGATGCAAGGGTGGTTTGTAACTTTTTGAAAGCTCTTTTCGCTAGATTCGGTGTGCCTCGTGCCATTATTAGTGATCGTGGGACTCACTTCTGCAATGACCAATTTGCTAGAGTCATGGCTAAGTACGGTGTAAATCATCGTCTTTCCACAGCTTACCACCCACAAACTAATGGCCAGGCCGAAATATCCAACCGAGGACTTAAGCGAATTCTTGAAAGAACTGTGGGAGAGCATCGTGCCGCATGGGCTGATAAACTTGATGATGCTTTGTGGGCTTTCCGTACTGCTTACAAGACCCCGATCGGCTGTACGCCTTATCGTCTTGTGTACGGGAAAGCGTGCCACCTCCCCATTGAGTTGGAGCACAAGGCTTATTGGGCCTTGAAGTGGGCTAATTTTGATATCAACAAAGCCGGTGACCTACGCAAGATCCAACTCAATGAGCTGAATGAACTTCGGAATGAGGCTTATGAAAATTCCTTGATCTATAAGGAAAGGACTAAGCTCATTCACGACTCCAAGATCAAAAACCGAGAGTTCCATGTTGGAGACAAAGTCTTACTTTTTAACTCTCGGTTGAAAATCTTTTCGGGCAAGCTCAAATCTCGTTGGTCCGGCCCATTCACCATTGCCCAAATTTTTCCATATGGTACTCTCGAGCTCGCTCAACCTAATGGACCGAATTTTAAAGTGAATGGCCAACGAGTGAAGTTGTACTTTGGTGAGGACACCTCTCACGAGGTGATTCCATCCCTCACCACGTTCGCCATGAACTAATTTTGGGTCGAGTCAGGCTCGTGACTCGGTTATCAAAAACAAGCGCTCCTCGGGAGGCAGCCCGAGTATCTATCCCTTTAACCCCCTAAGTGTAGGGGAGGACCTATTCTGGTCGTTTGTGTTTGTGTGGTGATGTGATTCCAGGAATAACTGCAATCTTGGAATTCTTTGAAGAACCGTACTCTCGTGTTATCCGAAATCCGGTTCTATCTCTCAACTATCGTGATTCAATTTTCTTCATACTAACATTTGAAATTGATCATTTTAGTCGTCTCTTCCTTAACTCGAGTTAACCAACGTGCACAATGTCATAAGTGTAGGGGAGACTTTTCCCACATGCTTAAACATTGAGGACAATGTTTATCTTAAGTGTAGGGGGGACTTCTATCGAAGTTTTAAGTGGACTTTTCCATGAAAATGCCTTCATTTAACCGGAAAATCCTATTTTTCAACATTTTTCAAATTTTTTATTAACTTTGGCCATTTAGTTTTAATTTTTAAATTTTTATCGTTGCTTTCATATGTATATAGCCCGCAATAAAGTCAAAAATATTAATAAAGTGGGGAGCTAGTTTAGAAGTCTTTGATCTATTAGGCCCGTTGCGTTTATTTTGACTCAACCCGAATAGACTTATCCAAGTTTATTCTAGCTAGTATCCTTAACCATGTAGACCTTAATCGGTTTATTAGGCCAAGTATCCACGGGTCTCATTATTTGAGATTTTAAATTGTGGAGGACGAGAAATGATAGAGTCAATTATAAGTCGGTATTCTTGCGCAAGCTCACTTGGTGTAATTATCTGCTTATTCTCCCATCACTTGCTAATAATTTATCTGCAATAAGTAAGGTCGTACGATTTGAAAAGTTACTTAGCTTCTAGCCCAAGATCGTTTAAAAGTTGCTCGGTAATGATAAGAGTTCATAGCCAAGGCATAACTTATGAAGCGGGGCGCGAAGATTGGCGAGTCCGAAAAGGCCCTAACAAGGCATGAGGATTCCATTTTATTGCTGAAGATCCAAAGTGATGTGAAAAGCATTATTCCTAAAGTCAATATGAAGGATCAAGACTCACGACGAAAAGCAATCAACTCCCATAAAGATCATGGAGAAGTCTATCCGAAAAGACCCTAACAAGGTATGAGGATAAATAGATCCAAGTCCGAAAAGGAGGCGGATCGTTGTATCTCAAAATCCCAATTAGAGATTGAAGAAATAATCATGAAGTCGTGGTCAACAAAGTTGGAGTACCCCTCAAAAGTCTCCAAGTGAAGAAAACTCTATTATGATGAGAAGACCATTATCTCAAGAACGTCTCTCGAAGATATGAAGTATGAAGTACATGCCAAATATCGGCCCGAGAAAGGTCTCAAATCGTGAACCGAGTTATGCCAAGATATGAACTTTTTGATATCCCGAGAAGCAGTTTTAAGAGATTTTGTCCTTTAGCTAACTATTGATCAAATCGCCCCACTTTGCTTTCAGCCTAAATAAACTATCGAAATAAGTCCAAAAATGCATCTTCATGATCATTCTAAGACAAAAATAAAATGTAAGAGATACACCTAGGAATAAGGGAGTTTAAGCATTTAATTAAGCCATGTGTGTAAGTGTTTGATTTACTAACTTATAATAACAATGATCTCGTTTTTAAGCTTAGTTTGGGGAACGTGAAACTTGAGGGTGATAAATCTTCGCAACACCAAAGCCCTAATGTAAGTCCTTGATTTCTTTACAAGTTATTTCCATCCTTTTGTTTATTTTAAAGTTTTAATTTCTCTTAGCATTTTAATTTTTGTTTAGTAGTATGTTAATAAGGCCAAGGTTGATTGATTATGAGGAAAATGTAAATTTGCTTTATCACTAAGCATTGCATGAGGGCATGGCAATGGTTAAGTGTAGGGGATTTGATAGGTGTGTAAACACCCATCCTTTTACCACTTAATTCTGGCTAAAACAAGACCAAAACACGTATTTATTATCATTTGTTTGGAATTATGCGTGGTTTTTGTGTTTATTGTGATTTCAGAGCTAACCGGATGAATATTAAAAGAAAAGGAAAAAGACTAAAGACGAAGTCTATTGTCCAAGAGATGCAAAAGATTTGAAGTCACTGGGCCTATTCGAAGATTTATCGAAGAAAAGGACCAAAGACGGAAGATTTACATAAGTCGAAGAAACTCAAGTCTATTTAACGAAGAAATTAAAAGACGAGTTGGATTTAATCGACGACAAATCCCGAATCAGAATCGAAAACGTCAACTTTTCTGAAAAGACGAGAAGACAAGAGGAAAGGGGGAAAGCCCACTCACCAACCAACCACTAGGAGTATAAATAGATTCTCCCTTCACATTTTAGGAAGTTAGTTTATTTTTTTCTTTTCCCAGTATCTTAGGTTCGTTCCATCACCAACACCATTAGGGTGTTTGGTGATTTTTCATCTTTCTTTCAATCTTGTAAGTGTGAATCAGTACTCTTGTTACTTTTCCATTAATCCTTTAATTCCATCTTTTCATTCATCTTGTTCTTCATCATCTTTTTATTGCAAGTTCTTAAGTTTTTTATTTGATACAAGTTTGATCTTAAAAAGTTGTTGATTTAATGTTTTTATTGGTGGGATTTGTTACTTATGGTATTTAAATGATTTGTGTTTAATTTGGTAAAACCTTTTTGAGTATTTGGTTCGATTTTGATTAAAATTTGTATACCCTGTTTTGTCGCTACTGTTACTGTTCTTTAATTCCAGAAACTTTTCGAACAGTCGATTTTATATCTCCCTTATTCGGAATTCTGGATATTCCGAATAGGGGTGTTTACATTTCCTTTACTCGGAATATTTTATATATTCCGCATAGTTGATTTTTCCGCATAGACCATATTATTCCGAATAGAGACATTTTTCCGCATTAGAGCATTTTTCCGAATAGCCTAATTATTCCGCATAAGCCATATTTTCCGCATAGCTCAGCTTTTCCGAATAGGCATGTTTTTCCGCATAGACTAACTTTCCGCATAGCTTGAATTTTATTCCGAATAGACAAGATTTTCCGCATAGAGATATTTTTCCGCATAAGCTCGATTTTCCGCGTAGGTCCTGTTTTTCCGAATAGCTTAACATTCCGCATAGAGGAACTTTCCGAATGGTACTATTTTCCGCATAAACTTACTTTCCGAATAGGCCATCTTCATTAAGGGTATTTTCCAGTACTGTATGATTTAATTCAAGTATTACTTTTTAATTGTTGATTGTTTTAAGATTAAATTATTATCATTTTATTCATTTCCCTTTTTAATAGAATAGAAAACCAAACCCAATTTTGGACACCAAGAACAAATCATTCCACTTTAAACTGAGATCAATTCGAGAGGATTCCGAGAATTATATTTTGAACCCACACACACAAAATGCTTTTATCACCTCATTTAATTGTCATGAATAAGTTGATGAACTTTTTACTTGTGAATGCAATGATCCCATTTTTAAGCTTGGTATGGGGAAAGTGAAACTTGAGGGTGATAAGTGTCCATGGTACTAAAGCCCTAATCTTAGTCATTGACTTCTTTATGAGTTATTTCCATCAAAGCCATTTCAAGAAAAATCCAAAAAGATATAAATAGAGTGGTTTCTTTTGCATTGCATTGTTCAAAATCAAAATCATGCATCATAAAGTGTAGAATAGTGTAAGCATTCCATATTAGCCAAGGTGGATTAATTATGAGGAGAATGTAAATTCGTGCTTTAAAACATAGCATTGCATGAGGTTATGGCAATGTTCAAGTGTAGGGGATTTGATATGAACAAATACTCATATCAATTAATCAACAAATCACCCTAAAACACAAGGAAAATACCTAACTTTTGTGCTATAAAGCGGAATTATGTGGTATGTTTTGTGTTTGTGTATAAATAGGTAAGAAGGATACATTTTCAAGCAAACAAGAAGAAATCAAGCTTATTTGGATAAAAAGACAAAGAAGGATCAAAGATGACAAGACTTTGAAGATAAGGGACCTATCTTGACAACACTCCAAAGTTGAAGGATTCAAAGTGTAAATTTGCCAAAGTCAAGATAAAAGTCAAACATGGTCAACTCTTCAGTCAGTTAAGTCAAAGGGTCAAACTTATCAAGAATGCAAGTGGAAGGACCAATTATGCCAAAGAAATGAAGTTCCTAGCTCATTTGGAAAATCTGCCAAAGTACAAGGGCTGAAGTTGCCATTTTTCAAAGATATAAGAAGCTTAATCCATGTGATATAGTTTGGACCAATAGAATTGCAAGAAAATGTGCACATGGATTGCCAAGTAATGTTGACCAGTCACTTTCTCATTAATGCGCCGCAAAGCAACATTACACCCCACTATCTTATTTTCAGCCAATAGGAAAGTGCCAGTCCATAATCAAATTATCCAAAATAGGATAATGATCCGTGTGACCTCCTCTCTCCCAACCAGAACCTTACACGTGGCATTCTTCTTCAACAAACAACCCAGAAGCGATTTCTAGCTACACTAAATTTCATAAGATGGTTTCTACATGAAACTTGCTCGTTTTCAAGAGAGGAACACATTGGTAACAACCAATCAAGCTCAAAGTCAAGGGATTAAAAACCCCCAATTCTTGAAGAACACGATGATGAGCAATTAGCAGTTTGAAGACACGTGGCAACAATTAAGTGGTGGGAACACATCATCAACCCCAAAACACACTCACATTTTGTCTATAAATAGGGATTGTCCCCTTCATTTGTCATAGTAGTTAAAGTGTGAAATTTTCACACACATTTAATTTCTCTCTCAATCTTAGTTCTTAGTTGATAGCATAACAAACTCAAGAGTCTAACAAGCTCTTGAGTTAGTTATTTTAGTTGTAACAACTTTACCAGATTCTGTAACCAAGTTTACTCATTCAATCAATAAAATGCTCCTTCCATTTCCCTAAATCTACTGTTCATCTTCTTCAATCTTGTTATCCTAGTGTTGTTATTAGCTATTTGTGATCACAAATGATCATGATTAGCTATTGTTGAAGAGTGTAGCTGTTTGAGTTTGTTCTGTTCATCCTGTAGCATTTTGAGTTGATTTTGAAGCATAATTGCTCAACAATGGTGATGATGATGATGTTAGCTGGTTGATTAGTGATTGATAGTGTTAAGGTGGTGGTTAACACTATCTAGGAGGCTCAGCGCCTACCTACTCCATCAGAGGAGGCCATAGCTAAAAGGGTTCATGTTTTCTTATTTTGGTTCCACTAAACAGTCAAGGCATGCTAAATTCTAGCTTAATCATATTTGCTGACATGATCAAATGTGTTTAGCTTGTGCTTGTGTTGATCTTTGCTGATTAGATAATCTTCTTATTAGTTTGTTAATTGTTCACTAGCTTAAATTTGTTACTGAGTTCATCTTATCAGTCATACTTAGCCTTCTTGTGCATTTTGAGTTCTAGCTGGTGTAACTGCTTGAACTTGGCTTCTTTATACTTCATTTTGGTTAATAAACTTGAGTAGATATCACATTTAGTTCAGTTTTACCAATTGCCTAATTTCCTTCACAAAAAGTTGTTATAATTCAGTAACTAGTGTTTGGATTTACTAGTCATTGTAGTATAAAGTGTTGATTAGTGGATAAACATTGTTCATTTACATTCATTCAGTCTTTGTCAACAAGTTTTTGGTAGTTTTCAAGTCAAATACTAGTCAAAAAGTCAATTGGTTGAATAAAAAGTATGGGTCAGATTTCAGCTTTTAAACAAGTTCTTAAAAAGTTCCTGATTTCAATTGCTTGTCATTTCTTCATTTCCTGATGAAATTACTTCAATTCAGTTCACACTAGTCCATTAACATCTGAACTTTAAGCTCTCTTAAGGAAATTGCACAGTTATCCATTTCAAGTGAGAAATAAGCAATTTGATAAGCTGATGAGTTAAAGTAAGTTTCTATAATATGAGGGTTTACTGATTTCTCAAAACAACAATCCTACTTCATAAATCTCCCAATTTTCTTTCATATTCGTATTTAGAAGTTGTTCTTGAGTAAATTTGGAAATTTTCAGCTTTTCTAAAATTTGGTCAAACTTTGGTCAAATAAGCTAGTTTTAGCTTATTTGCATTTTCCAACTTCATTACTTGATCATTTTCAATTCCAAAAGACATTCCATACTCCTTATGGCTTGATAAACAAGTTTTAACAAAAAAATCAGATTGTGCAAGTCTGGATTATTAGGAAGCTTATTTGTGGCTTATTAAGTTTTGCTTATTTGAGTTTTACTGAGTTTACAGCTTATTCCTTTTACAAGGCTAAGTAAAATTGAGTTTTAAGCTGTTTGCAAGTTGTTAGAGTTTATTTGGTCAAGTATAGAGCTTATACGAGCTTATTGATTCTCTTAGCCCGTTTTTGAGAAAATTTCACTTGTAATTGCATTTTAGTCCTTCTAGTTTGTTACTGTGTGAATTTTTAGCTAATCTTTCACTAATCTAGGGTTTTCATATAATCAGTGCTTTTACTTTTCAAAACTTTACATTTTCAGTTAATTAGTTTTCAAGTTTGTCACAAATTAGCTAGTAGTTTGTTAAATTTGCATAGTTAGTCCTTGTAGTTTCCTGATTTTACATTTCAAGCATTTTAGTTTCAAGAATTTACACTTTAAGCACTTCAATTCCATAGTTTTACATTTTTGTCCTTATTTGATGTAAAACCCGTAAAAATAAGGTCATAATTTAATTATATTTTCAATTATTTTGAAGTATTTTATAATGTTAAATATTATTATGTTTAACGGTTTAAGTTGAAACCAATATTAAATATTATATTTTAATATTTTGACGAGCAACGAGGACTACTAGTGATCGCGATACCGACGGATGCCTAAAATTTTATATTTTATTGTCGATCGTTTCGATAATTAATACTTTCGACGATATCGTTTTAATTACATATCGAGTCGTTATATTATTATTTTTCGTGTTCGTTTAAACTTTTTAGTATTTTTACGAAACCCGAGTCTCGTAAATATTTCAAAATTTACAATTTACATTTTCTACCCATTTAAGCTATTTAATTACATTTTGGACCAAAACTATCACAAATTGGCAAAAACTATCCTAACCTTATACTATATATATATTTCCCACTAGCACTATCTCATTTAAAAAAATCAATAAAACAAAATCACCATTTTTCTCTTCCTTTTCTTTTTTGGGCCATACACCACAACCAACACAATCATCAAATTTTTTTGATGATCAACTTTGATCCATCCAAAATCAAAACAAGTCCCATCCTAGATTTTCAAAGGGCTACAAGTTGATATAAAATTTTCATACATGCATCTACTTTTTATGTTTTGGAATTTTTGATTAATTAATCCATGGAATGATCATGTATATATATTAATGTTATATTGGCTAGTGATTCTACTAGTTATTATGTTTAAATTTTTGAATAAATTTTGTAAAAATTATATGCAAGTGCGTTATAGGTTTGAACATAGTGTAGGAATGATGGAATGATCACATTAGTGGTATAGGAATGGGTAAATTTTGTTGAAAAATTGATTTTTTGTGGTTTTTAAATGATAAATTTTGGGCAGTAGGTTCGAGACCAATTTCGGGGGTCTTAAGTCTGAATATAGGTTGTTATTATGGGATTATGTCGTAGAGAATTTCGCTAGTTTGATTTTCGTGTACCGGGAGACGAGTGTCGACACAATCCGAAAATTGTTGTCGATATTTGGATCGAATCTCGGGGACTATAAAATGAGTTTCAAAATGATTCAAGGGCTGTTCTCAGGCTCCAAGTTTAGTATTTTGAGTCTATTTTTAGAATCAAGTGTCGTTTTTACAAATGGAGTTGTTTAGAATGGTCAAAATGGTTTCGTAAGTCAAGGTCGCTAAACTGTCCGGATTTTGTGATTCAAAGATGAGTCGGGCAGGGAACTTTAGAAGTAAAATCTTTTAATGGGCTTTTGAGAGTACTTTCTATATATAGTAAGTAAGTTCTCTGAGTAGTATCATGAAGTTTTGATATGTTTAAGTATGGGAAAACGGCTTGGACATTCGGTATGTTCCGGCAGATTTTTATTAAAGGCATATAATAATAAAATGAATATATAGGAGAGTATAATAGAACCACTTGCATCGTTTTCTCTCTAGTTGTCGTGATTTTATACTTGAGTTTGATTTTATTAAGTATCATTTATTTCTCGAGTCTATTATTAATGTACGCACCTTATTTGCTAGGTTGCGGTTGTCGTGTTTTTCGGGCATCTACTATCGTCGCCGATCGTCTTCAACTACTATAAGTACTAAGGTGAGTCTATAGCCTCGCTTTATACTAGTTATTAAATGATTTTTAAACCCACGAGGGGGAATACATGTTTTATAAACTTAGAACACAAGATTTTTATGGTATGCTTTGTCCCTCTATGAATGGACCCGTGGTTGCCTTTAAATTGCATTAAGTGATTGCCTTTGTTAAAACCTCAATTATGGACCGTTAATTAACCTATGATGGGTTAACCGCTAGTACAATTAATAGATCTATGGGGGAAGCCGCCCCGGTTCAGTTTTTGTGGACTTGTCATAGAAGCTTAGGCCCGACCTCCACACTGTTTGAGCATATTGTATTGAGAAGTCAGGTATATGGCAATGTACCAATAATCTGGAGGTAACCGACAATTAATAAATCTCCTGTCTTATCAGACCTCTAAAGGGAGTGTCTAAGGGCTCGGTTCTATGAGCTTATTGCAATTTATGCTATATATACTTATTATTGTTGATGCGAATTATTATTTGATGCTTGTTGCCTTTAAGCATGCCACGAACTTATAATCTTTGCTTGTGTTCAAAAATAATTATATAAAAATATAGATTCACTCGGCATTTTTGATGATTGTTTTACTCACATGTATTTCAGGTAATCAAGAAGTGGAAGCTTGGAGGTCACGAGAATGAAGTTGTGCACTGCTATGTTGTTCAAACTCTTTGATTTATTTATCGTTCCATTTTTAAAACAAACTAATATGTTGTTTTAACTTATCTTTTGGTAACGATTACTTGGGACTACGCTACTCTGACAAATATTTTAGGAACGATAAATCTAAAACGTCTCTTTTCGAGTCGTTCTTTATAAATTATGTGTTGTTGTATCATTGTTTAGCACCCAAAGATGTATTCCGCTGCGTGTAAATTTAGGGGTGTTAAAGATTGGTACCAGAGCCATGAGTTATAGAGAACTAGGTCTTTTTTCTAAAAACCTAAACTATAACTGTCGGTTTTATTTTTCAAAGAGTCATGTGCACCGGACTTCGCGTGACTTCAGGTTCAAGCTACTTCTGAGATTACAATTTTAGTATACGTTATTACGTATACCTTATTGGTAAGTATTTATAAATAAATACTATGATACATTTATTGATATATATTTATATCTAGGATTCCTTTATCGATATATATTTATGTCGTTAAACTTTTCGATAAAAGTTTATCATTTATTAATGATTAACTTAAATAAATACAATGAATTTCAAGATCTTTCTGTATTTATTTTTGAAGTATTTAAATTGCTTTTATTGCAAATTTTTTATATTATGACCTTACATACCTTCATCTACGCGCGTTACTTTTATTGCTTAACCCTTTGAGATATCTATATAGATATCCAAATTGTTTTCCGGCTGTTTGTGCTTGGACGTCTTTTAACGTAATCTCTAGACCATTGTGTAGCTCAATGTGTCCTTGGAATAGACTAACCGCTATCGTGTGAGTCATACATTTTGAAACATTTCTTAAAATAATGTTGAATAATACCATGGTTTTTCATAATATTTTGTTGATTTTTATTATCGTTTTACACGACATGCGAAGATTTAATTCGTTGACATTTATATGTATCGACTGCGAAGTGTATTGTTCGCTTATATCTCGGTAACGTCATCGTCATTTTATAAATCATCGTCTAGATTATGGCGCTAGATCGGAATACGATTTTACTTCTATAAAATTGTATCATTTGTTTTTCATTAACCTTCTTGCTCCCGGAACGCAACTCGTTAATGTTCCATTCTTTTCTTGTTATGTTTTGTGTTTTTGGACAATCGTGGCACCAAGGAGATTTGCCTACTTTGCACCTTGAAATCTAAATTATGGACGTCATTCATTATGCTATATTTTAGTTGATGCTCATTATGAGATTTACTTTTCATTATTGTAAAATCCACAAGACATGTGTATATATATATATATATATTTTGAGCCGTTAGAAGTGTCGAAAAATACACTTTATGCAGAAACTGTAGGGGCAGTATAAACAGGTCAAAACTTAAAAGTAAAACCTGCGTTATTAAAATAAAATAGTCAAACCTGCACAGAACTTGCAGGGGTATTTTGGTCATTTTACATTGGTTTTCAGGTCTCGGGTAAAACTAGAAAGTCGTCTGAAACGTCGTTTTGCATCAAAATGCTTTAGACTCCGAGTCTTGGAGATGTCGTTTATCGGGTCAATTAATCGGCTCATATTTAAAAGTCAGATCTGCTAGAAAATTTGGAATATGGGTTTTAAACGTTTCTAAGCAGTTTTGAGTTTATTTGAGATCGTAAAATTTTAACGAATATTATTTTAAAACTAACGAATACTAGTTGCATGTGAAAATGTTTAAAAAAATAGAAACATTACAGGATTAGCAATTACCAGATTAATGGTGTAATTTGAAAACGAATAATATATTTTCTTAAAAGCATGTATGTATCGTGTAGCTTACGATGAGTACACA
Organism: Glebionis coronaria; assembly: GCA_025667525.1. NCBI lineage: Eukaryota > Viridiplantae > Streptophyta > Magnoliopsida > Asterales > Asteraceae > Glebionis > Glebionis coronaria. The sequence goes on from CM046875.1 coordinate 388,181,976, forward strand.
TTTGGATTGTTTTATTCTTTTTATATATATGACTCTATTGTCATTCGATATTATTTTTATTTTTCTTCTAACCTTCCACTGATTTGAGTTGAGTTTTGAAGTTTTGCCTTCACATTCTTCGTTGACATTCTTATCGCGTGTCTGATGGCGTTTTCGTGTAAACCTTATAACCTTTTGAAACCTTAACAACTTGAAACCATTTCATTAGTTGTTTTATGAGCTACTATTTGCCACTTTTTGCAAACCTTTGGCTACTTTATATGTTGTCATAATGTCACCTTCTAAATAAATCTGATATTGTTTTACGATTATTTTCACCAATTGTTTTTACTTTGGTCTTAATACTTTTCGTAACATTAATAGTTGCTTATTGAGTGTCTCACAAATTACTTGTATCCTATAAATTTATAAACTATTTTTAAATTTCATTTTTCAAATGGCATGGTTTATATAAACATAAGAAACTTACTACTTTTCGAGGAAACTGAGCACTGCATTGCTATTCCTAAATTATACATGGCCTGATCACCTATGTCTAATTTAGATGGAGCCATGCTAGGCTGAATAGTAGTCTCCATAAAAATCTTGATAATAATCAACTTTTTACTTGTATTTATGCTAAAGATAAATAAAATGAAATAAAGTGAAAAGAAGTTTTGAAAACCTTTATATTTTATGCAAGTAGCGCAATTTCTATGCATCCGCATATGTTTTCTTACCTTTTCTTGAACGAATTACGCGCTTACGAATACGTTTTTACTCGACGATCTTTTTTCCACTTGTTACTTCATTTTGTCTTATAACTGATTTCTTTTGACCGTTCGTCTAATTACTGACTGTTGATAAATGACTTGAAAGTCTCAATGTTTTATCCTTCCTTCTCGTCCAATCTTCTTTATGCGACTGGGTAGATCTTTGGAATGTCTCCGCACGTGAATAATGAATTATCACTAGAGTGATTTCCGTATATCCGGGATGACGTCTGTCACTCTCGTTTGTCTCGAAATCCACTCTTGTGAACCGTGCTTTGACTTCTCTCTTTAAACACTAACATCGTTCATTTGATTTGTTTTAATTGCAAGCGATTATTAGGAATTTTCTTTGATTAAATTTTTGTATGGATCTTATTTCCGATCATGTATCGACCACCGCTAAGTTAACGAACTGATATTGGTGAACCATCGACCGCATTATAAAAATCGACAACTTGTTTAATCTATTATTTCTTATCGTCTTACCATCGACGCCTTTATTTTATTATTTTATTATTTTATTTAAGAATTCTTACGATATTTGCTTCGTTCTCTTTTGTACCGTTGATTTCGTACTGATTGTTAACCATTATTTCCATTCGTATTCGTTTGTTATCTTGTCACATTTCGAAACCCGAATATATCCCATGTTTATTTTGAAATAATAAACACCTTTATGAATTTCTACAACGTATTATAAAATTTTTGTGGAACTTTTATACATTTTTCCAATGATTTTAAATTATCGAAATAACCATTACAAGTAAAAGGTCAAATTTATACACCATATTTTGTATAACTAAAACTAATGTTAAAAATAAAATTATGTTCTACCTTTTGAACTAATTAACTTATCATACTTTACTTTTAATGTAATAAAATTTCCTGTTTAATTTATATTCCTAATAATGATTTAATTTGGAAACTATATTTCTAAATCGTAACCATCAGTATGAGTTTAATTAATAAATTTATGTCTTTCTTTCAAAGTTTCTTAAGACGACCAAATAAATTTTGAAACTATTTTACTTCTATTTTTGATGTATCATCTTTATCAAGAAAGTACCTCAACTGAGTTTTAAGGTAATACCAAATCCGGGACGGATAATTGTGACAAATGTTATTTTAATGATAATGTATAATTTATTCTTCGCTCTCATTTTTCTAGTATTGTGATTTATTATGTTTTACGGTTACGTGAGTCGAGATCCCTCGTCGATCGTTAATCTTAAATCATTTTACAACATCTTGTTCGTTTATGCGTTTATTGAAGTCATTTTTATCTCGTTCTGTTCCTCGTATTGAAGATTACTATTTTATTCTGAGTTTAAAATGAATCTCGGGAAGCAGCGTATAAGAAGAAACGATAAGTGTCACCAGGATTTATGCGTGTACTTGTGGAATGATTGAGGACCGAATCTCTTAATGAATGAAGTTAATAAATTTGTTACAACCTCGAGGAGCATGTTGAAGCCGACACCGCAAGTGGAAAGACTCTTGTGATCAAGTGGTTATTATCAAGGGTTCGTTCAAGGTTTTCTCGATGATTAACGATGGAAATCTATACTTGATGTTATTGTTCGACCTTTTATTTTTATGTACTTATGTGGTATGTGATCTACTCAAATGATCGTAAGTTGTGAGAACTTGAGACGGCATCATCCGATGACGTCCGATCATGTAGAACATATATTATGTAATATCTTTTTGACTTTCAACGACGATGTTTATTGAGACTTTAATGCGCGTTGGCGAAAGTGAGATGGTGTCTTTGTATTATCTTTTGAGTGAGGACCCGCGTGTGAGCACCCTCCGATGACGAATTTTTTTTTCTTGTTAATTCTTTTTGATGTGTGTCCATGGCTATCCGGCCGATAGATATCCTTTAATTTGCAACATTTTTTTTACCCGACTTACCCGTAAACCCTGTCATCTATTCTTGTCGTCGACTGAGCTTCGTGTGATTCATAAAATTTTCATGTGTCGAGCTTGACGGGTGACTAGTGGATAAGGATTTATTTATTCCTTTATGGTGAGATACAACTTGACGACAAGTTGCGTTTTGTAAAAGAACCAGTGGAGATCGTGGATCGAGATTCACGTGGGAACGTAAGGACTTCTTATTAAGGAATGTCGTCATCCTTCCGGGTAGTGAACAACTCGTGTATGAGGCGAGTTGAGCGCCAGAACGTCGCTCCCTTAAGGTGGCGAGGATGTAAAACCCGTAAAAATAAGGTCATAATTTAATTATATTTTCAATTATTTTGAAGTATTTTATAATGTTAAATATTATTATGTTTAACGGTTTAAGTTGAAACCAATATTAAATATTATATTTTAATATTTTGACGAGCAACGAGGACTACTAGTGATCGCGATACCGACGGATGCCTAAAATTTTATATTTTATTGTCGATCGTTTCGATAATTAATACTTTCGACGATATCGTTTTAATTACATATCGAGTCGTTATATTATTATTTTTCGTGTTCGTTTAAACTTTTTAGTATTTTTACGAAACCCGAGTCTCGTAAATATTTCAAAATTTACAATTTACATTTTCTACCCATTTAAGCTATTTAATTACATTTTGGACCAAAACTATCACAAATTGGCAAAAACTATCCTAACCTTATACTATATATATATTTCCCACTAGCACTATCTCATTTAAAAAAATCAATAAAACAAAATCACCATTTTTCTCTTCCTTTTCTTTTTTGGGCCATACACCACAACCAACACAATCATCAAATTTTTTTGATGATCAACTTTGATCCATCCAAAATCAAAACAAGTCCCATCCTAGATTTTCAAAGGGCTACAAGTTGATATAAAATTTTCATACATGCATCTACTTTTTATGTTTTGGAATTTTTGATTAATTAATCCATGGAATGATCATGTATATATATTAATGTTATATTGGCTAGTGATTCTACTAGTTATTATGTTTAAATTTTTGAATAAATTTTGTAAAAATTATATGCAAGTGCGTTATAGGTTTGAACATAGTGTAGGAATGATGGAATGATCACATTAGTGGTATAGGAATGGGTAAATTTTGTTGAAAAATTGATGTTTTGTGGTTTTTAAATGATAAATTTTGGGCAGTAGGTTCGAGACCAATTTCGGGGGTCTTAAGTCTGAATATAGGTTGTTATTATGGGATTATGTCGTAGAGAATTTCTCTAGCTTCGATTTGATATAAAGTAGGTCTTCCAACTCCCAACGAGGTGGAAGATACACTAGTTTGATTTTCGTGTACCGGGAGACGAGTGTCGACACAATCCGAAAATTGTTGTCGATATTTGGATCGAATCTCGGGGACTATAAAATGAGTTTCAAAATGATTCAAGGGCTGTTCTCAGGCTCCAAGTTTAGTAATTTGAGTCTATTTTTAGAATCAAGTGTCGTTTTTACAAATGGAGTTGTTTAGAATGGTCAAAATGGTTTCGTAAGTCAAGGTCGCTAAACTGTCCGGATTTTGTGATTCAAAGATGAGTCGGGAAGGGAACTTTAGAAGTAAAATCTTTTAATGGGCTTTTGAGAGGAATTTCTATATATAGTAAGTAAGTTCTCTGAGTAGTATCATGAAGTTTTGATATGTTTAAGTATGGGAAAACGGCTTGGACATTCGGTATGTTCCGGCAGATTTTTATTAAAGGCATATAATAATAAAATGAATATATAGGAGAGTATAATAGAACCACTTGCATCGTTTTCTCTCGAGTTGTCGTGATTTTATACTTGAGTTTGATTTTATTAAGTATCATTTAATTCTCGAGTCTATTATTAATGTACGCACCTTATTTGCTAGGTTGCGGTTGTCGTGTTTTTCGGGCATCTACTATCGTCGACGATCGTCTTCAACTACTATAAGTACTAAGGTGAGTCTATAGCCTCGCTTTATACTAGTTATTAAATGATTTTTAAACCCGCGAGGGGGAATACATGTTTTATAAACTTAGAACACAAGATTTTTATGGTATGCTTTGTCCCTCTATGAATGGACCCGTGGTTGCCTTTAAATTGCATTAAGTGATTGCCTTTGTTAAAACCTCAATTATGGACCGTTAATTAACCTATGATGGGTTAACCGCTAGTACAATTAATAGATTTATGGGGGAAGCCGCCCTGGTTCAGTTTTGTGGACTTGTCATAGAAGCTTAGGCCCGACCTCCACACTGTTTGAGCATATTGTATTGAGAAGTCAGGTATACGGCAATGTACCAATAATCTGGAGGTAACCGACAATTAATAAATCTCCTGTCTTATCAGACCTCTAAAGGGAGTGTCTAAGGGCTCTGTTCCATGAGCTTATTGCAATTTATGCTATATATAATTATTATTGTTGATGCGAATTATTATTTGATGCTTGTTGCCTTTAAGCATGCCACGAACTTATAATCTTTGCTTGTGTTCAAAAATGATTATATAAACCTATAGATTCACTCGGCATTTTTGCTGATTGTTTTACTCACATGTATTTCAGGTAATCAAGAAGTGGAAGCTTGGAGGTCACGAGAATGAAGTTGTGCACTGCTATGTTGTTCAAACTCTTTGATTTATTTATCGTTCCATTTTTAAAACAAACTAATATGTTGTTTTAACTTATCTTTTGGTAACGATTACTTGGGACTACGCTACTCTGACAAATATTTTAGGAACGATAAATCTAAAACGTCTCTTTTCGAGTCGTTCTTTATAAATTATGTGTTGTTGTATCATTGTTTAGCACCCAAAGATGTATTCCGCTGCGTGTAAATTTGGGGGTGTTAAAGATTGGTACCAGAGCCATGAGTTATAGAGAACTAGGTCTTTTTTCTAAAAACCTAAACTATAACTGTCGGTTTTATTTTTCAAAGAGTCATGTGCACCGGACTTCGCGTGACTTCAGGTTCAAGCTACTTCTGAGATTACAATTTTAGTATACGTTATTACGTATACCTTATTGGTAAGTATTTATAAATAAATACTATGATACATTTATTGATATATATTTATATCTAGGATTCCTTTATCGATATATATTTACGTCGTTAAACTTTTCGATAAAAGTTTATCATTTATTAATGATTAACTTAAATAAAAATTTTGTATTTGACTAATTGTTTTACGGATACGTAGTTAATATTTTGTACGTTTTTACTTGATTGTTCAATTAGACATAGAAAATCCAAATAACCTTACCAACCAAAAACGATCATAAACCCGATTTTGTTAGGACTTTCAATTAGTTAAGAATCGAGAAAACGAACTTCAATTATACACAATTTCAGAGAACCAAGTTTAGAGGACTTGAGATTCACCTTAAGGCTTCTTTTGGGTGAGGAGGTTTTGTAGGAGTTGGATGTTCTAGTGGATACCATGGTTGAATGTTGAGATTTAGAGAAGATTTTAAGGGATGAAGAACACAATCAATAAGAGAGGGTTTAAGAAGAGAAGGGGATGATCTAAACTAGCAATAGGTTAAAATCATTTTATGTGAACAATGAAATTAGGTAGACTAGTTTAGGAAAGTGCACGTATTGCAAAAGTTTTATCAAAGTTTTACACAGATTAAAGAAAACAGTGTAAAGTAAAGATTCTGTTGAAACAGTATTAAGCGGTTCCTTACGTAGGATCGCGGTTCCTTATCGCTAAGGAACCGCGGGTTTGATATGGAACCCCGACTAGAGGTGTTCAAAAATAGCACTTCCTCAAACTTTTGCTAGCCCAGATTTTATACCAAGGTTTATCAAGCCAAAGTGAACTAATAATGAAGAACTAGGAGGCTATCTAAAACACAAGATGCACAGAGCCATGAAAATCGAAAAATCGATACCATGGATAATTAGGATTAAAATACTAGATAACCCAAACACAAATTGTTAGTTAAAGAATACACAACAGCCTAAGAAAAGAGATAAGAGAAGAGATAAAGTTCAACAATCCATACATGTTTACACACATGTTAGTCTCACAAGAGTGGTATATATCATTCATCTATGAGCATTTCCTCCTTGCCTTGATTCACTTCTGATTCGATCTTGAAGATGAAGATTGAGACAATACTGATAGTCTGAATTAGTGTCTAGTGAAGACAATTGAGAGATAGATGATGAAAAATCATAACGAGAAATGAGAGAATTGTCTTGAGAGACATTTTCATCTTCATTTGAGTCATGCGAGGGAATTGAAGAGACATTCCCTTCAATAGGAAACATGACTCGAACCACGGAGTGAAAGGATGAAGGATTTAGAGGAGGATGATCAAGAAGAACTCTCCTAAGAATCCGTGAGAGAATCATGGCATAAGGAAGAGTAGAACGAGATCCATTGAGAACAAATCTTATTCTTCTAGCCCTGAAAAATGCAAGGTTGTATGGAGTAGTGGTAGCAACACAATACAACATATGTGCAAGACAAGCAGGCACATGGTTGCGATCACCAACCAAACACATTGCATTTTCTCTAATGATTTTGGCCCAAGGGACCATAAAATCACTAAGATCGCTAGTTAATAATTCCCAAAGAGTGAGAGCACGAAATTCTCCTTCAAAATTACCAAGAATAGGATGTTCACGAGGAGTATCAAGGGCACGAGAGATGGCCGAAGCCAAAGGAATCTTAGTCAAATAATGCACATCAATAGGGGCCGATTCTAAGTGTTTTAAACCCCAAGCATTGGTGAACCTACATTGACCTTCGTATGGTACTCCGAGAATCTCACCAAATTCCTCAAGAGAGTACATAAAGGTCTTCCCCTTGATGGAAAATCTTAGAGATAGACCATTGTTGATGTACATTAGCTTGAACGAGTTAAAGAATTCCATGAGGAAAGAATGAAAGATTGGCTCATCAATATCAAGCAAACAATCAAAGCCAATGGTATTGAACATGAATCGAATGAAGTCAAGTCCAAGAAGTTTAGAAGGAACAATACGTCCTTCACGGAAACAACGAGATTCAAGATTATGATAAGTGTTTTGAAAAGAGCGAGTTTGATTTGTCAAAGAAGGATTAGGCATGTATCTTCTAGTAAGTAGATGGTCATTTTGATATCCTGTAGTCATGATGATAGAACCTAAAAATAACATATAAACAAATTTCTCCAATTACTCATATGTTACGTATAAACCAAAAATCAAAGAAAGTGAGAATGTGTTTTATCAATCTCTTGATAAACCAAGGTTTAATCCTTATCATTCTTATATTCATAATGTACCAAGTTCATTGATGAGACTGCTTTTATACATGGTCTCATCGTCCAAATCGGGCTTAAATTGCATTAAATATCATTAAAACTACCAAATATATGCCTGTGTTTGTTACTTGTGTATTTTTAGGTACGGATATTGAGGAAATGGCAAAAGATCATAAGAATCATTCAAAAACGAACACGGGAAACGAAGCCGCACAATGAACCGGGCCCAAGTTTGGAATTTCCAAAAATACCCTTGAAGAATTGAAGATTGTCAAGTTTGGTCCCTCAACTTTTGAAGATTAACACTTTATACCCCTCAAATATTCAAAATTATGAATAGGGTCCCTAAAGTTTGAAGATATTACAAGATCAGTCCTTGAAGAATCCAAGAATTGCATTTGAAGTCCTTGTTAAAAGTTTATAAAGTTTGTGTGCCAAAAATGACACATTGGCAAACTTAAAAACAAAGGAATGAAGTTTTGATGCTGTTTTTACAAAGTGAAGAAGACAAGAAAACTTGGGGACCAATACTGCCAAACAGCCAAACCTACCCACCCAATCCCCTCCTTACACGTCACCTTAACCCGACCCTACCCATTATCCATACCCCAACCCAGTCCATACCCAGCCCACAACCCACCAGGTTTATTTATTAAACCTGGTCAACTTAGTCAAACACCCCACTTAAATTTCCCTCCAAACACCCATTTTAAATAAACTTTCCCCCTTTTTGGATTAAACCCCCCTTAATCACCCCCATAAACCCTACTTAATCCCAGGTTCAATCCAAACAAAAATAAAGGGTTTTTCACTTATAATCTCCAGATCATTAATTTAACTCACCCTCACCAAAACCCACACTCAAAACGTGACCCTAGACAACCCCATGTGAGTGTAGGACCCTCCCCTGCCCATCACTTTCACCTCAAAACCCTAAACCCGACCAAACCAACGACCCACAAGTTCTCCTTGGTCCCCAAGTCCATTCAAATGGCCAAGATCACAAGATGCAAGCTAGCTACAAGTACAAGATCACATGGCAACAATTTGACCATTTTCAGTCAAATTTACCAAGGGCATTTTAGGGCTTTCAGCTTCTAGGGTTTAGCATTCTAGTTTGTTCTATAGACTAGTATAAATACACCCGTATGTGGGTTGTATTTTCTTTTGTTCCAGTTTTTAGCACTCAACTCTTGTAATTCCTTTTTACAAAATATATAAAGTTGGTATTTTTCTTAAAACTGTAATTCCTTTTATTTGTTTTTAAAAAGTTGGTATGTGATTGAGAAGCTAGACTGAGTTCCATTTAACATATTATTCAAACAATTTGTGTTTGAATTTTTCAGAAACATAGTTTCTGAATTTGGGAAATTTGTGGTGAAAACCTTGTTGCAAGGTTTTGTTTTTCAGGAATTAAAGTTAATTGGTTAAGTGTTTTTGAAAGGAAAAACATTTGAGAAAGGTTTTTTAAAAGGTTTGATAAGGTTTGAAAAATCAGAAAATCATTTTATTGTGTATTTTGCTTGTTTTCTTTTGATCTTGGCAGGTTTCCTATTGAGGCTTGTTGCTGTTCAAGGCTCAGCTCAGGCCCCAGCCTGAAGGAGGTGGCTAAGCTGCCACTAAGGGACCTGGATGTAGGTCCCTTAAGGTAGAACCCTTGTTTTCCCTTTTCAGTTTTCATATTTTCAGTTTTAAGTGACTTTGCATGAAAACTGCTTACTTGTTCATTGGAGTGTTTAATATTGCTGATTTTGATGTGGTATGCATGCTAGGATAGATTTGATTCAGTTTGGTTAGGATTTAGATAGTTTTGCTTTGAAAATATTGATCTTTCAGTTTTAAAGGGGTGTTTGGATTAAGGGATTACCCAAGTTTGGTGACAAAGATTTGTGTTAAATCCTACTTAAATACACTTCTTAGGTAGTTATAGGTTGGATGCTAGTTTGGATTTCAGTTTGGTAGGCTTTTAGATACATTTGCATGCATAAAAATTGGTTCAAGTTTTCTAAAATCAGAAACTGCTTGTTTTGCATGAACTTGTGTGATTTTGCCATCCAAGGTGCTAAAGTTGTTAGAAGATAATTGATTCTAGGGTTTGTGATTGCTTATATGCCTGGTAGTTGGATTGTATGCAAGATTTGAGCCTTAGAAATTCACTTTTGTGCATGTAATATTGTGTCTATTGTTCATCAGTCAAACATTGCCTTATTCAGAAACCTTCTTGCTCATTTGGTGCTTGATTTTGTGCTAGCTTGCTTGTTTTTGTGTTAACAGTGACTCCATATACTCAACTGAGTATAGGGGTGCCTTCTTGTCCAATCAAAACACCACAAATCATCTGATCAAGCCCTCTTGATCCTGTTTTCACTTGTGAAGATATCATTTTCCTTGTGTTCATCAAAAAAGAGTAACTGGGCATGTTTTTCACTAAATAAGGTTTAATCTTTGTTATTTTTGATTTGTTCTTGTGTTTTTGTGTTTAATTAAGTCACTGTTTTGAGTATTTAAAGTTTAAAAAGAAAAAAAAATAAAAAGTAAAAAGGACGTGGCCAGGACTCGAACCTGCGCCACTCCTCCCACACACAAACGCCTTAACCATCATGCCCTAGGGTCTTTGACTGTCATCTCTTTGCATCATTTGAAATATAAGGAGTGTTTGTTTTTGGGCTTATTTAGCTAACAGCTTATTTATAAGCTGTTTTAAGCTTATTCTTTTTGGATTTTTACCATTTAGTATTTTTCTTGTGTTTTTGTTTAGTTTTAGGACTTTTTGGTTTAAAAATATTATTTTTCCCGTAATTATTTAATTTACTAGGATTATTTTAAGTTTTAATTTTAGAAAGTAATTTAAAAATAGGAAAAAGCATTTTAAAAATCCAAAAAAATAGTTTTTAGGTTTTGATTTATATTCTTGAGGTTTACAGCCCAAAAAGTTTTCAAAAAGTCTTATTTTTGATTTTATAGGATTTTAGGGTTTTTAATCAACTTTAAAATTTAATATAAAATTATTAAATAGGATTTAGAAACTTTTAATTGCATTTTTTTCTTAGTTATAATATTCTAGATTTTTGGTAATTTTTTAGATTTATTTATAAACTTTTTATTTTTTTGATTATTTTAATATTATTTTATTACTAAAAATACAAAGTTTGTTTTTTTTTACTTTTTTCATTTTTCCTAGATTGTAGACACATAATTAGGAATTTTGTAACTTTCCAAATATTTTTAGGACTTTTCAATTATTTTCTAGAATTGATTTAAGTTTTAATAGATTTTAATAGTTTTTAAGTGTTTAAAAATAGTTTAATTTGGTTTTAAAATTTAAAAAAAATACCTTTTAGCTTAATTAGGTTATTTTTGAGGTTTACAAACTTTGAGATCTTGTTTAGGGCTTTTTAATAATTAATTGTGATTTTTAGGGCTTTAATTAGCATTAAAAAGTCATTATTTAATTAATTAAAAGGTTTTAGCAAGTTTTGATTTTTTGTAAACTCTTAGAATTTTATTGTGGATTTTTAGTAATTTTTAGGAATTTTTAGGTTAAAATTTTAATTTTTGTAGTTTTTACGGTTTTACATGTTCACGTTTTCGTCTTAGTTTAATTCGTTTTCGTAACCGTCATTCCTTTCTCATTCTTATCTTATTTTCTTTTCTTCTTGTAACAATAAAATCGTCAATCAAAATCAACTCATTACACAACACACTTGCCTCCTTGGGAAACGAACTTGGACTTATTTGGTCATTAGTGCTCGGTTTTCCTAAACCGACACTTAATACTTACCACTACTTTGCCTCTCTTTTCCTAAAGGGTTGCAAAAACACTACATCAATTTTTGGCGCCGCTGTCGGGGAGGCGTGTTGTGTTTTGATTGAACCATTGTTTTTTTATATAGCCATAATTAGTATTTGTATTAGTAGCACTCTACTAATACGTATTATCGTTTTTCGGTTTTTGTGTGAATATTATTACTATATTGTATACGTAGAACAATAAATTCACAAGTACTCCAAATACGTGAGCAATCACAACCTTGACTTGGGAGGTCATTACCCAATCATTGTATTCGAATATCAAACCAAAGAAAAAAGGCAAAAATAGATAAATACTTTCGTGAAGCTCGATTTTGAAAAATACAAACTATAAGGTGGGTATAAGGCGGTTGTATTTCACAACCTAAAGGAAAAAGGCTCTTAAGTGCTTCGCGCCGCCTCGTTTCCTCCGCTTGCTTGTGCGTATTTGATTTTGAGAGCTAATCGAGGGTTTTGCCGCCCAAAGTATTACTAAGTATCATATATATTTTCTTGGTTTCTATTGATTAAACCCTCTTGAACGATTTGGTGTTCCACCATCGTTCTAAAGTCATCGAAGGCGTTCACTCCACGTGATCGTTTTCATTCCTTGAGGCTTCTTTAATCGAGAGATTTGATTAAGGAGGAGATTTGTAGATTTGTGTCTACTTAATACATTCACCAATTTCCAAAAAAGTTAATACCATCAAAAACCACAAAAAAATTGAAAAATACAAAACACCAAAAAGAATCTTCTTTGCTCGTCCCCTCGTTGTACGTGACGTTTATGCTAACTCGTAATCAAGCAAAACGTGCACGTAGACGAAAGAACAAAACTCCCACTCCAACTCATTCTAGTGAGGAGTCTCCTATTGACGAACCCATTGTACGAGAAGCACCAACCATGGCGAATCGAACTATGATGAAGTTACTTCAAGCACCCACCGAGGGTTATGGAGAAGCTATTGTGATTCCCGCTATCCTTGCAGAGAATTTTGAGGTGAAACGGGTTTGTTGTCGATGATCCAAAACAACAAATTCCGTGGTGATGAGAAGGACAATCCCCACAACCATATCCGCCAATTTAATCGTCTTACCGCCTCGTGCAAATTCAAGGATGTCTCGAATGACTCGATTAAGATGATGCTTTTTCTATATTCCTTAGCGGGGCTCACTAAAATTTGGTTAGAGAAAGAGCCAACCAATTCTATATTGACGTGGAAGGATCTCGTTTCGAAATTTGTGAACCAATTTTTTCCGCCCTCTAAGACTACGCATTTGAAAAATGAGATTTCTAAATTTTCACAAGAATCAAATGAAAGTTTTTCTACGGCTTGGAATAGGTTTAAGGAGATGTTACATGAATGTCCTCATCAAGGTTTTTCCGACTTGCACCAAATAGACACGTTTTACAATGGACTTAACGATCATGAAAGAGATTATTTGAATGCCGCCGCGGGTGGTAATTTTTTGTGTAAAACGGTCGAAGAAGCTTTGGTCATAATTGAGAATAGGTCTAAGGTTTATAGCCCTCGTAACACACCGAGTGTTGCCAAATTGGGCTCGTCATCGTCTCGTAGCATTAATGCTTTACATGATGAAGCAAATGAAGAAAATCGATTTTTTGATAGATTTGCTAGCCTTATGTCCCATTGGAAAGCTCAAGAAGCTTCGAATTCCGCTTCGGTTAAAGCGGTTTCTAAGAGTTGTTTGTCGTGTGGTGGAGCTCATGATCTTTCCGAGTGCATTACCGTGGATGGTAACACTTCGAGTGCTTATGTAGCCACGGGAACTTATAACCAAATCGGTCAAGGTTCCCGCCAAAATCAAGCTCCACCAAATCAAAATGCTAATAATTATCGAAACAACAACCAAGGTGGAAATTACCAAGGAAATCAAAGGAATTATAACAAGGGTAATTATCAAAGTGGAAATGGGAAAATTTCAAACCAAAACCAAAACCGTGATTTTCAAACTTTTACTCAAGGTTTTCAAAATGATCACACCAAAAATCTTCAAGGAGAATTTTTGAATTATGCAAAGGCTAATGATGCTAAGTTTGATAATATGCAACGTGAAATGGTTAGCTTAAGATCCGAGTTGAAAAACGAGCTTAAAAACGAACTTGCTAATGAACTTAAAACTCATGCTAATAAAATGGAAGGAAATGTCACACATCTCCAACAAAATCAACAAAAAATGGAGCAAGGTCAACATGAGATTAAGCAAGAGTTGTTAAAAGCGGATGCTAGGCAATCTAAGTTTGAAGACCGTATGGCTAAAATGTTTGAAGCTATCATGTGTAAGCCCTCTTCTTCGGGTGGTCTTCCTAGTGATACCATCGTGAACCCGAAAGGAGAATTGAAGGTTATTACTACTCGTAGTGGTAAAACTTTCAAAGAACCCATTTCTCGTCCAAGTACTTCTATGGAGAAGGAAAAAGAGAAAGAACCCGAGGTTGTGGTTGAAAAGGAGCAAATTACAAGCCCACGAAGTACCGCTCAAACCACACCTACGGTTGAACCAATACCAATCATGGAACCCGAGATTCCAAGGCCTTTGCCTACTATGCCCCAACCCACACCACCTTTACCATACCCTTCAAGACGAGACAAGGAAAAGGCACAAGAACGAAATAATTATCAATTTGAACTTTTTGTGAAAATGTTTCGTGACTTGCATTTCAATATAAGTTTTGCCGACGCCTTAGTCATGATGCCTCGATTTGCCGCGAACTTCAAAAGTATGCTAAACAACAAAGAGAAATTTCAAAAATCGTCTAGTTGTTCATCGGTTTTTCTAAGCCGCATACCTCAAAAAGTCGGTGATCCTGGAAAGTTTTTAATCCCATGTGCTATACAAGACATGGAAGAATGCTACGCCTTGGCCGATCTTGGTGCTAGTATTAATTTGATGCCTCTTGAGATTTTTAAATCGCTCAATCTTCCAAATCTTACTCCTTCAAGAATGTCAATCGAAATGGCCGATCATTCTACGATTCTAGCTTGTGGAGTTGCCGAGGACGTCTTCGTGAAAGTTGGAAAGTTCTACTATCCTGTAGACTTTATTGTTGTTGATATTCCCATCGATCCTAAAGTTCCGTTAATTTTAGGTCGATCTTTTTTGGATACCTCGAGAGCACTTATCAATGTGCATGCAAGGAAAATCACTCTTCGTTTCAATGAGGAAGAACTCGTCATTAATGCAACCCAAAACTCCACTCTTTCTCATGTGTATTCTATCACATCTTTGTACAATGTCAATCCCATCAAAAACATTTGCAAAAGAATTTCCAATAGAGTTTTAGGAGTTGTTGATAAAAATGAAGTTCCGTCCCCTCCGCCGGTGGAGGTTAAGAGTGTTAAGCCTACGATTCCAATCTCGAGTGATTCTTCGGATGATGAATACGTTGATCCCGATGGGGGAGTTTTCTTTGTTGACAAAAGATTTGAAAACTTACCACCACCTTTGCCAAAACGGTTTCAAAATGTGAGAATTTTTAGTGTGACTAACATTGCTTTAGAAACGCCAAATATTTTTCACATAATTAAATCGGGTCTTCACAAGGAGAGTGTAAAAGATGAAAAAGGAAAAGATTTTAAATTGGATTCAAAAGATTTTTCTACAACTCTAACTCTGTCATCACCACGTGATTTGAGTACTACAAGCTCGTCTTCTCCTTTTGACGATGCTTTGTGTGGACTTAGTGTGGGGGAATCCCCTTATGTTCCCTCCCCTTTCTCCACCGAGGACGAGATATTTGATCCTGGAATTGCTTATATAGGGAAATCTCGGTCTTCCACCGATGCAATAAATGGAAAATCTTTTCATTTGATTGGTGCGAGTCTACCTCGAGTAACTCAATGTTTCTATGACCTACCCATTGTCCCACCCTTCTATTTCTTCTCTCCTATTTTCTTGAAACTCTTTGAGTTTTTGTTGACTATTGATGAAGTGGCGTTGATTTGTTTTTCCAATGAAAACGAGAACGCCATCTTCGATCCTGGTATTTTGCACCATCAAAGGACTTAGTCCTTAATACCGGTTGGTTTTGGGCCTTGTTTATCATGTAAGCCCCACCAAAAATTGATCATACCATGATTATCCCTAAATGATCACATTTATGGGGATTCGAGTCGAGCTTTTGACTCGATTATCAAAAACAAGGTGCCTCGTGGGGGAGACCCATGCTTATCCATGTACATATTATTGCTTTCTAATTAGTTTAATGTGAGGGGATTTGTGCCCTTCCAACCTTTGTTCCGTGGTTGTTTGTGCATTGTGGTTTTTAGATCATGATCTTCACGATTAGAGCCTCTCGTGTTCGTTTTATGGGAGCACTCGATCGTTTGCTTTGAAGACATTTCTCAATATCCAAATGATATATCCTTTGATGTTCTAACCTTAGGTTTTTAGCACACTTCATAAACGGCTATTAATTTATTGGTTACACCCTTTCCATGCTAGATTAGGCATTCGACTACGTCTCTAGTATGGGGGTGTTTGCACCCCTAGACTCGAAACATTGAGGACAATGTTTAACTTTAGTATGGGGGGGGGTGAATAGATACTTGCCTTGCCAAACCTTCACGCTTTCCAAAGTTTATCTTTTTGTTTATCGTTTTGTTGCAAATAAACGCTTTCCAAAGTTTATCTTTTTTGTTTATCGTTTTGTTGCAAATAAGGCTAATAATGGCCAAATTTTAAAATTTTTCGCATTTTTCATAAGTGTTTAAGACACGAATGTAGGTTTTCCGATGGCGAGAATAAGAGTAATTTTTTACTCGACCGTGCGTGTTGAGCACTTAGCTTTGATTCCTTAACTACACATTAGGCTAAGTCTCTTAAATGAGGACGAGAAATGATAGAGTTAATTATAAGTTACTATGCTAAACGTAGAGTACTCGTATTCTTTCAAAAACTCATGTGTTCTCGTTGTTTGCTTATTCTCCCTTTGCATACAAATATTTTTTGCTTAATAAATATTGACTTAGCGGTTTAGTTAGGATTGTTAGGTTTCTAGTCTTTTCTAGTAGCTTCCGTGTAATTAAATTGGGAAGACATTAAGGTATCGCCAGCGTCACGGTTTTGAAGTATTGGCACCCGAATAATCAAAAGCTTCACCTAATAATAAGATTTCAAGTGCTCACCTAAATATAGCAAACAATTTGAAGCCCCACAAGGCCGAAAAATCTATGCAAAATTGAAAGTGAATCAAGCCTTAATCTTCGAAGCTTTAAAGATCCAAAATTCGCTTTAGCGTGAGGATATACGTCTTTGGCTAATAAAACCACCGATGAGGCGGATAATAAAAGGCAAGGCAAGACCGAAGTCATAATAAAAGCTTCATGGCGAAGTTGAATAAAAGATGGAGGTAAACCAAAGATAATAAGGCCCTTCCGTTAGGGGGCGTATAAAAGTCTTGGTAATAAGTCTCATGTTCAAAACCGTTATAAAACCGTGTTTATCGATTCTTCTTGTCAACTTAATTTTTTAACATCGTTGTCTATTAGGAGGGGTTATTGATTTGATGGTCTTGGTTACACCGTTAGGACTATATTTTTAGACCTAAATCTCTATTATCGCATAAGTCAATGATGTATCCTCGTGATCATTAAGACAAAATAAAATATAAGAGATACAACTTAGGAATAATGGGAGGATAAGTACGTGATTAGGGCATATGAGTAGTGTTAGCATTACTAACTTATAATGACAATGATCTCGTTGCACGCTTGTCATGGAATTGGAGTGAAAATCGAGGACGACGAAATTATTTCTAACGAAGCATTCACGTGTTCTTATTCTATGAACCTAAACGTCCCATTTTGCGATGAAAATCATACATTATGTCTAAAACGCAAGTAGTAGTAATAGTAGTAGTGTAGCTAGTTTATCATTTCAATAAAGTGAATAAAAATGAATTTTGGAGGTGCTACGATACTTTATTCTAGCATTGCGTGAGGGCACGGCAATGGTTTAGTATGGGGAAGTGATGAGACTGGTTTTATACATGGTCTCATCGTCCAAATCGGGCTTAAATTGCATTAAATATCATTAAAACTACCAAATATATGCATGTGTTTGTTACTTGTGTATTTTTAGGTACGGATATTGAGGAAATGGCAAAAGATCACAAGAATCATTCAAAAACGAACACGGGAAACGAAGCCGCACAATGAACCGGGCCCAAGTTTGGAATTTCCAAAAATACCCTTGAAGAATTGAAGATTGTCAAGTTTTGTCCCTCAACTTTTGAAGATTAACACTTTATACCCCTCAAATATTCAAAATTATGAATAGGGTCCCTAAAGTTTGAAGATATTACAAGATCAGTCCTTGAAGAATCCAAGAATTTCATTTGAAGTCCTTGTTAAAAGTTTATAAAGTTTGTGTGCTAAAAATGACACTTTGGCAAACTTAAAAACAAAGGAATGAAGTTTTGATGCTGTTTTTACAAAGTGAAGAAGACAAGAAAACTTGGGGACCAATACTGCCAAACAACCAAACCTACCCACCCAATCCCCTCCTTACACGTCACCTTAACCCGACCCTACCCACTATCCATACCCCAACCTAGTCCATACCCAGCCCACAACCCACCAGGTTTATTTATTAAACCTGGTCAACTTAGTCAAACACCCCACTTAAATTTCCCTCCAAACACCCATTTTAAATAAACTTTTTCCCTTTTTGGATTAAACCCCCCTTAATCACCCCCATAAACCCTACTTAATCCCAGGTTCAATCCAAACAAAAACAAAGGGTTTTTCACTTATAATCTCCAGATCATTAATTTAACTCACCCTCACCAAAACCCACACTCAAAACGTGACCCTAGACAACCCCATGTGAGTGTAGGACCCTCCCCTGCCCATCACTTTCACCTCAAAACCCTAAACCCGACCAAACCAACGACCCACAAGTTCTCCTTGGTCCCCAAGTCCATTCAAACAGCCAAGATCACAAGATGCAAGCTGGCTACAAGTACAAGATCACATGGCAACAATTTGACCATTTTCAGTCAAATTTACCAAGGGTATTTTAGGGCTTTCAGCTTCTAGGGTTTAGCATTCTAGTTTGTTCTATAGACTAGTATAAATACACCCGTATGTGGGTTGTATTTTCTTTTGTTCTAGTTTTTAGCACTCAACTCTTGTAATTCCTTTTTACAAAATATATAAAGTTGGTATTTTTCTTAAAACTGTAATTCCTTTTATTTGTTTTTAAAAAGTTGGTGTGTGATTGAGAAGCTAGACTGAGTTCCATTTAACATTTTATTCAAACAATTTGTGTTTGAATTTTTCAGAAACATAGTTTCTGAATTTGGGAAATTTGTGGTGAAAACCTTGTTGCAAGGTTTTGTTTTTCAGGAATTAAAGTTAATTGGTTAAGTGTTTTTGAAAGGAAAAACATTTGAGAAAGGTTTTTAAAAAGGTTTGATAAGGTTTGAAAAATCAGAAAATCATTTTATTGTGTATTTTGCTTGTTTTCTTTTGATCTTGGCAGGTTTCTCATTGAGGCTTGTTGCTGTTCAAGGCTCAGCTCAGGCCCCAGCCTGAAGGAGGTGGCTAAGCTGCCACTAAGGGACCTGGATGTAGGTCCCTTAAGGTAGAACCCTTGTTTTCCCTTTTCAGTTTTCATATTTTCAGTTTTAAGTGACTTTGCATGAAAACTGCTTACTTGTTCATTGGAGTGTTTAATATTGCTGATTTTGATGTGGTATGCATGCTAGGATAGATTTGATTCAGTTTGGTTAGGATTTAGATAGTTTTGCTTTGAAAATATTGATCTTTCAGTTTTAAAGGGGTGTTTAGATTAAGGGATTACCCAAGTTTGGTGACAAAGATTTGTGTTAAATCCTGCTTAAATACACTTCTTAGGTAGTTATAGGTTGGATGCTAGTTTGGATTTCAGTTTGGTAGGCTTTTAGATACATTTGCATGCATAAAAATTGGTTCAAGTTGTCTAAAATCAGAAACTGCTTGTTTTGCATGAACTTGTGTGATTTTGCCATCCAAGGTGCTAAAGTTGTTAGAAGATAATTGATTCTAGGGTTTGTGATTGCTTATATGCCTGGTAGTTGGATTGTATGCAAGATTTGAGCCTTAGAAATTCACTTTTGTGCATGTAATATTGTGTCTATTGTTCATCAGTCAAACATTGCCTTATTCAGAAACCTTCTTGCTCATTTGGTGCTTGATTTTGTGCTAGCTTGCTTGTTTTTGTGTTAACAGTGACTCCCTATACTCAACTGAGTATAGGGGTGCCTTCTTGTCCAATCAAAACACCACCAATCATCTGATCAAGCCCTCTTGATCCTGTTTTCACTTGTAAAGATATCATTTTCCTTATGTTCATCAAAAAAGAGTAACTGGGCACGTTTTTCACTAAATAAGGTTTAATCTTTGTTATTTTTGATTTGTTCTTGTGTTTTTGTGTTTAATTAAGTCAATGTTTTGAGTATTTAAAGTTTAAAAAGAAAAATAAAATAAAAAGTAAAAAGGACGTGGCCAGGACTCGAACCTGCGCCACTCCTCCCACACACAAACGCCTTAACCATCATGCCCTAGGGTCTTTGACTGTCATCTCTTTGCATCATTTGAAATATAAGGAGTGTTTGTTTTTGGGCTTATTTAGCTAACAGCTTATTTATAAGCTGTTTTAAGCTTATTCTTTTTGGATTTTTACCATTTAGTATTTTTCTTGTGTTTTTGTTTAGTTTTAGGACTTTTGGTTAAAAAATATTATTTTTCCCGTAATTATTTAATTTACTAGGATTATTTTAAGTTTTAATTTTAGAAAGTAATTTAAAAATAGGAAAAAGCATTTTAAAAATCTAAAAAAATATTTTTTAGGTTATGATTTATATTCTTGAGGTTTACAGCCCAAAAAGTTTTCAAAAATTCTTATTTTTGATTTTATAAGATTTTAGGGTTTTTAATCAACTTTAAAATTTAATATAAAATTATTAAATAGGATTTAGAAACTTTTAATTGCATTTTTGTATTAGTTATAATATTCTAGATTTTTGGTAATTTTTAGATTTATTTTATAAACTTTTTATTTTTTTGATTATTTTAATATTATTTTATTACTAAAAATAGAAAGTTTGTTTTTTTTATTTTTTTCATTTTTCCTAGATTTTAGACACATAATTAGGAATTTTGTAACTTTCCAAATCTTTTTAGGACTTTTCAATTATTTTCTAGAATTAATTTAATTTTTAATAGATTTTAATAGTTTTTAAGTGTTTAAAAATAGTTTAATTTGGTTTTAAAATTTTAAAAATACTTTTTAGCTTAATTAGGTTATTTTTGAGGTTTACAAACTTTGAAATCTTGTTTAGGGCTTTTTAATAATTAATTTTGATTTTTAGGGCTTTAATTAGCATTAAAAAGTCATTATTTAATTAATTAAAAGGTTTTAGCAAGTTTTGATTTTTTGTAAACTCTTAGATTTTTATTGTATATTTTTAGTAATTTTTAGGAATTTTTAGGTTAAAATTTTAATTTTTGTAGTTTTTACGGTTTTACGTGTTCACGTTTTCGTCTTAGTTTAATTCGTTTTCGTAACCGTCATTCCTTTCTCATTCTTATCTTATTTTCTTTTCTTCTTGTAACAATAAAATCATCAATCAAAATCAACTCATTACACAACACACTTGCCTCCTTGGGAAACGAACTTGGACTTATTTGGTCATTAGTGCTCGGTTTTCCTAAACCGACACTTAATACTTACCACTACTTTGCCTCTCTTTTCCTAAAGGGTTGCAAAAACACTACATCATTCATCATCAACAATGACACATTGACCATGTAAGATCAATAATGAACTTGAACATTGGTTTTTCAAAGCCAGGTTTTTAGGTAAGCATTTAACAATGTCATTACCAACTTGTTCATGGGTTCATATCAATTCCATCAATCAACCAAACTATTTAGTCAAAATTCGGATTTGTTCTATAAATCGGTTTAGTGAAATCTCAATGAATATGAACCTAAGGAATCATAGTAACAATACTATGTCAACTCTTATTCCTAGTAAGGTTCTAATTCAATGTCAATTTTAAAAAGCCCCAATTATGAATGTATGAACCCTAGAACAAATTAGATGAAATTGAAAGAAACAACTTACAATTAATTGATCTTGGATGATAGATGAGTGAAACCTACGAACTTGAATATATTAATTTGAGTAATTTAAGGTTTTTGAAGCTTCAACAATGGTGGAAAAACAAGAAAACCGTCGGTTGTGTATGAAGGAGATAGAAGGTCTTGTTTGAAAAAGGTTATTTTACAAAAACTGGCGCTATGGAACCGCCAGAGATAAAGAACCGCCACATGGGCAGGTTTTTATCAAAGAAAAACAATGAATTTTTGAAAACCAAAATTTTTAAAATACTTAAAAATATATCTTAAACCTATTAGGATATCATTGGACCACCACAACACTAGGTAATAATGCCTTGTTGAAGGATTACGAGTTGAATCGAGATAGGAAAAGACCAAAACGAACAAACGACTACTCGTAGCAAAGAAGCAAAGGGAGAGGAGTCAACGAAGTGAATCAATACCAAGAACATTTCTCAAGAGATAAATGACATTCTTCAAATTGAGGAGGTGAAGAGCTTGTGTCATATATAGTGGTTTAAGACGTGCCTTTCCGATGAAAGTCTAAATGGCTTTGGTAATGAATTATACCAAGCAATTTTTATGCATAGAATAAAATCATTTTCAAGAGTAGTCTTACTCTATTTCAAAACATGAGCAAAGTATAGATTCACTTTCTCTCCCACATGATCGGATAATTATTGCTAGAGTTAACAATAACAATATCCTTGGAATATTTCAATTCCAAATGTGTAAAATCCACCTACAACTCAACACAAGTTACACATGATATATGACCTACTAACCGTAAGGGTGCAAACCATGGAAATCATGCTTGATACTTTAAGCTTCTACTAACTCACCCTACATCTCCATAGTGAGTCAAGTATCCAAGCAATGATGGTTTGAGAGGGAAAAAGGAAAGAATCACAAATCACAAATAAATGTCAAGGCAAGGATGCCAAGAACAAGCATATAGTCAATTAATGATCAAAAGAATGATCAATAGGGCGTGTGGAAGAGCGAAAGCGTACCTTAGCCACAAATTGCATTCCGATCTATCAAGGAATCGATGCAAAGCCCAACTATGACTAATAGTGACTACTAAGTCTTCAAAGACTAGTATCACTTCTACCCATCTTGATATCATCATTCAATGATGTTGGAAATCAAAGAAGATGAATCTTCTACAAGTGTAAGTAACTCAATCCACAATTAATTGAATAATTTATCTTCATGAGTACCTACACATAACAAGATGCAAACTAGTAGATACATTTCAAGAGTAAATCTAAAATGCATTAATACTACTAATTTAAGTACAACTTTAGTACAACTTAACCTTCTAATTTGAGGAGACAATGGATCAATCAAAGTTTTAAAGTACAATATACTTCAAAGATCTTGTGTCACCATCGCTCTGATACCAATTGTAGAAACTAGAAGGGGGTTGAATAGTTTCTCATCGGTTTATCTCCTAATTAAAATTCCTTTCAATTAGGTGTGTGCACAAAACTATCTTTTACTTGAAAGCTAGTTGCATAATGATTAGGTTTAATTCTAATGCATTAACAATGTGTAGTGAGTATAATGATAATGAATGTAAGTAATGAGTAAGGAAAGAAACAACCTAGTAGGAAGACACCAAGATTTATAGTGGTTCGGCAACGAGGCTCTATCCTCGTTCCTACTCCACTCCTCGAGTACACCTTACTCAAGATTTACACTATATCCACAAGCTCCCTTCTTGGCGAAGAAAACCTTACAACGTCGCTTACATTATTTTCCGACACTAAGCTAAATGTCGAGACCTAATCTTAGCAGGGACCAATATACACAACGTCGCCCACTTCACTATTTTACGACACAAGGCTAGATGTCGAGTTCTAATCCAAAGATAGAACCAATCTTCACAATGTTGCCTACTTCACCATTTTCCGATACAAGGCTAGATGTCAAGTTCTAATCCAAAGCTAGAACCAATCTTCACGACTCTTCACTTTGAAGCTAAGTAAGAACTTCACACAACACAACTACATATCACTTTATAGTTTGGTGAGAACTCACAAGACACAACCACATCACTTTATAGTTAGTGAGAACTCACAAGACACAACCACATCACTTTATAGTTTAGTGAGAACTAACACAACTAATTACAACTCAACTAAACATATCCAAGTACACACATGTAACTTGGATATACACAACATAAATCCAAGCACACACATGTGCAATGGATTTATACAATTCTAATCCAAGTATTCACATATAACTTGGATGAACACAACTAGTCCAAGTATTCACACATACATTGGGTCTTTACAAGACAAAAATAAACAAATGATGAACATGACTAGATCTTTAGGAGAAGGTAATCGTCATCAATGTTACATCTTTAATCACATCACATGTGTGTGAGTTATCTTCTCTTTGGAAAAGGTAAATAAGGAGATCAAGAGGATAATCATGAGTAAACATACATAACATATTAAGTGATCATTTACAAATGACTAGGATTAGATATGAGAAAGAAAGCTGAAAGAGATGTCCAAAAAGGGTTAATGAGAATGCAGATTTGATCCACTATTTATAAGACAAACATCCAACGGCTATATCTGCCCGCGGTTCCTTATTGGAGCCCGCGGTTCCTTATCGATAAGGAACCGCCGTAGGTGCTAAGGTACCACCGGCGTAGAGTCCTCTCCTTTTGTATTTTAGTGAATTGAAATATCTGAGGCTGTTTAAACTTTCAAAGGATATTCTTATGGGATTTGGTATATGCCATATTTAAATTTACATTTTCATTTTAATAAAATATTTTCTTAAAAATAAAGTTCATTAAAAATCTTTTGTTACATTTGACAAATGTGAGTTTTAAGGCTAATCACTTTTATGATCACTAAGCATGATTAAGATATGTTCGTTTTATGATTATGTTTGACAATAAATGTCTTTGTAATTTTTCGTGATCAAAACTAAGAAAGATTAGTTAATACTAACAATGTTTTTAGGCATTGCTTTGCATTAACAAAGAGCTTATGATGAAAGTCAACCAAAGTCAAAGGGTCAAAGTTGTTCAAACTCCAAGTCAAAGGGCTGAAGATATCAAGTTTATGAAGTTTCCATGCTAAAACAATAATATGCCAATATTGAGGGGTAAAATCTGCCAAAAGGGAAACTTAATTCATATATCAATCCGTGTGATACACTTTCAACCAATGAGAAGTAAGGAAATTAAAGCCACGGATTGCCAGCTAAATGGCTCATTTATGAGGAGAGATATAAATCTCAACAGTGCGCCCACTCATTTAAACTACCAATCATATTTCATTTTTGGATAACAATCCGTGTGTTCTTTAAACACCCACTGCTATCACGCCACATGGCCAATTCATCACCAGATCATGGATTTTGCTAGAGGCCATATCATAAGAAGCTTCCAACATGGAAAGTGATCGCCAAGACAAGACGGACTCATCCCAACTACTTAATTAAGATGATATCAAGAGAAGCAAATTTCTCCAAATTGATGAAGAACACTTTACCAGAAATTGACACGTGGAAGAAGCTGATTGGAAGGGACACGTCATGACACCTCAATACTCATCACTTTTGTTCTATAAACACCCTGTAGATAGCTCATTTGTATGTGTGTAGCAAGTGTGTGAAGAACACACACTTTGTAGAATTATCTCAATTTACTCTCCTTCCAGTTTTAGTAGCTTAAGAATGATTGACAACCACTCTTAAGTCTGATATATTAGTTGTAACAGAATTACCTACTTTCCACCATTAATAAACCTTACATTTCACTTTTCACTTGATCTTCATTATACTCTACTATACCTGCTGTCCATATCTTCATAGCTTGGATTATGTTATTCATGATTGAATAACAGACTTGTGTTGATGTTTAGAGGATAGATCTTGTTTAGATTTTGAAGTTCACAGCCTACTTAACCAGTTCTAGCCATAGTTCAAGATCAGATAAGTAGCAGAGTTAATGATGATGAATTATGGTGTTTGATGTTGATTGGTTTATTATTGATAGCTGATAAGGTGGCGAATAATCTTAAAAGAGAGTCCAGCACTCTCTTCTCCACCAAAGGAGGCTTCAATTGCTAAAAAGTTTCAAATTCTGTTTTAAATTCCACTTAACTGTCGAATGCATTCTCAATTCTTAGAACTAGTGAAAACTTGCTTGATTTTGCTTGTTCCTGGTGCTATTTGATCTTTATGATATAACTTGATAGTTGGTAGTTTGATTCTGTTAGCTTAACCTATTTTCATTGCTTTAAAATCTTGTTTTAGTCTATAAGTAGTGTTTGGTTCAGTTGAATTCTCTTGATTCAGCAAGAAGTTGGAGTTAAACTTGTTTCTATACACTTAGTAACTGGTCTAATATAATTGTCCAAGTTTTAAAGTCAATCACATAGTCAAAAAAGCAAATGACACAAAAACACTTTGGGTCAGTCTTTTACACTAAAAAAATAGCTACTTTTAAACACGCATTACTTGCTCAAATCTTTGAGTTAGGACTTGATTTTTGGTTCATTAGAAAGCTTAACATCCAGGCTTTCAAGATCGATAAGCTTTTAGGTCTAGTTTCCACTGTAGAATAAGCTAGAGTTCTATAAAAGTTTCTTTGATAAATAAGCATATCTGCCAAGGCTTATTTCCATTTCCCACTGAGTCTCTTCATAAATCTAGCCATTTTGTTTCACAAATCAGTTGTAAAAGTGATAAAAACAAGAATTAGAATTGGTCAAACTTTGGTCAACGCAAGTCAAACTTGGTCAACATAAGCCAATTTGAGCTTATTTCAATTTTTGGCTTATTCTATGGATGAAATTTAGAATTTCTTGGACAGGTGTCATTATTTTTGGCTTATGAATGGCTTTTGTGAGTTTCAGATCAAGTACTTATCTAGAAATTCTTATCTCTTAAAATTGGCTTATTGAAAATAGCTTATTTGAGATTTAGGAAGTTTTAGCTTATTTCCTTGACAATGGCTAGCTAATTTTTCATCCTGAATCTTTTAAAACTGGTTTGAGCTTATTTGGTTAACTAGAACTCAAGTTCTAGCTTATTTTTGGTTAAGCCCGTTTTCACTTAAACATTTTCATTAATTGCAAAATAGTCCCTGGAATTTGTTATCTTGCTAGATTGTTAGAAATTAGTTACAACTTTTTAGGGTTTGTTGTTTAGTCCTCTAAATTGTTAGGTTTGTTATTTTTGGTTGTTAGCTTGTTATAGTTGTTACTTTTGGCAATTAGTTTGCATAATTTACAATTTTAGTCCTTAGACTTTTTAAATTTACCTTTTTAGTACTTGTACTTTTATGAACTTTACATTTTAGCATTAAATTCTTGTTGTGTATTGTTGATTTGTACATTGGGCTTACTAAGTGGTATGTGCAATTTGTTTTTAGCATAGTATGGATACGTAGATAATTATATTTTTTTTTACCTTTTTAACGGTTATGGAAAGTAGAAAAAGAATAAAAAAATCTTTACAATCAAATACCCAGAACAATTAAGTAACTTGATTGATATCGATTGTTCAGTTCGTAAATATACCGAGAGAAAAATGAACCTTGAAAAAGACAATTATTATTCCCTAATGCAAAAGGTAGAAGATTTCAATGCATGACTTGTAAATTAGGTCAAAATGAGTATTTTCACCTTTTAGACATGTTTACTTAGAATAACTTAGTAAAACTAATGCAGGGACTTCATGAACACATCAAGGAAAATGTAGGATGTATAAATTGAGTTTAAATCAATAGCTAATTGAAGGATAATCACTTTTACTAAGACTTAACTATAAACCATTAGAAACCAAACCCCGCCTAAGTTTTCTTCCCATTTTCACATCAAACCTTTGTTAGACTTCAAACCAAAGACCCAAACTTCTTAATTACAATGTGTATACCCTAATTAAACCCTAATCCATTACTAGTCACATTCCTAAGCTCTTAATCTCTAAAATCACAAAGTATAAAGTTACAAGCCCTAACTTGAAACCCGGTTTTGTAATTTCCCTCGAAAACTCATTTTTAAACCATTTCCCTCCATTAGAAGTTTGAAGACCAGATATTTACATGTCCCTAGATATTTTGTAGTGCCAAGCAAGTAGGTGAATAAGCTACTTGAAGCTACACATCACCATTCTTATCTGTATCTTGCCGTGACATGTTTTTAGCCACAAACCAAGGATAAGTTTAATCCTAGATTCTACAAACTTTCATAGACCTTCACTAGACTTCCTTAGTCAGTACCCTAGCTGTGTTACACGTCCTAAGCCTTAACTTGGAGCCTAAGGGTTGGAAAACCTATAAATAAGGGCATATGGACTAAGCTTATACTTGTACCCTGTCTCCTGCGTATCTCTTACCCATTCTCCATTTCTACTTCTATATATGTCCTAGAACATACACTACAAGAAAATGAAGTTAAGGTAACACTAAGAAAGTGTTGTATTATGATTTTAAAATGTTGCATTATGCATAATGTGACACTTTGCCAAGTGCTACGTTATGCAACGTCGCCTTAGGTATATGCAACACTTATATTGGTTTATACAACACTTTCCAAAAGTGTTTCCTACTTTACCAATTTCCATACTTTGAGGTGCAACAGTTTTAAAATAAAATGCAACACATTTTACACTTAAGTGCAACACTTATACACACATGTGCAACACTATTAGACTCTGTAACAACACTTTTCACGTTAATGTGCAACACTTCTTCATTTGGAATGAATAACTATGCAACACTTTAATATACCAACACCAACACTTTATGGCGTTTTATTATATTATTGCAACACTCTTTACAATGATTTGTAGCACTTTTATTTCTGGCAACATATGTTAATGTTTATATTACACAAATCACAATTTAATATATAAATTAATATTTCCATTATAATACAAATAATTAAATACAATAAGAAAAAAATTGATATTGTAGTTTAAACAATAATTCAATGTACACTACTACTAATATACATAATCTGATAAAAAAAGTTATCTAATCAAAATTCCAGAATTCTTCGTTGAAGCTCCTCACATGCAACTTGCTTTTGGTAAAGTACCTGAAAGAAATGTAGACTGCTTAAATGAAAAAAATATAAAAATTAGTTTTTTCTACATATCTTGAAATTAAAAAGACAACTATTATTAGTAAAATAGTTACCCTATATATTCAATTACAAAATCGTAATACTCCTTAAATCTCTACAATATCATTCAACTAGTTATCTGAAAACCCCAATCAATAAAGAAACCAGTAGACCTTATAGATACATGAAGTTTTGGGTCCCAATGGGGATGGGCGTTACCAGATGAAGGTGGAGTCTCGCTTACTTCTCTTTCCTTTAGTCTCGTTGGAGATAGAGGCATTATCAAGATAGGTTGATGGTCGTATGGTGTTAAGGAACATTTTTTTTCTTCTTTCCTTTGATAATGGTCCGCTTGTGTTGAAAGATTCATATGACACATGATTTATAATTCAAAAATAGATTAAATATCCAAAATGAATGGAATGCAAATAAGACAAAATAATAAAACTGGTTTGTGGTGCAGACCCGCATTTCCATGTTTGGTGTGTAGGTGTGGAGGTGTGTTTGGTGTTATGCCTCCACATCTCAGTAGCAACGTATTGCGTGTTTGGTTTTATGCGATTGGGATTCATCTATACTGGCATGTTCACTCAAACGACCCTCTCCTTCCAACTTGCATCATCTGATATGAATAGCTTAGACTGCACAGATCATATTTCTCATGACAAATAAGAGAACACAAATGAAAAGAACAATCAATCTGAGATTTTGACATTTTTTAAATGGTCATAACCCTGAAGAGGTATACAAATGAACATAAGACTCATCAGCCACAAAATTAACAAACTTTTCTAACTTCACTCCAGAAAAGCAGGTTAACACAAATGCAAAGACCAATCCATCTCACATTTTCACAATCTCAGATTTTCACAAATGTAAATGCATAGGAAAATCAATCTCATATTTTCACAATTTCTAACTTCACTCCAAAAAGCAGGTGAAGATTGGTTTTACTTTGGATCAACACAGATATAACATCGCCAGACAGGTAGTAGCAGCGGGTGTTCTGCTCATATAACCTTTTTATAATTATTTGAGGGTTCATCTATTGTCTTAGAGCGGTAAGCTATGAATATGGAGCAGGAAGTTATGAATATAAAAGTGCATACTTTTCACAACATAAGAACCCACATCTTTAAACAATACAATTTTGAACCTCTGAACAGGAATGGAAATATATAACTAACAAAAAACTCAGACAATGAGCAAGATACTAAATGGAGATATCTCGCAATCAATAACTTGGAGAAAGTGATTAGACAATAACCTTGACAAGAGGCATGAAAGTTGAAAGGATCTTATCTCCAAACAGATAAGAGATTATATCCAAGGCAGCATCATTGCATTTTCGGAGATTCCATGTACTATGTCATCATCCTATAATTGCAAATGTGGAAAAGAAGAGTAAACAAGTGTGTGTGATGACTATGACTACTAAAGGAAGCTACTAATCTAATACCCCACAACAATTGACTATTGTAAGTTGTCAGATAAGCATGCACTCTTGGTGAAGGTATATAAAAAAACTTACATCTTCAGCATCATCTGATCCATAAAAAAGTGATGAATGGAAATGTGGCTTCGAATCCTACATCGTGAATGTAAATAAGAAACTTGTTCAAAGGACCATCCAGTTTATAAGGGACCCTAAGAGTACAACATAGAGACAAAAATAAAGACCTGGTCTAGGTCAGGAAGAGAGCCATCCTCCTGCAACAATAAATCTTGTGATTCCAAATTCCATAGTTATTGCGGTTTCAAAGGTTTTAGTCTATAATATGTGTGGTTTCTACAAAGTTTTCGGCTGCAAGATATGGGACAACAACTTAAATGATCCATTTTGGATATATATGGGTCTTGTTTGGTAAGCTAGTGTTCTCATCCCTTAAAAATATGTTCACTTTTTGCAAGCTTTGAGACAACAACTCAGTTGGTACATTATTTAAATTCAATTATACACACGGGTCCTATTTGAACAACTATTATCTTTCTCCTTTTTGATATATGTTCCCATTTTAGTATTTGACAACTTTTTAGTATCTAGTAGGGCTTTTATCTCTTTAGTTGGATAGTGGTCATTGTATTCACATTTAGGGGTGTCACTAGAGTCGGGTTGACCCGACCCGAACCCGATAAGTCTTATCGGGTCGTGTTAAAATTCTTGTTGGGTTAGTTTTCACCAGAACCCAATAAGCCGATAATATTATCGGGTTGGGTTCGGGTTGGAATAATTTTGTTAGCGGGTTAACCTGATAAGACCCAAAAATTATTTTTCTTATTTCTAAAATAATAACTTATTACAGTTAGCAATAGAAATTGGAATGGATATGCGAATTTTCGTTGCTACTGAAACATTTGTAGTAGCTATAAACGTTTTTTTCCTACTACAACTAGCTATTGTAACATTGAGGAAAACTAAATAATACAAGGGTAAGGATCCTCTCTAGTTAGTCATAACTTGATCAATCAAGTTGAGCCATTATTAGCCATTGGATTACATCAATGGTTGAGATTAAATGAAGTTAATTAAAAAAATTCTGTATCAAATAAGATTACCAGTATCCCGTAATTATAGTGAGGTTATTAGTGTTTTCCCTCCAATTCCATTTTCTTATTGCTTCCCTCCAAATTTTGATCATATCCTTCTCTGTTAGCCATCTTTTCTTTCATTTTTGTTATGAGTCCATCAAAGTGATATTATCAAATCATAGTTATTAATAAGAAAATGAATGACAACATCGACTCTTGTAGCCAAGAAAAAGAACCAGATATTATTAAACCAAGATATGTATGCATATACTTGATCTATTCTTTGTTAGTGATCATTGTAATAGTTGTTGATAATTTGCTTGCTTCCTTTCTTACTTACATTTTGTAATTCATGATAGCGTTGGATCCGAGCCTCGCATCGGAATGGAATTTGATACAGTAGAACATGCTTGGGAATTTTTGATAAACTATGGTGTGCATATTGGTTTTGATGTTCGCAAGCAATGGATTAACAAGAATAAAGAGAACGGTCGTATATCTTCAGCGAGATTCGTATGTAATAAAGAAGGTATTCGTAAACAAGATACACGAGATTCTCGTACTAAATGCCCTCGAGCCGAAACAAGGACAAACTGTCTATCACGAATGGGTATTGCATACGATAAACAGGCAAAGAAATATCAGTTACATGATTTTGTACCTGATCATAATCACATGCTTTATACACCAGAAACCGTGCATATGATGTCATCACAACGAAATATATCGGATGTTCAAGCAATAGAAATTGATTTGGGAGAAGATTCAGGAATCAAGACAAAAGCATCATATGAGCTTATGAGTCGACGCGGTGGAGGAAAATCTAGTGTTGGCTACACCTTAACTGATCAAAAGAATTATCTTCAAAAAAAAGACAACGAGAACTAAGGTACGGAGAAGCAGGGACTTTGTTAAGGTATTTTCAAAAACAATCATTAGATAATCCATCATTTTTTATGCAACTCAATTAGATAGTGAAGAGCAAATAACAAATATTTTTTGGGCTGATGCAAGAATGATAATGGATTATAGTTATTTTGGTGATGTAGTAACCTTCGATACTACTTTTAATAAAAATAAAGAACTACGACCTCTTGGTATATTCATTGGTTTCAATCACCATAGAGGAATAGCTATTTTTGGTGCTTCTCTTCTCTACGATGAGACAATTGAATCCTTTCAGTGGTTGTTTAAAACGTTTTTAGAGGCGCATAGTCAGAAAGAACCGAGTACTCTTTTCACTGATCAAGACCAGGCAATGGCAAATGCATTACGTACTATTATGCCAAATGTACATCATGGATTGTGTACTTGGAACATAATGCAAAATGCCATAAAACATGTTGGGAATATTAAGAAGGATAATCGTAAGCTGCTTACAGATTTCAAAAGGTGTATGTATGAATATGAAAATGAAGAAATATTTGAAGAGTCTTGGGAAACAATGATTGAATACTACGAAGTCAAAGAAAATAGCTGGTTGAATGCTATTTATGAAAAGAAGGAAAAATGGGCTACATGTTATATGAAATCGGTGTTCACGTTAGGAATGAGAAGCACATAACCTAGTGAATGCTTGAACGGTGACTTAAAGGTTTACTTGAAATCGGACTTGGATATACTTCATTTTTTTAAGAATTTTGAAAGGGTGGTAGAAGATAAGCGTTATAACGAGTTGAAAGCCGAGTTCGAGTCTAGAAGAAAACTTCCAAGGGTAAGAATGCATAAGTCACCATTGTTACAACAAGTGTCTCAAATATATACCCCTTCCGTCTTTGAATCGTTTCAAGAAGAGTTTGATTGGTCATTATCGGCTATAATAAAATGCCACATAGAAAACCAGCAAATTTACAGTTAGTTGGTTGCCATGTTTAACCACGATGAAGAGTACATTGTAACAAGAAATCCTTTGGAAAAAACGATTTTTTGTAGCTGCAAAAAATTTGAAACTTTTGGAATCTTGTGCTCTCACTGTTTGAAGATACTTGATGTTATGGATATAAAGATACTTCCACAACAATACATCTTGAAGAGGTGGACAAGAGAAGCCAAGATTGAGATTATACAAGATGCGAGGGGCAAGTGGTTAATGAAGATATAATTTTGAGTGCAACACAAAGGTATAGATCTTTGTGCTCCAAAGTAGTCAAGTTAGCCTCAAAAGCATCTGAATATGAGGAGACATATGAGTTTGTGGGGAGATCTATTGATGAACTATGCAAACAAGTAGAAACTATGTATGTAACTCAAAACAAGGTTAATGGTGAAGATTTTGAAGCTAGTATATTGTTATCAGAAAGTAAAGATACCACAGAGAATAATGAAGTACCTGAGAGAACCTTAAAGAAGAAAGTTGGACAAAAAGGTAGGAAAAGAATCAAAAGCTAGGTTGAAAAACAACCAAGGAAAAGAAAGGTGGTTACGAAAAGCCAAACCTTAGCAACACAAACTACACAAGC
This sequence comes from Glebionis coronaria, assembly GCA_025667525.1. Lineage (NCBI taxonomy): Eukaryota > Viridiplantae > Streptophyta > Magnoliopsida > Asterales > Asteraceae > Glebionis > Glebionis coronaria. The sequence continues at coordinate 388,215,937 of CM046875.1, forward strand.
AACTAATTAGGTTTGTATTTATTCTTAATTTTATCAAGTGTTGATTCACCTTTTCATGTAATATACTTCATAAACATTGACCTGTAACAGTTAAACAAGAATGACGCGGACTATTCTATCGCGAATGTTCTATATGACAAGTTTAAAGATTTCTTAAATTGCAATTCTCAAGTGCCGATGAATAATACGAGGAATAACTCATTTGAGTTATCTCAAGCTGCAAGTAGCATCTTTAATAATGCGGTAAGTCAATTGACGTAGTTGCTATCGAACAAAAATAGTTGCATTCTACTAAATATATAGAATCACTGTTGTTACTTTGTAATTTTCATTCTTTTGATATTAATAATTTAAAAGTTCTAATGTGATTTTGTAGCGAATGGAAAGCAATAATCAACTATTCTCAAATCTCTATTGGGGGCAGGCCGAGTGAAACTTATGGCGCTACTTTGTTTTGTTTGCATCATTTTTTCGACGTCAATTCTTGTTTTTGATTGGATAATGAATAGTCATAGAGCAGATTGTAGTCTTTGTTGTTTAACAAATTTATATACTTTGCGTCAGCAACAAGCGCTTCATATAAGCCATAATGTATTGAAAATCAAGTTGCTTTGTGTGAATAAAATACTACCTTGTACATATCATTGAAAAAACACAAAGGTCACTGAACCTCAATTTTTATCAATTATTTTCTTCTAAAAGTAACATGAGGCTTCAGCTATTCCTCCAATGGCTTAAACACTATGAAATCATTTTAACATTCAGACATGGCGTACTCAGGCTGCACCTTTGATTCGCCTTCGCACATCACAATGGCCTTCAGACCAAACGTAATATTTAAACTGTGGGCAATGGCTTCACTCTGGATGCAAATTCAAGGACCACTTAGTTCATCAGTAAACGCCCCAAGATTGTTGCTGACTTTGACAACATGGAACCTATAGTACAATGATTTGAAGACCCCTATGGTACCTCTAAAGTGGGGTGCATTAAGAAGTTTAGCACTAGAAATAATTTATCAAAACTAGTTTCAAAATGCAAGGCCGAACACCCCCTAGCATGACAAAGTTGTAAGGGTATGAAAAAGCATAAACTTACATCAAGCATAGCTCAGTTCCCTGATCAAAATTGGAGGGAAGCAATAAAAAAATGGAATTGGAGGGTAATCTTATTTGATACAGATTTTTTAATTAACTTCATTTAATCTCAACCATTGATGTAATCCAATGGCTAATAGTGGTTCAACTTGATTGATCAAGTTATAACTAACTGGAGAGGATCCTTACCCATAATACAAAGCTTAACATAAATTGATACGACGTCAGTACTCAGTTCCCACAAAGGCTAGCATATATAGTTGTGCAATGTTTATTTGTAGTCTATTATGGAATATTAAGATCAACTATGTAACTTTTTCGTATCATATAATCATTTTTTGCCAATTGGAATGGATATTTGTAGTGTGTGACAATAAACATTTATTGTATCAAGTTGCGTAGATAATTTAATGATAAAAAAAATCATTTGTAGTATCACCCGATAACTTGAATCACCCGATCCGACTTAACCCTACCCTAATATCACCCGAACCCGATAACACAATTTCTTATCGGGTCAGGTTGCGGGTGAGTATTAAGAAATCAAAATCCGACTCGACCCAAAAAGATCCGATAACCCGACCCGATAACACCCCTAGTCACCTTGTAGTTTTAGATCTTATCTGTGCTAGTTCTTAAAAGTTTTTCTTGGTTGTGTTTTTCCTTTTACTTTTAAAATATCTTAAACCATTCCAACTCTTTCTAAGTGTGGTTGTGACCATCCACAAAAATCTTACTCATAAGATCAAGCAGAACTGATAACTCATCAACGATATGGACAAAAATAAATACAGTACTATAGAGTTCTTAAGAGTTCTTAAAACAGATAAATTAGATCAGGGAACTCAGCGTAGCTAGTGGACAAAATTCATTGTTTTTGACACACTAAACCAGTAATTAAAACATGACTACTATAAACCCTTATTTAATAAAGTAAAAACAATATAAACCTAAAAAATAATACACATTTAAACACCTTAATACACAACCAACTTTAGAAGACACCAACCGTATGACAACTGTTGTGATGATTTTTCATTTCGATTCTACTAGTAATATTTAATATGTATGACAAAAGCACAAGGATAAAAACCGATTCATGATAGCAAATACCACAATCAAACATCTTATTCATGACAAAGAACATCCGTTGTGAAACCCCTATTTTTTACAAGAAAACAGCAAGTGCAAACACCATATTTGTGAGAGCAAAAAAATTGACGAAACGCCCCATTTATGACAGCAGATTGCACAACCAAAATAACCATTTACAACTCATTACATTGTGCGTGTATTGAAAATAAAGATCTTTTTTAGTGTCATGTAATCTTAATCCCATACAGAGCCTAAGAAAACAACTAATTCAACAAATTCATTCCAAAATCAATACTAAATTAACTAACAATACAATAAAACATATAAACAAACACACCTTATTCACGAATCAAAATTAAAATTAAAATAAATTAGATATAATAATTGAACAACAACATCAATTGTAGTAGTTTGGTACCTCCTAACTCGATTAGTCCATTGTTTGCGTGGTTGTGTGATGAACGTGGCTTGTGATGGCGATTTATAGGTGTGCGACGATGGTGGTGGTTTGTGACGTTGGATAAGTGGTAGCGGCTGATAAGAGTATAGGGTTTGGGATTGTGGAAGGGAAGAAGTAGGTTTTGTGGAGGTTATGAACATTTGGGAGGGAATTCACCCGCCAAAAAAACTTAATTTTTTCGTTTCATTTTGTAGAACCGTCTAAGATGAAATCTAGACGTACTTTAGCAAAAGGATATGGTTTTCGGAAAAAAACAAAATTTATATAATATAATATTTGTTTAGAGTTGCCATTAAGTATGTGTAAATGTAAGAGCATCAGGTATCACAAAGAGGTGTTTACCTCTTCACTGCGCCACATCAGCGCCACGTCATACCAACTAATCTCTCTCATCTTCTCCAAAAACACCCCCTTTATCACAACTAGTCTCTCTCCTCTTCACTTGGGTCCCACCACTCACCATTTTATTTACTTTTTCAATTTTCACACAAAATAAAAATTCATTTCATAAAATAAAAAATTACAAAATACTTCAAATAAAAATACAACTACTTAAAAAAAAAATACAATACGGTCGATTATTCATGGTTGATCTTGTGCCCAAACATGCTCAATGAGGTTCCGTTGAAGCCTTGAATGTACGTCTCTATCTCGGAGTTCTCTTTGTCTCCTGCGACGTATTTCACATCGCTCGACCCATGACCTTAACAAATGGTTCCCAGGAGGGATGTACATTTCAACTGCTTCGGAAATCGCATACCCTTGATTCTTCAAAATCATATTATGCAAAATGATGCACGTGTACATGACCCTGCGTAGCTTGTTCACAGTCCAAGCACGCGCCGGTTGAGCAATTATACGCCATCGTCCTTGTAGGACACCAAATGCCCTTTCAATATCTTTCCGGGCACTTTCCTGACGCCGTTTAAACGCAGCGATTTTGTCATCACGTGCTTGGCTGAACGACTTAACAAAACATGACCATCGAGGGTAAATACCATCTGTAAGGTAGTACCCTCTTTCGAATAGCTGCCCGTTTACAAGATATGGTGCCACTGGTTCGTTGTCAGCCAAAAGGTCGTCGAACAATGGTGAATGATGCAGCACAGTAATATCATTATTCGAACCTGCAACCCCAAAAAATGCATGCCAAATCCACAAATCGTATGATGCAACGGCTTCTAGAATGAGGGTTGGGTGTTGTTTATCACCTCTCCCAAATTGCCCGTGCCACGCTTTAGGACAATTAATCCATTCCCAATGCATACAATCAAGGCTACCTAGCATACCCGGTAACCCGTGAATCGTATTATGTGCGTTATATATGTTTTGAACGTCATTTGGTGTAGGCTTTCTTAAAAATTCGGGCTTATACAAATCTATAACGCACATACAAAAATAGTCTAGACAATCACGGGCACAATGTTCACCCATTTGCAAGTATTCATCTACCCATCCGCCACCGTGGCGTTTGCCAATTGGCGAAGAGCGGATGTGCATTTCATGATGACACTCATACTTTTCATACCCGTAGCATCATATCGAATAGTAAAAAAATGAAAATGCTTGGGTAAAGGATTATTTGTTGCACAATAAGTTTCAATACCTTCAACAATTTCCAGAAACAGCTCCCGTCTCATCCGATATCGTAATCTGAATATTTCTGCCGGGTATTTTGGATGTGGACCAAAATAATCTTCCATTAAACGTTGTTCGGCGACGTCACGTTCACGCCAAATGTATCTGCGATGTGAATGAACTTCATCTTCTTCCTCTTCGTTAATCTTCCACACCATTTCTACTTCTTCCATTTCTTCGATATCTGACTGGTACGAATCCGACGAGGTGCTCATATTGAAGTTTTTTGTGAAAGTTTAATTGAATGTTTTTGTTGTGTGTGGTTTTTAAAGAAGTTTGGGTGGTATTTATAAGAATAAAAAGTTTAAAAAAAAATTATTTTTTTTTAATGAAATTAGCCGTTTGAAAACGGTAATAAAAAAAATGGGCCCCACCTTCTTTTCCAACGAGCAATGTCACAAAGTGACATTTGAATACCGGCGAGAGGGGGGGGGTCGGTGTAGCGGCGAAGGGCGGCGAGCGGCGGCGAGCCTGCCACCTAGGCACGACGAGCCAAGCTCGCTGCCACACCGTTCCCTCTAACCTTCAACAAAAGTGTTGCAATAGAATCTAAAATATGTGACACTTTATAAAATGTGTTACATTAGAACTTTAAATGCAACACTTTTTAACAAAATATAGCTTTATTTCAAATTTAGATAAAAAGGCAACACTTTTGAAAGTGTTGCGTTAAAAATGTTGCATTAGGCTTGTTTTGTAGTAGTGATACCCCAAGACCAGAAACTAGGTCTAGAAGATGTGGAAACCTTGGATTCCTCGAATATTTTAGCTTCTAGGCATAACCATTAGCGGAATAGAACAACAATTACGAAACAATATGTTTGGGCACAATAACACATAAATTACTTAAAAGGTTTGCTCATTATATTAATAATAAACAACCACTAGACGTGTATACATTAATCCCACGTCTAGTGCAACACACGCTTTAGGTTTACATTGTGAATGAATGATATGAAAAAACTAATAACCCTTGGTTCCTTTTATAGTGTAAGGATTAGGGTTTTACAAAAGATAACTATGAATAAACATGAATATCTTCTATTTAAATAACTAATACAAAATATTATCAAATAATATTCTGAATACTTATCCTAAATAGACATTACCAACAGCGTTTGACGTTTGTTGACTTCTGTCAACGCCTAATTTACTCTTGACAACGCCTGAATAACACTTGCCAACGCTTAGACAAATGCCTTCATGTTTTCTTCGTTTTTGAGTTTCTGCCACATCAACTTTTTGACCAAACAATCTTCCCCTAGTTGATGTAGACAAAACTCTTTGTTTATCTCTTGTAAGTTGTACATCATCTTCAAATTGCTTCCCCTCAATTGTAGCATGTATGTCTTCCCCTTTTTGTCACATCAACATGGAAGTAAACAATGTACGCAATCTTGAAGATTCTCCAAATGTAGACTCTATGTAATGATTTTGAAGAAAAATAAATAAAGTAATCTTGATGTAGAAGTAGAATAACTCAACCTTGTGTTCCATGTGTTGTACTATCCATGTGATAAAGAACTTATACCGATGATTAAGTAGACCTCGATCCCTTTTTCAATATTCTCATACTTTGTGAGGCACTGAGCACGATAATGTAACTCCTTCAAGTGTTATGACAAGTCTTCGTCACTAACTATGTAAGCATGAACAAGTTACCTCTAAAGAATAATGTTGACTAGGCACCATCTTTAAAGATATGATAGAACACAAACTCGTGAAAATCTTCTTCGAACATCAAACTTACCATAAGAATTCTTCCCCCCATAAGTCAACACTTCTTCATGACAACTCTTAATCTTCATATCATATGTAAAAGCTTTAAGAAGGATAACTCTTTTACAAGGCTACCCCTATTACATAATCAAATCCAATAAATTACCTCACGAATTGTTGCTAACTCGCATTAAATCATTAATCCCTTTTAAAAATATCCGAGCCATAAATATCAACTTGATATTCTGAATAAAAACAGAGATTCCATGTACCTTCGTGTGTAAATACATCTTTTTGTGTGCCAAAATCATATCAATTTTCCAAACAGCAGCTATTCCTTATGTTGTCCAATAACCTTTACTTTCCAATATCTTAATCACATGAATTTCCCAATATCGGACAATACCTATCAGCGTTTGAACAAACCTTTCTCGGACAACCCGTGTCAACACTTTCCTATCAGCGTTAACTTTATTCCTGTCAGCGTCAAACCAAAACTTGTCAGCGTCTACTTCAACTGCTGACGTCATCTGTCTATCCATGGCCATAAGTAATATGTTAGAGACTTCCTCAGCCCACACATATTTAACCCATTAAGCTTTGTTGTATCCCATTGTTTTTTCATTTGTACTTGTATACACGTGGTGATAAAAGATAATACTTCCTTTCCTGTAATATAGCAGTTAAGGATATTAACCATTCCTGAAAATCAGCACCAGTCCGTATATATCTGCGTCCCAATGTATGACAAATTTACTTCCTTATATAACCCAAACGTTTTATAAGTTTGCAATATAGGCTCGTTGTAATTCCTACAATGTAGGATCACGACCATTCCTTCAACAATATCTTCATAAACCTTACAACAATCAATGAGAGAGATATTATAGGATCAATATTTATTCCTAATGTTTAGGAATTAGAAGCTGCATTCAAACCATCTCCTCTTTGATCACTGATATGCTTGATCCAACATTCTTAAATTAATGAAGATAGTCAAAGTAAACGGTACCAGATTCACAAGATGCCACACATCGAAGAAACAGCAAATAGTGCCTCACCAATGGATACCTCATGTGATGTCATCAATTGCAGCATACATACTTGTTCATCGCAGTATCTTGAAACAAATGAATAAAGCATTCAAATACCAAAACGATCTAGGGTTTGTTATGAAACCCTAAAACTGAAATTTCAATGTATAACTTTAATCTCACTGCCTAGTACTCGGTCTGCTGCAATCATGTTGCTAGGGTTCATCACCAGTTCATGAAGAACTTATTTCTCTTAACTAACAACATGTAATCATCATCAACAACATTAAATCATGAATCTAGGGTTTTTAGATAAAACCCTAAAAACAAATATCTTATTCTGTTGTGAACTTCGATGCCTAATAAATTTTTCTTGAGGATAGATCTCGACAATCCTTCCGGTGGATGTCTAGATATATGTGTATAGAACACACACAAGAAATTTCATGACGATCCAACGGTCCAATAAAAAGTATGACCTTCTGAATACTGGTGCGCACACAAAAACGTCCAGAAAAACCCTAGACGGATTTTTCTTTTCTTCTCAAAACACGAACACCTTGTTGGTCCTAGCATCACGAGCCACGAGTCTCTGATACCAACTATGGAAACCTTGGATTCCTCGAATCTTTTTGCTGCTAGGCATAACCATTGTTCATGTGATCATACAATCACAGCGTAATAGAACAACAATTAGGAAACAACGTGTTTGGGCATAATAACACATGAATTACTTAAAATGGTTGCTCATTATATTAATAATAAACAGCCACTAGACGTGTATACATCAATCCCACGTCTAGTGCAACACACGCTTTAGGTTTACATTGTGAATGAATGATATGAAAAACCTAATAACCCTTGGTTCCTTTTATAGTGTAAGGATTAGGGTTTTACAAAAGATAACTATGAATAAACATGAATATCTTATATTTAAATAACTAATACAGAATATTATCAAATAATATTCTGAATACTTATCCTAAATAGACATTACCAACAGCGTTTGACTTTTGTTGACTTTTGTCAACGCCTAATTTACTCTTGACAATGCCTGATTTACACTTGTCAACGCTTAGACAAGTGCCTTCATGTTTTCTTCATTTTTGAGTTTCTGCCACATTAACTTTTTGACCCAACAGAAGGTAGCCATTGTAGCCCTTGAAGCTTTGATAGCAAGTTGTGGTCATAGGAAGCCATTAAGAGCCATTTTGGAGCTACCTAGGTAATCTCTACGTTAGCTAAGCTTTTAACTTGTTATAATTTTTTCTTAAACTGGTTTTAATGCTGAAATGTTGTTAGAAATATAATCTAAAAGAAACTAAGTTATTTCATGAATTTAAATGAAAGTTATAAGCTAAAAATGACTTAAAACCCTAGTTTTGTATTTTACATGAAATAATGAACAAAAACCTATTTTGAAAAGCTATAACTCTGTAGAAATGTTTTCATTATGGTTACAAATGTGTTCATAAACTTTGTTTTCAAATCCTAGATCATTTGGATCATTTTGAGCTTGTTATGTGATTTTTATAAGTCTAGGGACTAAAACTGTCATTTTGAAACTATTTAACATTTTGGGCCAAAAGTGTCATTTTATGAAAGTTAAAGCTTTAATAATAAATTTTGGAAAGTTTGAGACCCTAAGGTTAAATATTGAGGGTTGAAATTGGAAATATTAATACTATATACTTAAAGGGTTAAAAGTGTAATTAAGCTAAAGTATAACCAAAAGGGCTATTTTTGCCAATTTTGAAACTAAATAAGATTAATTATAAATATGAGGAAGTAATTAAGGTATCATGTTAGTAGGGAGCCTTGTACAAAGATATTCCATATCGATATTATGTTCTGACTTGGTGGTTGGGATTACGATTTAAAGTGCCCTCGCTCCTCAAACGTTTATAGAATGACTTCATAAAAAATATATAACCAATACTTAGAAATATGGAACTAAAGATTAAAGACTTGATACTATACAAAATGTGTTAAATCATGTATGTGTGAGATCAAGCTGTTGTTTATGAGACCAAGTTGTGGTTTGTGTGATCAAGATGTTTATCTCCGATATATCCGATATAGCTCAGACTTTATGGATCCCAGGTGAGTCCATAGCCTTACTAGATATAATTTACAAATGATTTGAAAACTCTTGAGGGGGATATATGCTAAACAGGAATACGTGTATTTTTGGTATGCTTCTCAGATACGATTATTAACACTACGTTTACTCTGCCATTAAGTCTATTTTTTATTGGGACCGTTAATCATCCTAGAAGGTGAACACTAATATTGTGAATAGTACTATTTGGGGACTGACATCCCCTATTTGGGCTAGTCGCACTTGCTAGTAGCTGATGGCTCTGATCTAGGCTAAACAGATCTTTATTTTGCTAACACATGAGTTTGGCAGACTGCCTGCTTAAGGGCATTTTGTTGGTTTCTTTATGTCAAGTAGCTCAGGAAAAAGGATCTTGTATTCAAAATGATTTAAAACCTATGGGTTCACTCAACCTTTTTCGTTGACTTTAAGCATATATCTCAGGTGTTAAAGATTTATTAGCATGGAGAAACATGAGGATGGCATGAAGAGGCACAAGACTAAAATTATTCTAGATTTTGGGAACCTTATATTGTAAAACTCTGATTTTTAAATGATATATAAAGAAAGTTGATTTTATCACTCTTTTGAGTTGTTTTCTATCATTATGACTTGTGTTCTATGAAATAATACCCTAGATCAATGTTCCACTGCGTAAAGGTAAAATGGGGATGTTACATCCATCAGCTCTAAAAATACCATGAGATTCCAACCCATTATTAATTGAACTCTTCCAGTGAACTATAGGTGATTTTCTTCCCATGAATTCTATGTCTATGAACTGATCTTCAAAATTAACAATTTTGAGGCTTTTTCGATGTTCTTCATCACTGTCATCATCAGGCATCATCCTCACTCTTTTCCTTGCAGTACTTTTCCTTTGAGGATCCTTCATCTCTAATCCTCCTTCCTTGGAAGTATTTTCTTCAACTTTAGATACTGTCTTTTCCTTTTCAAATGTACCTTCCTCGAGTACCGTTTCTTTCTCAGTATGTACTACTGCTTCTACATGTACCCCTCCTTGTCCATGTACTATTTGTACATCAGCATCTTTTCCAACACTTGGCGCAATGTTTCCCTCATCCAGAGCATTCTCCTCAGCCACCTTAGGTAGTTCTTTAACTCCTTTAGCTTTCCTGATATAAGTAGTCATCTTTTTAGGCACACTACCTTTTTCGTATCTCCACTATTCTTGGTTTTTCTATGGGCGTACTTACAGATATCCTTTGCTGCTCCCTTAGTTTGTGCTCTTCTATAGCTTACTTATCTCTTTCAGACCCAATAGCAACAAAATTCTCAAAACTCTTCTTATGTTTTTCATAAAGAGCTTTGAATTCTTCCAAATTCATTGACTTGAGTTGTGCATGTTTGAAAGGAGCTATATGCTTGAGGTATGTAATTATTTTATTTCCGAGCTGTGATGTGGTAGGTGGCTTTACTTTCCTTTCCTTTTTCTATTTTCTCACTAATGTGCCTCTTTTGCTCTCTCACCAACTCCATGATCAACCTTAGCTTTTCTTCTTCGTCATATGCTTCCCTTTCCTCAACATGCATATCTTCAGCAAGAAGATTAATAGCGTTGATCTAAGCCTGTATATCATCAAACTCTTTTATGTACCATTCCTCTTGCAGTCTCTTTGCTTCAAGAACTTCTTTTAAATCTTTTTCATGAAATTCAACTTCCATTCTTCTAGGAAGATCTTCATCATGCTCAAGTTGTCTAAACTTTTTCTTAGTTCCACCAATACTATCTGAGTCACTTTCTTCTTCTGAATCAGACTCTAATGGCTTCTTGCCTTTTACCCTTGGATCAATTTTTTGCATTTTCATCTTGAACCTAAGAGGTGGCTCTTCTTTACTTTTCTATTGTTGTTGATCAGGGATACAAATTACTTTCTGTTTTGGTTTAGAAGCTTGAGTTTCTATATCTTTTGGTTCATCAACTTGTGCTTAGTAGTAGGTTGTTCCACTTGTGTCTCTGCTTGTTCTTGTGGATCAACAACATGTTCATCAAATATTTCTTTTTCAGGACATTAGGTGGTGCTTCATCCTCTGAAATCTCCATGACTTGAACTTGATCATCATCACCAACTTGTTATTGTTGATGTTTTGAAATGTTTGCCTCCTTTTGCTTAGCTTTTTAAACAAAAGTCTTCTCCTTCAAACTGCATAAGATTCTTGCCAAGCTAATATCTTCTCAAAAGGATGGAGTAACACTTTCCTCAAAGGATTGTTTTGAACCATTTTCTTGTCCAGCAGGACCTGCAACTCCAACGGTACTTGTTGTTGGCTTGTAAAAACCGATCAGAGAAACTATTCACCCCTTTCTAGTTTTTACAGGCGAGAATAAACTTGTGAATTGATAAGGATCAGAGATATAAGTGTAGTGGAATACTGAAAAACTTTGTTGATCCCCTTGAATCGATCTTAAGCCTGTTAAGGATTGTATGTTAGCTTGTAAACAAACTAAAGCACGAGAGAGAATCTACTAACAAAGATAAGTTATGCGGAATCTAACTTATCAAAGCTAAGAAGAAATGGGTTACTAACTATTTAATTCTTTGATTAATCGTAATCCGTGTTGAGGTACAACTTCCTCAACACCCTATGCTCCTTCTATACTACAAGGAACTCTAGAATATTCTATTAGAATGCGTATATCACACACGATATACTCCTATTATAATATCTTTATTAAAGATGTATTTGTCCTTATCAATATAACAGTACTTAGCATTAACACTGCCGGTACTTACGTATACCGCGTCAGCACTAGCGGTTCTTACTATCACTAGCGGTACTTGCTACATGCCTAGCGGTACTTGGTTCTTATATATAAAATTCCCAAAAATACTTTATATATTCTTTTTTCTCTATCTTGAATGTATAGATCTTCAGATTTAGCTTATAAAGCTCAGATTTGTCTAGGTAGGACTTGTAATCTTCCAATTTGTATCATATAATGCATTCAAACACCTTTGTAGATCTTCCTTCTTCTGGTATAATGAACATTGAAATATAAACTGTATGAAATCCATACTTTTCTTAAACCGTGATCTTCTGAGTATTTGACTCTTTTATCAACAATAATCTTTCTTTCCGCAACATCTTTAATATCAATTGATACCAGAGATATGGCGCTCGTGATATCTAGACTTCAAAGGTTCTTCTAGTAGTGTAGCAACTCCTTGTATCATTTCACCTGTATAAGACAGTTAGCAATAAACCAATCTATATTGGCATTGTGATTTTTGGCAAATGATCAGCCATCAACGGATTTGATTATTCTTTACTAGTTAGTTGTTTGCTCTGTAATAGCCAATACTTTATTCATCATGAATAAGGTGTACTGATTATCCTACTAGTTTTGGTAAACTATCAACCATTAATGGATTTGAGCTGTCTTTACCTAGAGTCCTTTGCTCTTGGACTACCCAACTCTTTGCATTTAAGCATGCTGAGTTAATAACCATGTAGTTTTTATCAAACTATCAGCTATCAACGGATTTGAGAGGTATTTACCAAAATCCTTTTGCTTATGGACTAGCCAGTTCTTATGTGGATTAGACATGGTGAACTTCTTACCATTTAGGAAGTGTGGCTGAAATCCAAAGATTTAAAGTTCTTTTTCAGCCTCTTCATCCTTCTCAAGATCATTGATCTATTATTTTACAAGTTTTATCAGTTCCAAATCAGTTGTTGATTCTTTTGTAACTTGCAGCTGTAGTTCCAACAATCTCTCAAGCATCAATCTCTCAAAAGGATATCTTCTTTCTTGTAGCAGATATAAAGTAACATCATTGATATCTATGGTATGAATACCACAGGAACGATAAAACCTCTATTGTGTGGGAATCCAAGTATCTTGTTTCCTCCAAAAGTCCACATCATGCTTGTCTAGAGTCTAATACACGACTTTCAACACCTCAAGAAAAAGAACATATTCCTTTCTTTCTCACAACCAATTATGACATCTTCATATAACTCTTGAATATCATGTTTGTCAATAATGTGTAAAACATCTTCTAGCCATAAAAATAACCTGTATGATCCACCATCTTTAAAAATACCATGAGGATTGCAACCCATTATTAATTGAACTCTTCCAACGAAATATAGGTGATTTTCTTCCCATGACTTCTATGTCTATGAACTGATCTTCAAAATCAACAATTTTGAGGATTTTTTGATGTTCTTCATCAGTGTCCTCATTAGGCATCATCTTCACTCTTTTCCTTGCAATACTTATCCTTTGAGGTGCCTTCTTCTTTAATCCTCTTTCCTTAGAAGTATCTTCTTCAACTTTAGATACTGTCTTTTCCTTTTCAGATGTACCTTCCTCTTGTACAATTTCTTTCTTAGTATGTACTACTGCTTCTGCATGTACCGTTCCTTGTCCATGTATTGTTTGTAGATCAACATCTTTTCCAACACTTGGCGTAATGTTTTCCTCATCCATAGTTTTCTCCACAACCACCTTAGGTAGTTCTTTAACTCCTTTAGCTTTCCTGACATAAGTAGTCATCTTTTTAGGCACACTATCTTCTGGTATCTCCACTATTCTTTATGTTTCTATGGGAGTACTTCCAAATCTTATTTTCTGCTCCCTTAGTAACAAAATTCTCAAAATTCTTCCTATGTTTTTCATAAAGAGCTTTGTTTTCTTCAAATTCCTTGACTTCAGTTGTGCATGTTTGAAAGGAAATATATGCTTGAGGTATGTAATAATTTTATTTTTCTGAGCTGTGATGTGGTAGGTGGTTTTGCTTTCCTTTCCTTTTCTATTTTCTCAGCAAGGTGCCTCTTTTTCTCTCTCACCAACTCCATGATCAACCTTAGCTTTTCTTCTTCATCATATGCTTCCCTTTCTTCAACATACGTAGCTTCAACAATAATATTATATGCATTGATCTGAGCCTGTATATCATCAAACTCTTTGATGTACCATTCCTCTTGCAGTATCTTTGTTTCAGGAACTTCTTTCAAATCTTCTTCATGCAATTCAGCTTCCATTCTTCTATCAAGCTCTTCATCATGATCAAGTTTACTAAACTTTTTCTCAGCTTCACCAATACTATCTGATTCACTTTCTTCTTTTGAATCAGACTCTAATGGCTTCTTTCCTTTTAGCCTTGGATCAATTTTTGGCATTTTCCTCTTGAACCTAAGAGGTGGCTCTTCTTCACTTTGCTGTTTTTTCTAACCATAGATAACAATTCCTTTCTATACTGGTTTAGAAGCTTGAGTTTCTGAATCTTTTGGTTCATCAACTTGTGCTTCAGTAGTAGGTTGTTCCACCTATGTCTCTACTTGTTCTTGTGGATCAACAACTTGTTAATTAATTTTTTCTTTTTCGGGACATTATGTTGTGCTTCAATATCTGAAATCTCCATGACTTGAACTTGATCATCATCACCAACTTGTTCTTGTTGATGTTTTGTAATGTCTGCCTCCTTTTGCTTAGCTTTTTCAGCATAAGTCTTCTCCTTCAAATTCCATACGATTCTTTCCAAGCTAATATCTTCTCGAAAGGATGGAGTAGCACTTTCCTCAAAGGCTTGTTTTGAACAACTTTCTAGTACAACGGGACCTACAACTCCAGCGGTACTTGTTGTTGGTTTGCTGGTACTTGGTTCATACTTTCCGGTACCTCCAATCTTGCCGGTACTTAGGACATTACTTGTTCTTTCTTTAACAACTAGATTATCCTCTAACTCGTTGTTCCATAGAAACTGAGTCTTCAATATTTAGTTCCTCAGTCCTTTCAGGCTCTTCAACTCTTCTTAATTCATCAATGGGATGTGTATGAACCTCTTCTTGGACTGTTGCAACATACTCTGTCTCTGGTTCAGTCTGAGCTGAATCTCTTACTGGTTCCATGAACACTTAGTTGAAATCATGTTCTTATTCTTGTTCAGGTTGTGGTTGTTGTTGTGTTTGCTCTTGTAGTTGACTCTGAACACGAGTCATATCAATTGTCAAAATCTCTTCATTATTAGCTGGTGTACGTGGAGACTGAATATCTGCAACCATTACTGAATCTTCACTCATCAAAGGTCTATGTTGGTGTTTTTGTAGATTTTCTTGTTCATCATGTTTTTCCACCACATTATCTTCAAAGGTACATTCCATTCCAGCGTCATCATCCATTGCAACATCATCATCCAAGTTCATCCCCTCAATGTCTGCATCCTCAACATCTTTATCACCCATTCCAGAAGAAAGAATAACTTTGTCCAAATTCCTCCCCTGTTTGGATGCATTCTTATTTTGCTTCCTTAACCTTATTGCTTCTCTCCTTTCCTCTTTCATTTGAGCCTTATGAATAACCTATTGATGTCTGATCCAAGGATTGGATCTCCTCCTTAATTTCTTGAGTTTGGCTTCTAATTTAGCCATCTTTTCATCCTAGGCTGCTTTGGCTAGTTGCAAATCTTTGACCTGTTGAGCTAAAGATCTACACAAATTAGTTAGAGTAGAGAGATCCATAACATCATCATCCCCAAGAGGTGGTGAACAACTTGCATTAGGTGATGCATCAAATGTATGAACCATCTCATTAGAGACCTTGTGGTCTTGATGAAAAGAAGAAGTAAAAGGTGTTTCCTTTGCGGATTGAGAGGGAGTTTGCTGAGGCTCACTAGAAGAACTAGAAGCCTCACCCTCAGCTAGTTGTAACATCATTTGTGCAAACAATGGGGTCACTATCCCTGAAAGATTATTGCCTTTCTTATTCAAGAAGGCAAAAGTTCTAGAATTAAAAGTTGAGATAGCCCATGAACTTGATGAGGCAGGAAAGCCAGACACTTTCTCACTAATAAAAAATTATAAAAATCTAGGATAAATAAAAAATTCTTATTAGCCTCTAGATGTTTTAACATTTCTTCAAAAATCATTTTTCGAAAAGTTAAAAATTCATCCATCAATCAAACAAATACCTACAAAAGTAGTACTTGTAAAAATTTGATCAAAAGAAGTACTTTTTGGACTTAAACAGTGAATTATAGTATGAAAAAGTAACTTCCATTGGGGTGAAAGATATCCTTTAAAGAAAGTACGTGAGTCATGCCCCCTTATATCCCATACGATCTAACTATCATGTATATCCTGGTTGGGCAATCAGTCAATACCTTCAACATAATTAAATCAAAGTGAACTTTGAATATATGCTTCTGAGACCAAAACGGTCTTACCATGTATCTTTGCTTTTATGCAAGGTACATTGTAGCGAGTTATGGAAGAGACTCTCCTCCAAAACTGTTCCACAAGTAGTTTCGTAACACTAGGACTTACAGTAAGAGAAAACGCGATATGACTACTTGATAGAAAGCCAAGCATCTCATGAAACTCGCGATTGTCGTCATCCTAAGTCATGTTTTCCAACTGATCATGTTTAGAGATTAGTGGAGAAGCCGCTATTGACGAATTATTGATCGTTGGTGGAAAAATTAGGGTTATGGATTCGAGGAGATTATAGAGCAATTAGGCGTGTGAATTATGCAATTGGGTTAGGTTTATATAGGTTGAGAAAACTTATGGGTGAAGAAACCTCCAATTTTACATAATTTACCCTCGAGCGGTACGATCTCCCACAATAACCTAGCGGTACATAGTTTGCCCAGCGGTACGTCATTATGCCTACCGGTACATGTTTGCAAAGATGGTACCAAAAGTGAACCACCGGTACATACAGACTAAGTTCCATTGCAAGCTACCTTTCCTTGATCCATCCTTCCTAAAAAACATCACAAACAATCAAAAACTATATACAAAACATATGATTACAAAAATTTATAGTTAAATCCTCCCCTAAACACATGCAGTCTTACTGATTTAACATTCTAATATTTGTTACCAAGAACTCAAACCTCTTCACATCAAAGGCTTTGATCAATAAATCAGCTACATTGTTATTTGTATGAATCTTCAAAACTTGAATAAGCTTATTGTCATAGTCATCTCTGATAAAGTGTTGCCTAATTTCAATATGCTTGGTTTTGGAGTGGAATACTCGGTTCTTCACAATACATATAGTGCTTTCATTGTCAATGTTGATTTTGGTGTTCATGAAACTGAACCCATAATCTAACATTTGCTCATGAATCCAACACTTGTCCACAAAAATGAGCAACAACAACATATTCAGCGTTAGTAGTGGAAGTGGCAACAATGGTTTGCTTTTTACGTTGCCATTAGATAAGTCTTCTTCCAAGGAGTTGACAACATTATGTTGTGGTTTTCCAATCGTGATTTTCCCCAACATAATCACTATTAGAGAAATCTTCCAAGTCAAATGATGAACATATAGGATACCATAATCCCAATTTGGGTTGGCCTTTTAGATACTTGAAGATCCTTTTCACAACATGTAAGTGTAAAACCTTGGAATTGACCTGAAATCTTGAACAAGCACATACTGCAAACATAATGTATGGCCTTGATGCAATTAAGTACATAAGTGAGCTAATCATGGATCTATACAAGTGTAAATCCACATCCTTAGCATGCTCATCTTTGGATTATGACTTCTTGGTCTCAACTAGTATGCTTGCACTCTTAGACTCTATACTTTCAAATTTCTTCAATATTTCAACAACATACTTATCCTGACTGATAAATATTCCATCTTTCCTTTGCTTAACTTGAAATCCCAAAAAGAAAGTATGCTCTCCCATAGAACTCATCTGAAATATTCCCTTCATCAAATCATCAAACTCTTCACACCAAGACTTTTTGGTCGAACCAAAAATTATATCATCCACATACACTTACACAAGGACAATATCATTCTTATCATTCTTGGTGAATAGAGTCTTGTCAATGGTCCCCCTTCTGTATCTATTTTTGAAAAGAAAAGTGGAAAATTTTGTATACCAGGCTCTAGGAGCTTGCTGTAGACCATATAGAGCTTTGATCACCTTGTAGACCTTGTGAGGGTGCTTGAGGTTTACAAAACCAGGAGGTTGTGACACATACACCTCCTCATCAATAATGCCATAAAGAAATGGACTCTTTACATCCATCTTATAGACTATAAACCCTATATATAAGGCGAAGGTAAAAAAATAACCTAATGGCTTCTATTCTTGCCACATGAGCAAAAACCCATCACAGTCTGTGCCTTCTTCTTTGCTGTAGCCTTGGGTACCCACTCTTACCTTATTTCTGACTACAACACCTCTTTCATCCTTTTTGTTCTTGTAGACCCATCTAGTTCTAATAACTCTTTAACTAGATGGTAAATCTACAAGAACCCATACCTTTTGCAAATTAAATTGCAAGAGCTCTTCTTGCATAGCATCCACCTAACTTTCATCTTCACGAGCCTGAGAAATCTTCTTGGGCTCTACATGTGATAAGAACCAAGAAAACAGATAATGTTGTGTATCTTTGTGATTATTTCTTTGTTGTTTATGAATATAGATGAACAATGCATGTTCTTCATTGGTTGTTTTCACTTGTCTTCTGGTCTAGACTGCTGACTTTTGATTTCCAATAATTTGCTCTTAAGGATGAATGATGTGTATCCTATATGTGGGAATAGGATTGACTGGAACTTCTGTTACCAAATTAGTAAAGTCAGCCATTTCACCCTCATCGTCATAGAAAGAACTAGATAAAATACCCTCCTTTGGACTTGCATGAATGGCTTCATCATCTGAGGACTCAAAATGATCAAAGGCATCCTCTAAGGGTTCTTCAGTAGTACTTGCATGAATGTATTTATCTTTCAATAAATCAAAGCGCCAAATAACTTTTTCACAAGTATTAGGCTTGGCCCAGCGGTACTTGACTTGAAAACTCCTTCTTTAATGCAAAGCAATGCCTAAAAAACATTGTTAGTATTAATTCACTGGACTTGAAAACTCCTCTATTAATGTAAAGCAATGCCTAAAAACATTGTTACTATTAATTAATCTTTCTTAGTTTTGATCACGATAAATTACAAAGACATTTATTGTCAAACACAATCATAAAATGAATTATCTAACAAACACTATCATCAAGGTAATAATCATTACACTAACATATCTTAATCATGATTAGTGATCATAAAAGTGATTAGACTTAAAACTTACCTTTGTCAAATGTAACAAAAGATTTTTAATAAACTTTATTTTTAAGAAAATGTTTTATTAAAATGAAAATGTAAATTTGAATATGGCATATTCCAAATGCCATAAGAATATCCTTTGAAGGTTTAAACAGCCTTAGATATTTCAAATTTACTAAAAGACAAAAAGGAACGTAGTCTACTCTCCACGGTTCCTTAAGTGCCTACGATGTTCCCTATCGATAAGGAACCGCCTGCGTAATTTAGGAACCGCCCCCAGATAGCCGTTGGTATTTGTCTTCTATAAATAGTGGATCAAATCTACATTTTCATTAACCCTTTTTGGACATCTCTTTCACCCTTCTTTCTCCTATCGAATCCTAGTCATTTGTAAATGATCACTTAATGTGTTAAGTATGTTTACTTATGATTATATTCTTGATCTCCTTCTTTACCTTGTCCAAAGAGAAGATCACTCGCACACTTGTGATGTGATTAAAGATGAAGCATTGATGAAGATCACCTTCTCCTAAAAGATGTAGTCATGTTTATCATTTGTTTATTTGTTTGTCTTGTGTAGATCCAATATATTTGTGAATACTTGGACGAGTTGTGTTCATCCAAGCTATGTGTAAATACTTGGATTAGAGTTGTGTAAATCCTTTGCATATGTGTGTGCTTGGATTTGTGTTGTGTAGATCCAAGCTACATGTGTGTACTTAGATATGTTTAGTTGAGTTGTAATAATTTGTGTTAGTTCTCACTAAACTATAAAGTGATGTGGTTGTGTCTTGTGAGTTCTCACTAAACTATAAAGTGATTTGTAGTTGTGTTGTGTGAAGTTCTCACTTATCTCCAAAGTGAAGAGTCGTGAAGATTGGTTCTAGCTTTCGATTAGAACTCGACATCTATCCTTGTGTCGGAAAATGGTGAAGTAGGCGACGTTGTGAAGATTGGTTCTAGCTTTGGATTAGAACTCGACATTTAGCCTTGTGTCGTAAAATGGTGAAGTGGGCGACGTTGTGTAGATTGGTCCTAGCTAAGATTAGGTCTCCATGTTTAGCTTAGTGTCAGAAAATAATGTAAGCGTCGTTGTAAGGTTTTCTCCGCCAAGAAGGGAGCTTGTGGATATAGTGGAAATCTCGAGTAAGGTGTACTCGAGGAGTGGAGTAGGAACGAGGATAGTGCCTCGTTGCCGAACCACTATAAATCTTGGTGTCTTCCTACTAGGTTGTTTCTTTCCTTACTCATTACTTACATTCAACATCAATACACTTATTACTTATTGTTAATGCTTTAGAATTGAACCTAACCATTATGCAACTAGCTTTCAAGTAAAAGATAGTTTTGGCACTCACCTAATTGAAAGGAATTTTAATTAGGAGATTAATTAATAAGAAACTATTCAACCCCCCTTCTAGTTTCTACAATTGGTATCAGAGCGATGGTGACACACGATCTTTGAAGTATATTGTACCTTAAAATTTGGATCGATCCATTGCCTCCTCAAATTAGAAGGTTAAGTTGTACTAAAGTTTTTCTTTGGTCAAAACTATTTTTTGCTGAAAATAACTCTTTTAAATTGATAATATTGCATCTCATTTAGATTAGTAGTATTAATGCATTTTAGATTTACTCTTAAAATGTATCTACTAGTTTGCATCTTGTTATGTGTAGGTACTCATGAAGATGAATCATTCAATTGATTGTGGATTGAGTTACTTACACTTCTAGAAGACTCATCTTCTTTGATTTCCAGCATCATTGAATGATGATATCAATATGGATAAGAGTGATACTAGTCTTTGAAGACTTAGTAGTCACTATTAGTCATAATTGGGCTTTGGATTGGTTCCTTGAAATCTTGGAATGCAATTTGTGGCTAAGGTACGCTTTCGTTCTTCCACACGCCCTACTGGTCATTCTTTTGATCATTAATTGACTATATGATTGTTCTTGGCATCCTTGCCTTGACATTTATTTGTGGTTTGTGATTCTTTCCTTTTTCCCTCTCAAACCTTCATTGCTTGGATACTTGACTCACTATGGAGATGTAGGATGAGTTAGTAGAAGCTTAAAGTATCAAGCATGATTTTTATGGTTTAAACCCTTACGGCTAGAAGGCCCAATATCATGTGTAACTTATACAATTAAGCTCATCTCTAGGATGATTGGTGAATCCCTTGAGATACCAAACTACTTCATTAAGTTGTAGGTGGATCTTACACATTTGGAATTAAAATATTCCAAGGATATTATTATTGTTAATCCTAGCAATAATTATCCGAGCATGTGGGAGAGAAAATGAATCTATACTTTGCTCACATTTTGAAATAGAATAAGACTACTCTTGAAAATGATCTTATTCTATGTATCAAAGTTGCTTGGTATAGTTGATGAGACTGCTTTTATACATAGTCTCATCGTCCAAAAAGGGCTTTAAATGCATAAAATATCATGAAATTGGCCAAATATATGCTTGTGTTTGTTGCTTGTGTATTTTAGGTACGGATATTGACAAAATGACAAAAGATCACAAGAATCATACAAAAACGAACACAGGAAACGATGCCGCACATTGAACCAAGCCCTAATGAAGAATTTTCCAAGACAAACCCTTGAAGATTTGAAGATTATGCAAGAAGGGTCCTTCAATATTGAAGAATTGACACTTTAAACCCTTGTATCTTCATAATTACAAGATTGGTCCCTAATGTTTGTCAATATTGCAAAAAGGGCCTTCCACTTTGAAGAATTGGCAATTTTAGTCCCTCAACAAAACTAAATTATCAAAATTAGTCCTCCTAAAAGTCAAAGATACCATGAAGGACTTCAAGTTACAAGAAATTACAAGTTTGCTCCTTTAAATATGTCAAATTACCAAAAGGACCCTTGACTTTGAAGAAATGACAAAAATGGTCCCTCATAGATCATGACTTGGCAAATTCAGTCCTCTAAGAAGTCAAACAAATAAGTCAAGACCATTACCTATGAAGAAAATGCCAAAACAGCCCTTCAAGAATCAAGAATTGGCAAGAAATACTCCTGAAATCACTTTACAAAACTTTTTGGGGAAAAAGTGTGAAAATAAAAACTTCAATTACAAAGGATTCGAGTTTGTAGCTGTATTATTTACAAGTGAAAAGAGAAAGGAAGATAAGGGACCAAAATGGGCAGACATCCACTCTTACCTAGACCAACCAGAACACGCCACCTCACCATACTCACTCTCTCCTCCAATCAGAATTCACCATGCTTCCACCTCACCAATCCACTCAGATTAATATTTAACTAATCTGACATATTAGTTAATTATGGCGCCTAACAACAATTTATAATCAAAAATGGATTAAACAGACATGTTCATCATGTTCTTCATGGATTTGGGTATTCCTTAATTATCATGAATTAGCCCTTAATCTTTTCCAGATTAATGATTAAGGTGCTAATGAACATAACCAAACCTTAATATTGGCCACCTCACCACTCACATGTCCACATGGGACCTCCCCTGCTACGCCTTTGAACAAGAAGACAAAACAGTGACAGCCATCCAACGTTCAAGATTGAAGCTTGAAACTTAAGCTTGTTTTAAGCCTTTGATGCTATTCCAACAACTCACACCTCAACTACATGCCAAATTCGGTCACATGATCCTCAAAATATTCAAACTTTCAAAGGGAAAATTGGGAACTTCACAGCTTTAGGGTTACATTTTTAGCTTCTTAGCATTAGTTTGTAGCCTATATAAAGGCCTTAGGGTTTCACTTTGAGCCCTGCTCTTGAATTTTCCTTGTTCACTTTTCTGTAAATCATATATTCAGTTTAATGAAATGTGTTTGAAAGTGTGAAGAAAGCTCAAGTGCCAATCATTATATCTGCTTATTATTGTTGCTTGTTAACTATTCTTGAATCCTAAAACCTGTTTTTAAAGGAGTGTGCAAAAGTTTGCATATTTTCCTTGAATCTTGATATTTTGCTAAGTCTTGTTCAAACCTTGGAAATCTTGGGCTATAAAGCTGATCATAGCATCCTGATATTGTGATATCAAGGTGTTGTGAAGCTTATAACTTGGGGATAATCAAGTATGGGGAACTAAGGTTGCATTAATCAAGTTTTTCCACTTTTCTGATTTTGATATTTTGCTTCTAACTTTGTTAAATCTTAGCAGGAGTTTGTGTGGAAGCTTGTGCTTGTTCTTGCTAGCAAATAAGCTCAAAATTCGTGGGTGTGGATGTACATCCATGAGGTTTGCACCATTCTACCCAAAATATGTTAAAAAATTAGATTTTTGGTGATTTTGTGTGCTACTTGTGTTCTTGCTGAATTTGTGGTCTAATCTTGTTCAATATTGCATATTATACTTGTTACTGTGTTTGATTGTGCTTGGGTGGTCTTTAAATACACTTATACTTGTTTCAAATTGATTTGAAAAAGATAAGGGGTGTTTGGGATTATCTGTTTAAGATCATAAGTTGCTATTGTGTTGTTGAAAGTTGTTGTTTATGCTTGTTATCTGTTATCTACTTGGTTGAGAACTAAAACCTGCAAGTTATTGGGTTTAAAACCTTGAATCAAAGATTGTGCTATAACTTATTGATTTTGACTGTTTTTAACCTAATATTTTGGTAATACTTAGAGTATATGCATGTTTAGGGATATAAGCTGTTAAATCAAAGTTTTCATAACATATCTAAGAGATTTGGGTGTTTGAATTTGGCTTGTTGGTCAAATACATCAGCAAGTGTTCATAACTGCATGTTCATAGTTCATCAGTAACTTTTTGTGCTTGAATCTTGATCTAGGCTTTGAATCAGTGCATGAAACCTGTTTAAAGTTGTTCATTTAAGTTTATTATAGCTTGTGTGTGCATTTGGTGAAGTTTGGCTGGCTGAATTGTGCTATAAGTTCTTATTGAACCATAACTACTTATTTGTTCATGTCTGGGGTAGATCTAGTGATGTTTTGAATTAACTGTACTAATTGGCTGATTGTGATTGTGTTTTTGTGATTTCTATTGACTCCTTATGATTAACTGATCATTTGGGTGCCTTTGTGAAACTTGAATCCACAAAAAAGTCACTAAAGACAAATAGTCAAGAAAGTCAAGCAGTGGAAAAAGTTTCCACTGCTCAACACCCAAAACTAGCCCCTTCTAGTGTTAATTTTGATCCAGCTTATTAATAAGCCATATTGGCTTATTTAGACCTGCAACAACTTATTTTTTGTGATCAATCTTCCTCATTTGACCCATTTGTTTGAACTGGAGCTTATCAGACCTTGACTTTGACTTTTTGCTAGAAAACTTATAAAGTTGACTTTTAATTAAGTGCTTATTTGGTTATTCCAGCTTTTTGAGTGTGTTTATTGAAAAACTTTTTGTTGATTAAGCTTAGTTAAGTCATTTAAAAGCTTTTGAAAGTTGAATCAGCTCTTGGGGTGGCCTAGAACTCGAAAACGACTATTTTGTCATTTTGTGAAGATAGCTTTTTGCTTTTTCAGGCTTATTCCTTGTGCTTATTTCAAATTTCTTTTTACAGAACTCTTAAGTAACTCAAAAGAAGCTTGTGTGTCTAATTTGAGCTTATGGCATCAGCTTATAGCTTAATGGGCCAAAAAGCCCATTAAGAATAAGCTGCTTTAAAATAAGCTAGCTTATACTCATTCTCAGCTTTTGGGCCTTCAGAGTTTTGTGTTTAAAATCAAATTTTGAGTCAGAATGGAGTTTTTGGGCTTATTTGGACAACATTTTTCTTATTGGGCCTTAAAAAGCCCATTAAGCTAACTGTTTGTACTTTTGGCCCATTCTAGGCCCATTAGGGGCATTTAGGTAATTTCAACTTCATTTCTGTGTTTATTAGGTTAAAATAAGCTAGTTTGCAACTTTTTAGAATTTTTATAAATTTTGGATTTTTATTATTATTTTATTATTAAAAATTAAAATTTAGATTTTTCAAGTTTTTATATTTTTATTAGGTTAAATATATTAAGTTAGGAATTTTACAATTTTTACAATATTTTTATTGTCCTTAGATTAATTTCTATAATGTTTTTAAGTTTAAATAGTTTTTAATTGTTTTTAAATAGTTTTTATTAGTTTTAAATTTAGTTAAGTCATTTTAGAGGTTTAAAATTGAAAAAATATCATTTTGGGCTTTTTGTTAATTAAATTGATTTTTTGTGCTTTAATTAGCATTAAAAAATTATTATTTAATTAAATAAAAGGTTTAGGTGATTTTTGATTTTTTGTAAACTCTAATTACATTATTTAGGATTTATTTCAATTTTCAAGGAATTTTTAGGGTAAATGTTTTATTTTGCTACTTTTTACGGTTTTACGTGTACGACATTCGTCTTTGTTTAAATTCGTCATCGTAACCATCATTCTCTTCTTATCTCATTTCTATTTTCTTTTCTCATAATCATAATCACATGATTAATCATCTCTTAACACAACACACTAGCCTCCTTGGGAAATGAACTTTGAACCACATTGGTCATTAGTGCTTGGTTTTCCTAAACCGACACTTAATACTTTCCCTATTTTGCTCTCTTTTCCTAAAGAGGTGTGAAAACCACTACATTAATTTTGGCTCCGCTGTCGGGGAGGCGTGTTGTGTTTTGATTTGGCAATTGTTGTTTTTATATATAGCCATAATAGTATTGGCATTAGTAGCACTCTACTAATACGTATTATCGGTTTTCTTTTTTTGTATGAATATTATTAATATATTGTATACGTAGAACAATAAATTCACAAGTACTCCAAAAGTGTGGAAACACAACCTTGACTTGGGAGGTCATTACCCAATCATTGTATTCGAATCTCAAACAATAAAGAAAAGTCAAAAATAGATAAATACTTTCGTGAAGCTAGATTTTGAAAAATACAAACTATAAGGTAGGTATAAGGCGGGTATTATAAAATATACCCTAAGGAAAAAGGCTCTTAAGTGCTTCGCGCCGAGGGTTTTGCCGCTTGCTTGTGAGTATTTTGAGATTGAAAGCTAATCGAGGGTTTTGCCGCCCAAAGTATTATTAAATATCATATATACTTTCTTGGTTTCATTGATTAAACCCTCTTGAACGTTTTGGTGTTCCACCAACGTTCTAATGTCATCGAAGGCGTTCACTTCACGTGATAATTTTCATTCCTTGAGGCTTCTTTAATCAAGAGATTTGATTAAGGAGGAGATTTGTAGATTTTGGTCTACTTAATACAATCACAAAAATCCAAAAAAAGTAAAAACAATCAAAAACCACAAAAAAATGGAAAAATACAAAACACTAAAAAGAATCTTCTTTGCTCATCCCCTCGTTGTACGTGATGTTTATGCAAACCCGCAACCAAGCAAGACGTGCACGTAAACGAAGAAACCGAAAGGAGTCAACACCTACTCCTAATCTTTCTAGTGAGGAGTCTCCTATTGATGAACCTATCATAAGAGAATAACCAACCATGGAGAATCAAACTATGCTGGAGTTACTTCAAGCACCCACCAAGGGTTATGGAGAGGCTATTGTAATTCCCGCTATCCTTGCGGAGAATTTTGAAGTGAAAACGGGTTTGTTGTCGATGATCCAAAACAACAAATTCCGTGGTGATGAAAAGGACAACCCGCACAACCATATCCGCCAATTCAATCGTCTTACCGCCACTTGCAAATTTAAGGATGTTGCTAGTGACTCGATTAAGATGATGCTTTTTCCGTATTCCTTAGCGGGGCCCGCAAAAATTTGGTTAGAGAAAGAGCCACCCAATTCTATATTGACGTGGAAGGATCTCGTTTCAAAATTTGTGAACCAATTTTTTCTGCCCTCTAAGACTACGCATTTGAAAAGCGAGATTTCAAATTTTTCAAGAATTTAATGAGAGTTTTTCAATGGCTTGGAATAGGTTTAAGGAAATGTTACATGAGTGTCCTCATCACGGTTTTTTCGACTTGCATCAAGTTGACATGTTTTACAATGGACTTAATGATCATGAAAGGGATTATCTAAATGCCGTCGCGGGTGGTAATTTTTTGTGTAAAACGGTTGAGGAAGCTTTGGTGATAATTGAAAATAGATCTAAGGTGTATAGTCCTCGTAGCACGTCGAGTGTTCGTAAGGCTTCGTCTTCGGCTTCACCTTCTTCGTCTAATACCATCGATGCTTGCCAAATTGAGGCGAACTTGGAAAAAAAATCTTTGATAAGCTTAAAGGACTTTTAATTGAATTCAAAGTTGGAGAACAAAGTGCTCCCGCTACGGCTAAAGCGGTTGAGGCTTCATGTATGTATTGTGGTGGAGGTCATGATTTCTCCGAGTGCATTACCAACGGTGGTAACACTTCGAGTGCCTACGCGACCACGGGAACTTACAACCAAAACGGTCAAGTTACCCGCTCTAATCAATTGACTCCACTGGGTTTTGCTTCAAATCAAAATGCTAACAACGACTATCGAAACAATCAAGTTGGTTTTAAAAACAATTACAAAGGAAACTATGGGAATCAAGGGGCTAATAATCAAGTTTCAAACAAAAATCAAAGTGATTTTCAAAAAAACAAAGGTTTGCAAACTTTGAAAGATCTTCCAAATGAATTTGTTGAATACGCCAATGGAAACGATGCTAGGTTTGACAACATTCAAAGAGAAATCATTAGCCTAAGATCCGAGTTTAAGAACGACTTGAAAAAGGAGTTGAAAAATGAGTTAGCAAATGAGCTTAAAATCCATACAAACAAAATGGAAGGAAATGTAACTAGGTTACAACAAAAAATGGAACAAGGGAAACATGAAATTAAGCAAGAAATGATTAAGGCCGAGAAGAGGCAATCCATGTTTGAGGACAAAATTTCATCTATGTTTTAGGAAATTATGTGCAAACCGTCTTCGAGTAGTCTTCCTAGCAATACCATATCGAACCCTAAGGGAGAGATGAAAGCGATTACCACACGTAGTGGTAAGACACTTAAGGAACCGACTCCTCAACCAATAGCTCCTACGGAGGATGCAATTGAGGAAGAACCCGAGGTGGTGGTCGAAAAGGAGCATGTCCCAATCCCATGAAGTACCGCTCATGCCACACCTACGGTTGACCCATTACCACATTTGGAACCCGAGATTCCAAAGGCTATGCCTATGCCTCAACCCACACCCCCTTTGCCCTATCCATCGAGATTTAGAAAGGAGAAACGTCAAGAGCGCGACAATTACCAATTTGAGCTTTTTATGAAAATGTTTCGTGATTTGAACTTTAATATGAGTTTCGCCGATGCTTTGGTCATGATGCCTCGATTTGCCGCTAACTTTAAAAGTATGTTGAACAACAAGGAGAAATTGCAACAATTATCCAGTTGTTCATCAGTTTATCTTAACCGCATACCTCAAAAAGTCGGTGATCCCGGTAAATTCTTGATCCCTTGTGCAATCCAAGATATGGAAGAATGCTATGCCTTGGCCGATCTTGGTGCTAGTATTAACTTGTTGCCACTTGCAATCTTCAAGTCGCTCAATCTTCCTAATCTTACTCCTTCACTAATGTCTATTGAGTTGGCTGACCATTCCACGATTCCCGCATGTGAATTGGCGGAGAGGTTTTTGTGAAAGTGGGAAAGTTCTATTATCTTGTAGACTTTATCGTTGTCGATATCCCCACGGATCCTCAAGTTCCTCTCATTTTAGGTCGTTCGTTTTTAGATACGTCTATGGCTTTGATTGATGTGCACGCTAGAAAGATCACCTTACGTTTCAACGACGAGGAACTTGTTATAAACGCAACTCAAAACTCTACAATTTCTCATGTTTATTCTGTTGAAACCATAAACCTCGTTGATATGATTGACGTTGTTTGCAAGGAATTTTCACAAGAAGTTCTAGGTTTTGGTGATGATGAAAATAGTGGCAATCCCACTATGTTAGATCCCATTCTTGATAATTCGACACCAACCTTCACTCCATTTGAAGGTGGTGGTTTTACGTTGGAAGAATTCAATGTTCCACGTACTTGTGACGAAGACCTCGACAATGATGAGGAATTCTCGATATCAAGGATTTTCTTAACGATTTCCCATTTCCTCCACCCGAGGAGGTTATGAGTATCGAGCCCAAATCTTCAATTAAGGAACCACCTATCCTCGAGTTGAAAGATTTACCTCCTCATCTCGAATATGTCTTTTTGGAGGAGGGCGACAAGTTGCCGGTTATTATTTCGAAAGAACTTTCAAATGATGAAAAAACCGCACTTGTCGATATTCTAAAGGATCACAAAGGGGAAATTACGTGGAAGTTATCCGACATTAAGAGGATCGATCCTAAATTTTGTACCCACAAAATCTTAATGGAGGAGGATTACAAGCCCGCAATCCAATATTAAAGGAGGGTGAACCCCAAAATTCACGAAGTCATCAAAAAGGAGGTCCTAAAACTCCTTGACGTGGGAATGATTTACCCTATTTCCGATAGCCCTTGGGTGAGTGCTATTCATTGTGTCCCTAAGAAGGGAGGAATGACCGTTGTGCCAAACGATGCCAACGAGTTAATTCCCACTAGACTCGTGACCGGATGGAGAGTGTGCATTGACTATCGTAAGTTGAATGAAGCCACTCGAAAAGACCATTTTCCCTTGCTCTTCATGGACCAAATGTTGGAGCGTCTTGCGGGAAACGATTTCTATTGCTTTTTAGATGGTTTTTACGGTTATTTCCAAATCCCTATCGATCCTCATGATCAAGAAAAAACTACGTTTACGTGTCCATATGGAACGTTTACCTATCGTAGAATGCCATTCAGACTTTGCAATGCACCGGGAACCTTTCAAAGGTGCATGATGGCTATTTTTCATGATATGATCGGGAAGACGGTGGAAGTCTTCATGGATGACTTTTCTGTGTTTGGTAGTTCGTTCACTTCGTGTTTGTCGAATCTTGAGAGAATGTTGAAACGTTGTGAGGAAACCAACCTTGTGCTTAATTGGGAAAAATGTCATTTTATGGTTAAAAGTGAAATCGTCTTAGGGCATAAGGTTTTGAAAGCGGGGATTGAGGTAGATCAAGCTAAGGTAGACGTCATCGCCAATTTACCTCATCCCAAAACCGTTAAGGGAGTTAGGAGTTACCTAAGCCACGCCGGCTTTTATCGTCGATTCATCAAGGATTTTTAAAGATCTCTCGACCTATTACACATCTCCTTGAAAAAGATGCACGTTTTGTCTTTAACGAAGATTGTGTACGAGCCTTTGAAATCCTTAAGAGGAAACTTACCGAAGCTCCCATTCTTATTGCTCCAAATTGGAACCTCCCCTTTGAGCTCATGTGTGATGCTAGTGACTACGCTATTGGGGCCGTATTGGGGCAACATCATGGAAAGCACTTCTTGCCTATTCACTATGCTAGCAAGAGGATGACCGAGGCTCAACTAAAATACACTACAACGGAGAAGGAATTCCTTGCCGTGGTGTATGCATTTGATAAATTCCGACCTTATCTCGTCTTGACGAAATGCATAGTGTATACGGATCATTCGGCTATCAAGTATCTTATGGCTAAACAAGATGCAAAGCCGAGATTACTTCATTGGATTCTCCTCCTTCAAGAATTTGATCACAAAATCGTTGACAAAAAAGGAGCCGAGAATCTAGCGGCCGATCATCTTTCTCGTTTGGAAGATCCTCACCAAAGTGTTTACGAGCCCAAGGAAATCACCGAAACATTTCCGCTCGAGACACTTGGTGTAGTGAATTCTGTGACAACCCTGGTTTTGAGGTTCGTCACTTAGTTTTATTTTGTGCTAGTTACGTGTCTTTACGTGTTTATGTGCTTATTGGTGGGTATAGATTGTGGTTTGGATATCGTTTCCGGTACGGGGTACCTTGTGAGTGAAACGATGTGAGATGATTTCATGTTCATGAGCTCACATGGTAGTGACTATGAAATGAGATGGTGTTATTTAGTGGTTTTACGTATACGTATATGTATTATAGAAAGTCGTATTTTTACGATTTACGGTTTAGCATTTAGAGGTCTCGGATGAGGTAATTAGTCATATGGATATTTTTCGGGATGGTTTTAAGTCATTTAGGACTTAGTTATAAAGTTTATTTCAAAATTTGAGATTTTTTATAAAAGTGTATATTTTACGACTTTTACGGTAAAACGCGTAAATTTGACTAGTTTTACGGTTTTGAGGTTTTGGAGGCTTTAGGAGCTGAAATAAATTAAGGGAAATTAAGGTAATATTATTATTACAATTATTAATAATAAAAAAAGAAAAAAAAACGAATTGTAGGGGTTGTTGGGTCGGTTTGGACGCAAGAAAGAAAGGAAAAAAGGGAAAAAAGAGAAAAAGGCAAGTGTAAATGGGCTATGGGTTGGACTTGGGATCACCCATACCCTATATAATGTGTTATCTAAAAACAAAAACACATTATTTTTCTCCTGGAAGTTGAATCCGTCGGTTTACAGAGATGTTTTATGGTTTTCATTATTATTTTTTTTTCATCTTCCATTGAATTAAAGGTAAAACCTTCATAAACCTTTTTAATTAAATTGTTTTTATGTTTATTTAATCATCTTATGATGGATTTAGGTTTGGGTTTAATATAAAAACAGCAAATTAATGTTGTATTAATCATAATATGATGATTACATAAATTAGGGCTTGTAATTAGAGGGATTAGCGTTAATTAATGAGGTTGATTTTGTTAAACCCGTTTTTTAAAAACTAGGCAGAATTTTGAGTCAATTGTTTTGATCATATCGGGAGTTCTAGGAACATTAAAGATGCGATCCAAGTATCCCTGAAAAGGTAATTGAAGTGGTTTTCCAATGCAAGAAACGAGAACTAAATTGGAGGTCGGGAAGTGGGTCAAAAACAGGTTACAACAGTCGTAGGTCAAAACAGTTTTGAATTCAGCCTGTTTTCTTTTTAAGTTTTGGGTTGTTTGGGGTAATTAGGGTTGCATTGGGATCTTCTCACGAACATGAGAGATGATTTATATATTATAGTAAGTATCTGCACTTGGGCTAAGTTTTTGGTTTCGGGTAAGACCCCCTAATTGTAACAAACTTTTCATACGTTTAATATCAGTAAATTTTGGATAGGTAGCAATATATATACATATATCGGGGCCTTAACAGTAGCTTTAAGGTTAGGGAAAGTGGGAGGTTTTAGCTAACATATGTAAAAGTATGAATATTCCTTTTACATAAACCATGAGTATGTTTAAGTGGACGTTTGACTTAAAGTTTTGAGACCTAAAATTTGGGACTGTTTTGTGTAAAATATTAACGGGATAGTTATTAAACTTAACCAAGTTAAGGACTTGTTAGGGAAGGGTAATGGGGTGTTTAGAGCATATAATTGGGGTATTTATATGAGAGGAGTTTAGATGTCCATCATAGGTTGATGAGCCATCTTAGTGATTGGTTCATGTATTGATTGCGTGTTTTTGGTTTGTTAGCTTGTTGCTAGTGCGAGGACTTGTGAAGAAGCAATCAGGTGAGTTTCATAGTCCCATTTTTATTATTGATTTTGACTTCCAGATGGGATGGAAGAGACACTGTGTTGATTTATTTTCTAAATTGATGCTGTGAATGTGTTTGTGATTTGAGATGGACTTGTGTGTACATTATGTGATTAACTGCTATGTGGTTCTTATTTGTTAATGACAAGGTAGTGGCCTTGGGATAGGTACATAGCGTGATCGTCTATGGGACCAATGGTTAATGACAAGGTAGTGGCCCTGGGATAGGTACATAGCGTGATCGTCTATGGGACCAATGGTTAATGACAAGGTAGTGGCCTTGGGATAGGTACATAGTGTGATCATCTATGGTACCATGATGTTTGGTAAGGCTGTGGGCCTTGGATTTGGTTTGAAATGTTTGATCTTGAATTGTTAGTTGTTGATGCATACTTGTAACACATCGTCCATATTTTATTGTGTTGGTGTTTGTTATTCACAGCATGTAACTGATTTAGCGTTGGAGTCTAAACCTATGACTCTCACCAACTTTATGTTGACGTGTTTTAGTGTCTCTTTCAGGTGTGAATGTGGTTAAGCTTGAGGATAGAAGTGGCTAGACTTGGATGCATTAGGATTGCATATAGAAGGAGATCCCCGTTCCTTTTTAGTTTAACTTCATGTTTTTTTTTATAAGTGATACATGTTGGCATCTATATGTTTGTTTGGTTTATGTTTATTGTTTGTCTTGGGTAAGCGGTAGGACTGTTACCTACTTACCTAGACTCCTGCTATGTTGAGATATTGTCATGACCTTTGTGTCGCCATTTATGACATTATAGTTGCATTTTAGTTTTCTCTATAGAGACACCGTTTGTTGTGATGATATCCATACGTCGCGCCCCATATTCCGCCATGGTGGGGTGTGACAGAATGGTATCAGAGACAATGGTTATAGAGAACTAGGTTGCCTTGTCGCGTAGCCTAGTCTATAGCTTAAGGGTCCCTGCATATAGGCGTCATAGGAGTATGTGTGCATTTTATTATAATTGATGTGTTTGGATGTTATTTATTACGATGTTTTGACTAGTATGATTTGAACCATAGTAAGTTCATACTTAGCCACATGTTATTTTTCTTTTCGGGATGTGACTAGTGCTGGTTGAACCATAATCATCCACGCTAGTCACTGTTGTATTTTGCTTAAATTGTACATTATAGTACATAATTTGGTACAAGGTAGTTTCTATCTTTTGTTGAGTTATTTTATATACCTGAGGTATGTTATTTTTGTTTTGATGTTTAAGTCATGTTCCCTAAGAATCGTGTGGTGGTTCGAGTTACTAGGAGTACATGGGTAGGAAGGATTTTTAGCTGTTTCCACTCTTATGGGCGACATGACTTATAACTATGTTATTTTAATAGATGGAGTTTTGGACTTTATTGTTTATGTGGTTATGAGCTTATGTGAGTAGATGGATTTATGTGTTATATGTTGTATTAATCCTTATAAGTGTCATCATAGGAGGGACTGCATTGGGGAAAGGGTAATTGTATAAGTATGGTGGCCAACATAGTTATACAAGTATCACAACTTCAATGCGTTCTCAAGTATGATTGCATGAAAGAGGGTTAGTACATGCTTGTATATGATGAGATGTAGAGTTTGGGTATACGTATAATATATGGGTTTATGTAATGGCTGCCTATGAGATGGCTATTGTTCTTTTTGGTGTTATATGTTTTGGGTTATAGTTGTGTTGTGTGATTATGGGGTCACACGATATGGTTTGGTTTTGGAGGTGGGCTTTATGCCTTGTTGTGGCACGGTGAGATGGTGATTTCTCGTATGGAAAAACGAACGTATTTGATTGACTTGAAATGTATGATAACGAGTATGTTTGGGAGATTCGATAGATATATATATGCGGATCTATATATACTACTACGTGTTAGGTTATGGTATATGGTCGTTCACTAGTTATTATAACTTGAACGTACCTTGTGTTTGTCGTGTTTCATGGTGCTGGAATTTGTTGGAGTTCCAACGATGTTTTGAATCTTTTGAAGTGTGTCTTGTAGCATATTCTTTGAGTTTCGTATTTCACGTGTACATTTTAAAATGGTGTTCTTGGTTTAAGTCTGTTGGAATAACTTTGGATTCCTTTGAAATAATGAAATCTCTTGGTGTTGGGTCTTACATTTCTTTTGGTCGGTATATATTGAGAAAAAAGGGGACTTGGAAATATATTATAGGGTTAGATAGTTGGTTGTATTCGGTAAAATAAGGGTAAGGTGTTGGAGTCGTGTTTGAAACAAGATGTAACATAAGATTTCTTTTTAAACAACACTTATATATTTCAAATTCTAAAAGACTTTCTTTGAAATAAAGCGAAGTAAAAATTCTTTCTACCTACATAGTTTATATAATTGAGTTTGACCGATTTATGTCATTTTTAATTATTTATACAAGGTTAAATTGAGTTTATGAAGATTTCACATACAATTATATCTGTCATTTAAAAGGATTACATTGATCACTAAGTTTATTCTTTAGTTTTTAAAGCAACTAGTATAAAACTGATTTGGTCATAACTTGTTCATTTTTAGAGCTTTTTGAGTGATTCAAAATCCAAAAATTATGTACTCGGAACGTACTTTTCAAATATTCAGAATGTATAGTCATGGGATGTCAGTATCCTGGCCGAAATTACTGTACAAGTGTCGGGTTAAAGGTTGAGCTTTAAATAGTAGTTTATTTTTTATGATTTGGGATGCACGGGATACCAAGTTTTTGAGTTGAGTTTTGACTTCGTCAAGAGGGTTATTTGTAGATTGTTTGAGTCACATAGATGTGGGAGGTAATAATTAAAAAAAAAGATATATATTCTTTTGGAAAAGTCGATCTTTTGCACGGTTTAAAAAAATATGTCGCGGGGCGTAATATGTTTGGTTGCCATTGGGTGTTTCTTGGATTATTTTTCGTTGTCATGGGTCATTTTGAATTGATACACGTTTTGGGTTTGAGTTTTCTTTTGAGACTCGTGGTTTTTGACTTGTTTTAACTGGTAGACGTGAAATGTCGTTAGTTATCCGTTGGTTTGATTCGTTGATCGTATCTGATGGATTTAGGATGTAGCTTTGGTTTCGTATTGTTCTGGAGCGTTGAGGTAGTCTTATGAAAGACTTGGTCACGCCTACACGCTTAAGTAGGTGACCATGAGAGAACGGTCGAAATACCCTTAGTGGGGAGGAAAGAAGTTCGTAGACGAACTAACGTGGTCATGAGGTCTCTTAGGAGTACCAAGGAGATGAATAGAGATTTGTGGGATACCAGCACAAGTAACGTGCCATAGAGAGTGTTGGAAGGGGATATTGTTCGTAAGGCATGTATGTTTTCTAAAAACTTCCTGAAATTTAGTAGGTTTGCCTATTATTTTGAGGTAGAACCATAAATAGAGCAAGTAGGAGAAGTGAGAGGAGTTGTAGTTAGTTCCTTTCCAAGGCAAATCGTTGATGGAGTAATTCAAAAACAAGAGCTGTTAGAAATTCCAACGGATGCAAGATAAAAGTTGAGTTGCTTAGTAGTAGATTGGATGTGGAAAGTGGTTGAGTGGTCTGATGAGTGGAAGTATTGGTCTTTCAAGATGTGTGTAGAATTTTGCAAGTAGGACGAGGTAGAAATTTATTCGTATTGCTTCTAGGGAGAGGGTGCAAGGAGGACGTAGTTGAAATTGCTAAGGATGTTGTATGAACGCTTTGGGTTTACAGTTATGATTTCGGCATCGCCAAAACACTAGCGGTTTTCATGGAGTCAATGAACCGAGTGTGCATGAACATATGTAAACGAGTTGTCATCGAGAGCATCGACGACATATTGACATCTGGAGTTGTTAGGAAAGGGAATTATACGTAATATTTTCAAGTGTGAGTTTTAGGATTAAGTTGGCCAGGACGAGTAGTCAGAGATGATGGTATATCAAGGAACCAGCAAAGAGCGAAGTGAAGAAGGATGAGGAAGCGTTTTGGAGACCGAAGAGGTGGATTGGATAATGAGCAGATCTTGACATTATCGGAAGGACTGGATGAATTCGCGAAGCATGAAGATACGTGGAGCAGGGATTTTGGACGCGTACGAGGACGACAAAGAAAGGCGATAGCTTATATGTTGCAGGAACTGAAGATTTGGAAGAACTGGATGGACTTAGTTAGTGGAGCTGGACTGTTATATCTGCCTAGAATGCTAGAGGCATTTGGTGTACGAGACGTGGAAAATGATCTATACGGATCATGAACGTCTCCAACACATATTCAATCATCTTGATTGAACATTTGGCAAAGGTGATGGGTGGAGTTAAGTGACGAAAGAAAATTGCATGGCCAAGTACCATCTGGGAAAGGCAAGCATGGTTGATGAGACATGGAATAAAAAGAATGAAGTGAAGCTGTGAAGAACTTGAACTATAGGGATGACGTATTAGGGTGGTTTGGATAAAGGATGTAGGTTGCACGAGTTGAGTTGTCTAAAGCAGAGAACGCATCAACATGTATGTTGCGTGGCTTGGACAATCATATGGAGAAAGGGACGTAGACTATACTTCCTACATAGATAGGAGTAGCTTAGAAAGGGGCGATGTAAGGACGAAGTTGGTGGAAGGGATACATAATGCGTTGGAGGATTAAGTACGATGAGAGTTGGGTGATAGTCGATAGACTAACTAATGCATCACCTATTTCAAGAGGAATGAGAAGTCACGTAGTTGGGAAGTTGGAAGAATTACGTACGGATGTGATGGAATCAAGGGTTTTGCGTAAAGGTTACCCTAATATGTATGGAGTGCCTTATGAAGGATTATGGCAAGGGAAGAAACGAGGGGAAGCATCACATCGTGATGTATGGTAGGAGTTGAGGAAGAAGAAGGAAGTGTGTATAGAAGCGAAGCATGAATGAAATAGGTCGAGATAGGAACCAAAGGTAAAACTTTGGTAGAGTTTAATGAGTAGAATAAAGCACAACGCCGGCTAATACTGTTGTAGTGTGGAAAAGGAAATGGCACTGACCTATACAGATTGTTTGGGAGGTAGTATTGATAATCGAATGAATGAGGAGTTATAGGTGTGATGTGCCATACGGACTGAAGGGAGTTGATGAACATGATTGGATATGAGTATATCCAACTAACTAGAAAAGGATAGGCAAGTGAGATATTTATACAACCTTAGGTGTTACACTGAGGGCATGGGTGATTGATTTAGAGGGAGTTAGAAAACTCTTTAGCGATGGCTGAGTTTTCATGTAACGATAGTTATCATACTAGAAGTCGATAAATGCCATTTGAGGCACTATACGAAAGGATAGGGTGAGTTGTCCCCATTGTGGACTAGAATTGGTAAAAGAGGCTAATAATGTGGTAATGATGTTTGTGGAAAGGATGAGAGAAACAAGGGATGCTATGTAGAAAAGGGGGAAACCACTAGAGTTAGTGACAAAGTTATGTAGGGAGTTTCACCCATAGTAACGGGTGGTACGTTTTGGTAAAATGGAAGAGTTGATGTAGAGTTTGTTAGGTCCATTTATGATCTTTGGAAAGATCAGACCATTAGCTTATGAGCATAGAATTTCCTGGGGGAAATGAGTTGTATACATGATACATTTCATGTATTCAGATTGGTAAAGGTTGTTTGAGAATGCATTTTGTATGTACGGTTATTCAGGACTCGTGTTAATAAGAGTCTTTGTTTTATCAAAGAGTCATCTGTGAGATTTATTGATTGTGAGGTCAAGATTTTGGCAATGAGTTTAATTATTTTTGGTTTGTATATGTGGTATTTTGCAACTTGAACTAAAGTTCAAGTGGAAATGAGGGGAGTTCATTTAGAACAAGTATCCTCGTGTGATTTGTTGGTTGTGTGTTGATCCTAAGGAGTAAATCTCGGGACGAGATTTCTATTAGGAGGGAGTGATGTGACAACCCTGGTTTTGAGGTTCGTCACTTAGTTTTATTTTGTGCTAGTTACGTGTCTTTACGTGTTTATGTGCTTATTGGTGGGTATAGATTGTGGTTTGGATATCGTTTCCGGTACGAGGTACCTTGTGAGTGAAACGATGTGAGATGATTTCATATTCATGAGCTCACATGGTAGTGACTATGAAATGAGATGGTGTTATTTAGTGGTTTTACGTATACGTATATGTATTATAGAAAGTCATATTTTTTACGATTTACGGTTTAGCATTTAGAGGTCTCGGATGAGGTAATTAGTCATATGGATATTTTTCGGGATGGTTTTAAGTCATTTAGGACTTAGTTATAAAGTTTATTTCAAAATTTGAGATTTTTTATAAAAGTGTATATTTTACGACTTTTACGGTAAAACGCGTAAATTTGACTAGTTTTACGGTTTTGAGGTTTTGGAGGCTTTAGGAGCTGAAATAAATTAAGGGAAATTAAGGTAATATTATTAATACAAATATTAATAATAAAAAAAGAAAAAAAAAACGAATTGTAGGGGTGTTGGGTCGGTTTGGACGCAAGAAAGAAAGGAAAAAAGGGAAAAAGAGAAAAAGGAAAGTGTAAATGGGCTATGGGTTGGACTTGGGTTCACCCATACCCTATATAATGTGTCATCTAAAAACAAAAACACATTATTTTTCTCCTGGAATTTGAATCCGACGGTTTAC
The DNA here is from genome assembly GCA_025667525.1 of Glebionis coronaria. NCBI lineage: Eukaryota > Viridiplantae > Streptophyta > Magnoliopsida > Asterales > Asteraceae > Glebionis > Glebionis coronaria. The sequence continues at coordinate 388,255,262 of CM046875.1, forward strand.
AGAGATGTTTTAGGGTTTTCATTATTTTTTTTTATCTTCCATTGAATTAAAGGTAAAACCTTCATAAACCTTTTTAATTAAATTGTTTTTATGTTTATTTAATCATCTTATGATGGATTTAGGTTAGGGTTTATTATAAAAACAGTAAGTTAATGTTGTATTAATCATAATATGATGATTACATAAATTAGGGCTTGTAATTAGAGGGATTAGGGTTAATTAATGAGGTTGATTTTGTTAAACCCGTTTTTTAAAAACTGGACAGAATTTTGAGTCAATTGTTTTGATCATATCGGGAGTTCTAGGAAGTTCAAGATGCGATCCAAGTATCCCTGAAAAGGTAATTGAAGTGGCTTTCCAATGCAAGAAACGAGAACTAAATTGGAGGTCGGGAGGTGGGTCAAAAACAGGTTACAACAGTCGGAGGTCAAAACAGTTTTGAATTCAGCCTGTTTTCTTTTTAAGTTTTGGGTTGTTTGGGGTACTTAGGGTTGCATTGGGATCTTCTCACGAACATGAGAGATGGTTTATATATTATAGTAACTATCTGCACTTGGGCTAAGTTTGTAGTTTAGGGTAAGACCCCCTAATTGTAACAAACTTTTCATACGTTTAAAATTAGTGAATTCTGGATAGGTAGAAATATATATACATATATCGGGGCCTTGACAGTAGCTTTAAGGTTAGGTCAAGTGGGAGGTTTTAGCTAACATATGTAAAAGTATGAATATTCCTTTTACAGAAACCATGAGTATGTTTAAGTGGACGTTTGACTTAATGTTTTGAGACCTAAAATTTGGGACTGTTTTGTGTAAAATATGAACGAGATAGTTATTAAACTTAACCAAGTTAAGGACTTGTTAGGGAAGGGTAATGGGGTGTTTAGAGCATATAATTGGGGTATTTATATGAGAGGAGTTTAGATGTCCATCATAGGTTGATGAGCCATCTTAGTGATTGGTTCATGTATTGATTGCGTGTTTTTGGTTTGTTAGCTTGTTGCTAGTGCGAGGACTTGTGAAGAAGCAATCAGGTGAGTTTCATAGTCCCATGTTTAATATTGATTTTGACTTCCAGATGGGATGGAAGAGACACTGTGTTGAGTTATTTTCTAAATTGATGCTGTGAATGTGTTTGTGATTTGAGATGGACTTGTGTGTACATTATGTGATTAACTGCTATGTGGTTCTTGTTTGTTAATGACAAGGTAGTGGCCTTGGGATAGGTACATAGCGTGATCGTCTATGGGACCAATGGTTAATGACAAGGTAGTGGCCTTGGGATAGGTACATAGCGTGATCGTCTATGGGACCAATGGTTAATGACAAGGTAGTGGCCTTGGGATAGGTACATAGTGTGATCATCTATGGTACCATGATGTTTGGTAAGGCTGTGGGCCTTGGATTTGGTTTGAAATGTTTGATCTTAAATTGTTAGTTGTTGATGCATACTTGTAACACATTGTCCATATGTTATTATGTTGGTGTTTGTTATTCACAGCATGTAACTGATTTAGCGTTGGAGTCTAAACCTATGACTCTCACCAACTTTATGTTGACGTGTTTTAGTGTCTCTTTCAGGTGTGAATGTGGTTAAGCTTGAGGATAGAAGTAGCTAGACTTGATGCCTTAGGATTGCATATAGAAGGAGATCCCCGTTCCTTTTTAGTTTAACTTTATGTTTTTTTATAAGTGATACATGTTGGCACCTATATGTTTGTTTGGTTTATGTTTATTGTTTGTCTTGGGTAAGCGGTAGGACTGTTACCTGCTTACCTAGACTCCTGCTATGTTGAGATATTATCATGACCTTTGTGTCGCCATTTATGACATTATAGTTGCATTTTAGTTTTCTCTATAGAGACACCGTTTGTTATGATGATATCCATACGTCGCGCCCCATATTCCGCCATGGTGGGGTGTGACAAATTCTAAGTTTGATTCTTCCACCCCATGGTTTGCGGACATCGCAAATTACCATGCGGGCAACTTCATCATCAAGGGTATGACGACTAAAGAAAAACGAAAATTCTTTCGTGACGTCAAGTTCTACTTTTGGAACGACCCTTACTTGTTTCGAACTTGTGCGGATCAAATTATTCGACGTTGTGTCTTTGGTACCGAAGCTTATAACATCCTTAGAGCTTGTCACGAGGGACCCACGGGTGGTCACCACGGTGCTAATCTCACGGCTAAGAAGGTCTTTGATGCCGGTTTCTTTTGGCCTACTATTTACCGAGATGAACATGAACTTGTGAAGTCGTGTGACTCATGCCAACAACAAGGAAAAGCCTCACAAAAAGATGAAATGCCACTAAATATAATCCAAGTGTGTGAGATCTTTGACGTTTGGGGCATTGACTTTATGGGGCCGTTTCCATCATCTCGTGGTAATAGGTACATCCTTGTCGCCGTTGACTACCTATCTAAGTGGGTGGAAGCTAAGGCTTTTCCCACCAATGATGCTCGTGTGGTAGTCAAGTTTTTGAAAAGCTTGTTTTCTCGGTTTGGAACCCCTCGTGCGATCATAAGCGATCGTGGAACCCATTTTTGTAACGACCAATTCGAAAGAGTCCTAAGGAAATATGGGGTTACACATCGGCTTTCTATGGCTTATCACCCACAAACGAGTGGGCAAGTCGAGGTTTCAAACCGAGCTTTGAAGAGGATCTTGGAGAGATCCATTGGGGAAAACCGACTTAACACCCCCATAAAACAATGCGCAGCGGAAATACACATTTGGGTGCTAAATACAAACATTGTTACACAAGACATTTTGAACAATCTCAAAATAATACATTTGAAATATAAAAGATTATAATTTAACCACAGTCTAAAACTTTCGATCCCAAGTAAAACAATTTTAGAAATATCAGAGTAATATTTAGGTCCCCCAAAGACTTTATCAAATTCACAAACACTTTACCAAAGTACTCGACCATACAATATTATTTTTATGACAAAAGGGAAAGAAATCCGTTTTAGACCAATCACCACAAAAGCAATCCCGCAATCCTTCTCCAGCAAGCTCCGCAATTCATCAACTTCAATCACCTGAAATACATGCTTAAAATCATCAACACAACGGTTGAGCGAGTCTATAGGTTTTACAAATCAACATTGGACACAAGAGAAAAATTAATCAAGATCATATAATAGAATTGCCGATCATTACAATATATTAGTCAGGCATTCTGGTATATAGCAATAGCTATTGAATTGTATTAAGCTGATGACACCGACCCCTTAACTTAGTCACCCACGCCTAAAGCCGGCATGACTAGATGAAATTCCAGTGCCCCTACTAGGGTATAATTTGCAAAAATACCAATTCCCATTCTCGTAAAATTATCCTTCCCAGCGGGTAACTCAACGTAAAGCCCTAGTCTCGGATAGGGTCGTCAGCCCAATAGTACTATTATTAGAATAAGCGGCTATTCCCAACTCACAATATCAAGTCAGAAGATAGTTAATGGCTCATGAATTTGGGGTCTTTTTGCAAATTAGGTACTTATAGAATTCAAATCAACAAAGGCAACAAAGCAACATTCGGGTCCAAACAATCAATCATGACTTGTGTTCATTTTACTTTCAAATAGCATGTATCCCCCTCGCGGGTTTTAAAATCATTCAAAAAAATTACAGAAGCGAGGCTATAGACTCACCTAGAGTAATAGCAGTAGGTAGACGATCTTCGACGTTAGTTGATGCCCGATAAACACAAAAACCGCAACCTATCAAATAAGGCGCGTTCATCAATAATAAACTCGAAAATTAAATCATACATAATAACATCAAAATCAAACTCATAAAGTCACGATAAACTCGAGAGAAAACGATATAAATATCTTCATTATACTTTACTACACATTTACTTAACCATTTTACACTTTTTACAAAGTCCGCCGGTACATACTACATGTACTAGCTTATTTTACCCCTTTTAAACTTGTCAACCGTTTATGAAACGACTCTATAAACTAACTTACTATATATAGAAAGTCCTCTTACAAGTTTATCAAATGAAATTACTTTTAAAGTACTTTACCCAACTCATTTTCAAACTACAAAATCCGGACAGATTTACGTTAATTTTTCATACAACCGTTTTAACTTATTTAAACGACTCCGTTTACAAAACCGACACTCGGGTTTTAAAGTAAACTCAACCTATAAAATAAACACCTCATTATCAGTAGGTTACATTTTTCAAAACATCCATTTAGTGTCCCTGAGATTCGATCCAAATATCGACAACAACTACTTGTAGTGCCGATACTTGTCTCCCGGTACACGATCATTCAAAACATCATAACTTCGCGCTCGTTTGGAGCTAGAAGCTCTACCTTATATCAAATCGAAGCTTAGAAAATTATCTACAACCCTAGGCTATAAGTTAAGCCATTTCAAAACATAAAAATTAGGATTTTACACTTTACTTACTGTTATAAAATGACTATAAAAATCTTGTACAAAATCAACTTTTTGATAAAAACCAACCATAGAAATGGTCATTTCTACACCCTAATATCATAATGCATCAACCATAACATCAAAATCACAATCAAAATAAAAATCTTTAGATCAAAATGAAGTTTTAACAAGATCTTTAGCAAGAATCACCATGGATCATCATGAAAATGCCATGCATGATCATAGCTCCTACCTACCAACATCAAGAAAAAAAGGTGCTTGCATGTAAGGATTTATTACACCAAAATGATTCTTGATCAAATATAAGATTGGGTTTATGCTTGGTTTAGTTGGATTCAACCTCAAACTCAAGATAAAATTAAATTTGTATGTGTTTGGGAGGGTGGTGGATGTTTCGGCTATTCAAGAGAGAGAGAGAAAAGATGAACAAAATTTTGAAATGAATAAAATGGAAGTGTGTGTTTGTTTGTTATTTATATATAGTGGGGTAGGGACCAAAGTTGTAATTTAGCAATAGTTGTGGCTAAAAATGTAAATAGTTAGCTAAAAAGCGGGAAATAACTATTAGTCAATTTTCAAAAAATTTATGGGGCTCGGGTTTCATAAAGATACTTTTAAAAATTTAAAACGTGCCTCAAAAATAATAATATCGACTCTCGACTCGACTTAATACGAACTTAAAATAAAAACGTCAAAAATATAAACATCGATACAACAATTGATAAAACATAAAATCTCGGGCATCCATCGATATCGTGGTCACTAATAATCCTCGCTATTAGTAAAAAGATAAAAATAAGACCTCCAACGTCGGTTTTAAATAAAACCATCAATCGTCATTTCATTCAAATCATCAAAAATTACAAAATTATTCGTAAAAATAATATTATATAATATTAAATAAATGACCTCGGGTTTGGGTTGTCACATCCTACCCTCCTAAAAGAGAGCGACATCCCGGCGCTCTGCCCCTCTTATACTCGCATCCCATACCTCCAGAACAAACGAGAACTCTTTTCCTTAAAGAAATCCTCATGATTCTTTCATAATTTCAAATTCCACTTCTGGAATACTTGCATCTTCATAATATAATACTTACTATGTTTCGACCTCATAAGAACTCTTCAAAGTTCTTTCTATGAAAAGCAACTTATCTTCAAGTTGAATTATTTCCTTGTTGTTGTTCTGAAAACAAACTTCACCCCTCATAACGACACCTTATGCATAACCACGTTTCCCAATTTCAAACTCCATCGACTTCCTTCGATTGCCAGCATAACTCTTCTGACAACTCCTTGTTACTAATAAACGGTCCTTAACCCATACAATCTCATCATTAATTACCAACATTATTTTTAGTTCAGTCATTCAATTCCACCTACATTTCTGCAATACACCGAAAAACTAATCTTATGTCCATAACTCACTATCTTTAACCTTTACAAATTGAAGTTCTTTATGTACCATCAGTAGTACAACCTCATTACTAGCATGACAATCATTGTCGTATAAGAATTCCAACAAAGCCTAAGTCAATCACACACGCACAAGTATACCGTTCGATGTTCGAAGCATCCTTTCACTCTGTCCATCAGTCTCTATATAACACACAGTACTCAACTCAACTTTCATCTTTATTCAAACCAAATCGTATCGATTACATGACTTGTGAGATTCCTTCATCACTAAGTCTCACTCTCTCAACTTAGATATGTTAGGAGTGCTCAATATACCATGTCTCACTTGACTTTACAACAAAATGCTTTCTATAAGTTGACAAAATGTCAAAATCACTTACCTTGACATCCTTCTCAAATCAGACCACTAACTTAAAATTTCATATCCTTGCTATCAAGCCCACACTTCTTGTCATTACCAAGACTCAAATCTTAAAAGATTTCCCCCTTTTTATCCCTGATAAGTGCATTAGCTACCACATTCACCTTTCTCGGATGGTAGCAAATCTCGTAGTCATAGTCACTCACAGTCATAATTATCAACATACTCAAATACTCGAAATATATAACTGGTAATCCTCTACTCATTTCTTTTATCATCCCAAGAAATTAATTATGGAGCAACTTCTATGATCCTTTATCAATACACACTTGATTCCATACAAGTAATATTCCTACCACCTCAAAGTAACACCACAACTACATAACCCTTATGAGACACATCACAGCAAACTACAAACTATAATTACTTCAGATCATTTCAACAATGACAACATCAGTGCAGAACACAGCCTATCCTTCAGTGTTCAGTATACAGCTTCCTCATCTGATAAGGATCAGATCTCGAAACTTACAATTTAGATGTATAAGTGGGACTCACACATCCAATTCTTCTTAGTCAGCTTAATAAATGGTTTAACAATCAGTGAAAACCTTTCGATAAACCTCCGATTATTCCCAGCTTAAACCAAGGAATTAACATATTTCCGTCAATGTCGTTGGTACCGAACAATCATTGATTGTTTCAATCTTGGCAAGATCTTCACGAATACCTTTGTTGTCAAACAACTACCTTAGAAAATGCAAATATTTCAACTAACATTCACACATAGGAAACCTTACATACAGTTTCTCCTTTTCCAACCATCTCAAAAATTATCCTTATATGTTACTTATGTTCCTTCTTTCCTCTTGGAATAAAATAGAATATCTTCAATAGATATAATGAATAACTCCTCCTAGCACATCTTACACACAAGATTCACCCAATCCATGAATAGAGCAGACGCGTTCGTCCATTCCAAAAACATCACTTGCTACTTAAACTACCCACATCAAGTACGAAAAACAACTATAGGAATATCTTCCTTCCTAACTCTCAGTTAATGATAACCAGAACTCAAAGTAATCCTTGAGTACACACTGGATCTAGACAAGTTGCAAAGTGATAGGTGTGTAAACACACATCCTTTTTACCACTTAATTACAATAATAACCGAGCCAAAACGTGTATTTTATGTCTTTTATGTCGGAATTATGCGTGGTTTGTGTTTTTGTTGTGATTTAGGACGAAAAGGTGAAAGGTGGAGAAAACACGGGCATTTACGGGCTTTTATTGAAGAAAAAGATGAAAGACGAAGTCAAGAAGTCAAGAGTGCAAAAAGAACGGAAGTCCAAGACCAATTCTGAAGATTTATCGAAGAAAAAGTCGAAAGACGGAAGTATACTTAAAGCCGAAGAACTCAAGTCTATTTTATTGAAGAATTAAAAGACGAGTTCAAAGAAATCCCGAGCCAAAAGTCATTAAAGTCCAAGATAAATGAAGATTAGAAGGCTTAAGGACTAATGGTGCAATTAAATGAAGATTAAAGGCTTGAGGGACTTAATCATGCTATTAAGAAGAAATGAAGGAGGGGAGGAAGCTTCCTAAGCACCCCTTAATCCTCCCCTATAAATAGTCATTAGGATTAATCTTTTAATTTTTTGTTGGCTAATAGTGACAATTAGTTCTTCCACTTTTAATTACCTTGTCATTTATTTACTTGTCAAATTTAAATACTTGTCTTGCACCTTAATTACCATTAAATTTCAAGTAAGTGTTCTTTTAATTCTTGTTAATCTTTATCTTTGTTGTTTGATCTCATTCTACCTTTCTTTAATCTTTGGTTTATATGTTTATTATTCATGTTCATGTTCTTGAGTTTTTGTCAAATTTATTAAGTGGGTTTTGATTATCTTGATCTTTATTGTTAGTTTTGTTGTTTTGGATTGTTTGATTATCATTAGTATATGTTTATTCATTAGTTTGAATTAATCTTGTGGTTGATTTTGCTTAGATTTAATTAGATCCGTGTATATCTTTGTTATCCTTGTTCTTCGCTGGTTGTTTCTGATCTTTTCCCAGGAAACGCAAGCCCAGATAAACATTCCGAGTGAAGGATCAAAAGGGTGTTCATCCGGAATATTGGATATTCCGGATCAGTTGAGTTTATTCGGAATATTATTTATTCCGAATAAAGGTGCTTTATTCGGAATAATATTCCGGATCAACCAAAAGTTCCGGATCAACCATTTATTCCGGATAAGCAGGTTATTCCGGATAGGCAGATTATTCCGGATAGGCCAAACATTCCGAATAGCAAGGATATTCCGGATAGAGGAGATATTCCGGATAAGGAGCTTCCAACCGGAATAAGTGACATATTCCGAGTAAGAAGTCCTATTCGGAATAATATTCCGGATCAAGTAACATTCCGAATCAAGACCAACATTCCGAATAGAAAGGATTATTCCGGATAGGTGACATATTCCTAGTAAGCCATTTATTCCGAATAAGGGAATTATTCCGGATGAGCTGATTTTCAGGTTCTTTTAATTTCAGTTTTTTTTAAGTTTCTGCTTTTTAATTTCGAGCTTTATTTTTCACGCCTTTTTCCTTAGTCGCACTTTACGTTTATTTGCCTTAGATTTATTTTAGCCTTGCCTTAGTTTAAGTTTAAGTTTTAGTTGCGTTTTAAGTTTTCCTTAGTTAGATTTAAGTTTGCGTTATTTACGTTTAGTGCCTTTTAATTTTTGTCACGTTTTTAAATACTCGCCCTTTATTTTAAATTAGACTTAGACTTACATTACTGCACTTTTAATTTAAAGTTTTGCACTTTTATTTTAAAAACAACCAAAAATATTTGTTTCACCAAAAACAATAGAGTCACACATAGAACCTAGATCAATTTGTTAAGATACCGAGAACAACAATTGAACCTAGCAAAATTTGTTCATTAAAATGGCGCCGCTGCCGGCTCTTTTCGTAAAGATTAACAGTTTTCGGTGAGAGACGCGTTGCTTTTTGGGATCCGTTCACTTGTGAGCGTTATTTTCTTGCACAAACAATTCAAAAAACCATAAAAATTAAAAATTGATAAAAATCCATAAAAATTAAAATTTTCAAAAATCCAAAAAGATTTTATTTTTATTGTGTATATATATTGTCTTTGTGTTTGGTATTGTTTTCTTTTGTCTTTGTAGGTGTATGCGTACTAGATCTTCTAATTATCAAGAGCCCGAGACTCGAGAAGATTTAAGTATGTCAGGTGTTAACAACAACAATAATCCACCACACCTCAATAATAACAACAATGTTCTTCCACAACCCGATCTTCGGACAATGGAGGAGCTTTGTCAACCTACCATGTTTGGACGAGGAGGCCCGATTGCGCCGATGCAAATCACGGCTCCAGAGTTTTCGTTGAAGCACCACATGATTCAGCAAGTGCAAACTAATCCATTCGCCGGAATGCCTGATAATGATGCCAACAAACACCTCGACAAGTTCATTACAATCACCCAAAGCATGAAGTTGCCCGGTGCCACAATGGATGTTCTACGCCTTCAACTCTTTCCACATACTTTATCACATCATGCCGAGAAATGGTTGGATCGTCTCCCGAAGAATTATATTCATACTAGGGATGACATGACTCAACGCTTTTTATCGCGCTACTTTCCACCATCCATGGTCACGAGCCTTCGCAATCAAATCAACAGTTTCATGCAAGATCCCGATGAATCTCTTTTTGATGCTTGGGAAAGATATATGATTGATCGTTGTCCAAACCACAACATGCTCCCTGTCACATTGATTGATACTTTCTACAACGGTTTGACTTTTCGAGATCGTGATACGATTAATGCAGCCGTCGGTGGCACATTCATGAAAAGGAGACCCGAGGAGTGTAGAGAGTTAATTGAGAACATGACTACTCACCACAAAAACTGGGATTCCTCCGCTTCTTCAAGGAACAACCCGAGAGTCAATGTTTCTTCTACATCAGCAAACCCTGATAGGACCGAACTCACCCGCATGATGACTGAAATGAGAAAAAGTATCTTGCTTCTCGCTTCAAACCAACAACAACAAGTTAAAGCGGTTGCCAATCCTTGTGAAACATGCGGCGGTCCACACTCATACACCGATTGTCCTTCTACACAAGGAAATCCAGAAAATGTGTATGCAGCTTATGGTAATTATTCGCCGGATAATTACCAAGCTCGACCACAAGGGGATAGAAATTTGCTGAGTTACCGATCAAACAATTACCTTTCACCCGATTTTTCTCCTCAAAACCAAAACCCCGCCAACAACTACAATAGAAGCAACCAAATCCCACCAAGAGCTTCTAATCCTTATAACCCACCCGTTCAACAAACCCCACCCATTAAACCTGATGTTGAAGCCATAATGAGAACCCAAGGTGAGCAAATCAAGAATCTGCAGAGCCAAATTATTAACTTGAAAGGAGATATCACCAAGCAAGGAAATGAGATTAGATCCGAGCTTCGAGATAATTTCCAATCCTCCTTCAGCAATCAAAGAAATGATTTGAATAATATGCTTGCTAGTTTCTTCCCCGCAGCTCAACCTTCTACTTCGAGTTCTCTACCTTCAAACACCGTCACCAATCCGCGAGCGAATGTGAGTGCTATTACTACCTGTAGTGGAGTCACCATAGTAGGACCACCGATCCCGCCACCATCATCTACACCTCCTCCACCACCATTTATCCCTACTCCTCCTACACCTAGTATTAGTGCACCATTACCGTCTCCGCCTCGTCATGACGATGTTCCCAAGAAGACCCCTTCAACATCTCAACCTTTACCTGCTACACCTGCACCTTCACCAACCAAACCCAATATCCCTTATCCTTCTTGTTTAGGCAAGACCAAAATGCTAACCAAGGATGACTCTCAAGTGACGAGCTATGTGAAGATGATCTCTCAAATGAACATCAACATTAGCCTTGTTGAAGTACTTGTCTACATGCCAAAATTTGTCAAAGCATTCAAGGAATTGCTTAGCAAGAAGGAGAAGTTGATTGAGCTCGCCAACACACGCTTAAATGAAAACTGCTCTGTAGTTATTCTTAAAGAACTTCCGTAAAAGCTTGGAGATCCCGGTCATTTTGTTTTGCCTTTCATTTTCAACAAAACCGAAGAATTTACTGCCCTAGCTGATCTCGGGGCCAGTATTAATATTATGCCTTTGAGTGTTTGTAAAACACTATCATTGTCCGACCTTACTCCAACAAAGATGACTCTTGAACTTTCAAATCGCACTCTCGCTTACCCCGTTGGTATTGTCGAAGACGTGTTCATTAAAGTTAGCACATTTACTTTCCCGGTCGACTTTGTCGTTGTTGATTATGAAATGGACCCTCGTATTCCTTTAATACTTGGTCGGCCATTCTTGAGAACCGGACGAGCTCTTTTCGATGTTGCCAAAGGCGAGTTAATCTTAAGAGTCGGGAATGATTCACAAGTTTTTAAAATGGGGAAGCTTACAAGCAAATCCTATGGACGAGAATCAGTGAATATGATTAATGTGCTCGATGATTTTGTCATCTACAACCATCCTCTATTCGATTCCTGCATTGATAATCCACTTTTTCAAGATGATGTGGATGATTCTCTATCCAATTTGGAAGCTTCTCCCATTTATGATTCTCCACAGATCTTTGATGCTTATGATGATGATTCTAGCTCAGATTCGGATGATTACGATGACCTTACTTCTGAGTATCCCGCTCTGCCCACATATGATGATTTTGATGAGGCCGATACTCTTTCGAGCGATTCTTCTCACGATGAAGATCCCCCACCATCACTCGATCCTACTTTGGACGATTACTCATTTGAGGAAGACTTCTCTGCATTTCTCAATACTTACTTCCGTCATGAGAGTGATGCTCCTCCTTATGATTTTGAAGATTATCGTCTTGATCCTACTTTGGATTTGAAGAACATTCTTTCAAAGGAGAAGAAACCGGTCGACGCCAATATCCGCAGCACATATGATTTAACACCTCTTTGTCCCCCTTCTGAGGACGAGGTTGTGCATTTTCATCGCGGATCTTCTTCCTATTCTGCTGAGCCTGAGTGCTATTTTTCCTTAAAGGAAAAGGTGTTCGACCCCGATATTGATATTCTGTAGCTATCTCAGTATCCACCTGATGAAATAAAAGGAAATATCTTTGGAACTTATGGAAATCTGCTTGCACCACTTCACCCTTGCTTCCACCGTGCTCCATCGCGGCTTAAGGGAACCTTGCCTAATCTTCTTTTGCTTGCCTTGTTCGCCTTAAGCTTCTGCTACTTGATGGACGAAAACTATGTCTTTGATTCTGGTGGATATGTTTCATGCTTCTTCCTATGATGATCAAGGTCGAGTCAGGCTCACGACTTGGTAATCAAAAAACAAGCGCTTTCTTGGGAGGCAACCCATGCATCTATCTTTTAGATTTCTTTATCCTAAGTGTAGGGGAGACCCGTTGGTGTTTGCTATTTCCTCTCCTCTCTTAATCAAGGATTCGCGCTTAATGATCCACTCTTGATGATTCTTGATGACCCGTGATTCCGTTGTTTCCATCTTCCCGGTTCTATCCTAAACTCTTTTCGATTCACTATTTTATATTTTCTCAATATTAAAATAGGAATATCTTTAGTTGTCTCTTCCTTAGCGAGATTTAAACAAAGTGCACAATGTCCTAAGTGTAGGGGAGTTTACTCCCACATGCTTAAACATTGAGGACAATGTTTATATTAAGTGTAGGGGGACTTCTATCGAAGTTAAGTGGCCTTTTCCTTGTATTTGTCCTCATTTTAACCGTAAAATCAATTTTTCGACATTTTTCAAAATTTTTGATCTATTTTGGCCTATTAGTTTTTCCCTTTGTATAGTTATTTTCTTTCTTTGCTAGAATAAACTTTAATAAAGTGGTTTTAATTTTCAAACGTTGTGAATCTTTTTACTCAACCCGAGTTTACTTATCTAAGTTACTCTAGCTAGTATCCTTAACGTGTTTAAATCAAGTTTTTCTAGGCTTTTATATAGGGAGCTATAAAACGCGAAAGTCTTAACTCTCACGGGTTAAGAACAAGAACTTTTCGCAAGTTCCTATAATTGATCCTAGAGAGTCGTTTATCTAGGGAACTTTAAAACGTGATTTCTAAACTTGAAAAAGTCTAAGAACTTGCAAGATCCTATAGGCGACTCGAAAGCCCAAAACTTTGATTTAATATGCTAAGCATCCACGAGTCTCATTCCTTGAGATTTTAAACTGTGGAGAACGAGAGATGATATATCCAATTATAAGTTTGGTACTCTTTCGTGAATTTATGTGAGTTAATTATGAGCCTATTCTCCCATCGCTTGCTAATAAATTTATCTCCAATAAATAAGGTTGTACGATTTGAAAAGTTACTTAGCTTCTAGCCCAAGATCGTTTAAAAGTTGCTCGGTATGGATTAGAGTTCATAGCCAAGGCATAACTTATTGAAGCGGGATGCGAAGATTGGCGAGTCCAAAAAGGTCCTAACAAGACATGAGGGCTATATTTTGTTGCTAAAGATCCAAAAGTGATGTGAAGAATCATTTATCGAAGATCAATATGAAGGATTGAGACACACGAAGAAAAGCAAAAACTCCCCAAAAGTCATGGAGAAGTGTATCCGAAAAGACCCTAGCAAGGTATGAGGATAAATAGATCCAAGTCATAAAAGGAGGCGGATCGTGGTATATCAAAGTCCAAAATAAAGATTGGAGAAAAATGAAGAAGTCGTGGTCCAAGTATGAATCTCTCAAAACTTCAAGTGAAGAAATTACTATATGAAGAGAAGACCATTATTTCATGAACGTCTCTCAAGGTTTGAAGTATGAAGTCGCTGCCAAATATCGGTCCGAGAAAGGTCTCAAATCGCGAAGCGAGTTATGCCAAGATATGAACTTTATGAGATCCCGAGAAGCAGTTTTAAAAGATTTTGTCCTTTAGCTAACTAATGATTAAATCGTTCACTTTATTTTCGAACTAAACAACTATCGAAATAAGTCAAACAATGCATCCTCGTGATCATTCAAGACAAAAATAAAATATAAGAGATACACCTAGGAATAAGGGAGTCTAAGTAAATAATTGGCCCACATGAGTGCGTGTTAGTTTGCTAACTTATAATAACAATGATCTCGTTTTTAAGCTTGGTTTGGAGAAAGTGAAAACTTGAGGATGATGATTATTCATGACATTTCCAAAACCCAAGGTATGTTTTTGATTTCTTTACTTTGAATGTTTATAATTTTCTATCTCTTTAATAAAGGCCAACGTGGATTGATTATGATGAAAAATGTAATAGTGCTTTGTAACTAATGCATTGCATGAGGACATTACAATGGTCAAGTGTAGGGGATTTGATAGGTGTGTAAACACCCATCCTTTTTACCACTTAATTACAATAATAACCGAGCCAAAACGTGTATTTTATGTCTTTTATGTCGGAATTATGCGTGGTTTGTGTTTTTGTTGTGATTTAGGACGAAAAGGTGAAAAGTGGAGAAAACACGGGCATATACGGGCTTTTATTGAAGAAAAAGATGAAAGACGAAGTCAAGAAGTCAAGAGTGCAAAAAGAACGGAAGTCCAAGACCAATTCTGAAGATTTATCGAAGAAAAAGTCGAAAGACGGAAGTATACTTAAAGCCGAAGAACTCAAGTCTATTTTATTGTAGAATTAAAAGACGAGTTCAAAGAAATCCCGAGCCAAAAGTCATTAAAGTCCAAGATAAATGAAGATTAGAAGGCTTAAGGACTAATGGTGCAATTAAATGAAGATTAAAGGCTTGAGGGACTTAATCATGCAATTAAGAAGAAATGAAGGAGGGGAGGAAGCTTCCAAAGCACCCCTTAATCCTCCCCTATAAATAGTCATTAGGATTAATCTTTTCATTTTTTGTTGGCTAATAGTGACAATTAGTTCTTCCACTTTTAATTACCTTGTCATTTATTTACTTGTCAAATTTAAATACTTGTCTTGCACCTTAATTACCATTAAATTTCAAGTAAGTGTTCTTTTAATTCTTGTTAATCTTTATCTTTATTGTTTGATCTCATTCTACCTTTCTTTAATCTTTGGTTTATATGTTTATTATTCATGTTCATGTTCTTGAGTTTTTGTCAAATTTATTAAGTGGGTTTTGATTATCTTGATCTTTATTGTTAGTTTTGTTGTTTTGGATTGTTTGATTATCATTAGTATATGTTTATTCATTAGTTTGATTTAATCTTGTGGTTGATTTTGCTTAGATTTAATTAGATCCGTGTATATCTTTGTTATCCTTGTTCTTCGCTGGTTGTTTCTGATCTTTTCCCAGGAAACGCAAGCCCAGATAAACATTCCGAGTGAAGAATCAAAAGGGTGTTCATCCGGAATATTGGATATTCCGGATCAGTTGAGTTTATTCGGAATATTATTTATTCCGAATAAAGGTGCTTTATTCGGAATAATATTCCGAATAATCCTTTCTATTCTTATCTGGATCAGAAACATCCTCATCATTGTTAGCAACATCGCCATTATTTTCAGCAACATCATCATTATTCTTAGCATCATCATCATTATTCTCAGTAGCATCATCATTATTCTCAGCAGCATCATCATTATCTCCAGCACAACTAACTCCAGCATCTTTTAGTTCTAGGCAGCACGATCAGCTCCAAAAGCTCTAGCAATAACTTGTTCGTTCAAAGTGTTCACAGTAGCAGTCGTTAGTTTTGGCAACATATTTCAAGAAACTTAGTCACGTAGCGATCTACTAATGACAGAAATATGATTCCCCTACTCCTTCTTCCATCATCACAGGAGAAAGAAACATGATAAGTATACATATCAAGAATAAAGAAGGAATTCTTTATCAGGACATCTCATGGATACTACATGCACGAACAACATAAACTACAATGGTTCATCAAACAAAACTCAAAAGAGTCAACAAAGGCACATCATAGATCATGAGGATTATTCAGATTGCGTTGAGAATTCAACAAGGCAGTGGCACTGTCTGTCACTACAATCATCTACCGAACAAACTTAAAGGATAATAAGTTCCATCACAATGCTACGACAAAAGGTTTAAATAAGTCCAATCACAAAAGAAAATAAGATACAAAGAAATCCATCAACGATTAGTTCCTTAGACAGCAGCTCCTCATCCTCCTTAACATTGTTGTCAGCTTCATCACACTCGTCTATTTCCCTTTTCACATCTCAAGGTCAAATCCATAACCTGATGGCAGCTCATTCTCAAAATCCAAATACTCACTGCTACACGACAGATCAACCACAAAGCAAATCTCAGTACGACTTTCAACATTCCTAAACTTCCAAATTCTACTCAGAATCAATCTTACCTAAGGCTCCACTCACTCATCCTTTCAAAACTTACCTACTTCTCTTTAAATCATTCAATTCAAACACACCAATTCATCACAATCGACCCAAGACTAGCAATCTCGTCCATCTTCCAAGTCCTAACAAACTCAAATCTCCACATACCAAATACAACCTTTAAAAAACACTTTTCTTTCACATCAACCTTATAATCACACCAATTCAACCACATATCTATCATACATCAACTAATAAAACTTCCTCATACCCGATATAAGTCGCAAGAAATCAGTTGTAAAATCGTTCAACATCTGGTCCACTGTCCCAGACTCTCGGCAGTATATAAGGTCAATATTTAAAATTATATACATATGCATTACATAAAGAAAATTACGATAACAAGTACTCAACGTACTTTTAACAACATCAATACATCATCAATACATCATCATAGTATTTACTTAATAATTACTGTAGAAATCATTTCAATTTTAAGGGATACATCAACTATAAAAAAATATAAAACAAATAATCTTACCGGAGCCTTGCGGAGAAGTTGTGTTGCTTTTGTAAAATATTTTCGACACCAAAGTTATAGTTTAGGACATTTCTCAAAAATCGGCCTAATTCGCTATAACTAAAAAGCTCTGATTACCAATCTTTAACACCCTCAAGTTACAATACGCAGCGGAAATACACATTTGGGTGCTAAATCCAAACATTGTTACACCAGAAATTTTGAACAATCTCAAAATAATACATTTGAAATATAAAAGAATATAATTTAACCACTGTCTAAAACTTTCAATCCCAAGTAAAACAATTTTAGAAATATCAGAGTAATATTTAGGTCCCCCAAAGACTTTATCAAATTCACAAACACTTTACCAAAGTACTCGACCATACAGTATTATTTTTATGACAAAAGGAAAAGAAATCCGTTTTAGACCAATCACCACAAAAGCAATCCCGCAATCCTTCTCCAGCAAGCTCCGCAATTCATCAACTTCAATCACGTGAAATACATGCTTAAAATCATCAACACAACGGTTGAGCGAGTCTATTGGTTTTTTACAAATCAACATTGAACACAAGAGAAAAATCAATCAAGATCATTTAATATAATTGCTGATCATTACAATCTATTAGTCATGTATTCTGGTATATAGCAATAGCTATTGAACTGTATTAATCTCATGACACCGACCCCTTAACTTAGTCAGCCACGCCTAAAGTCGGCATGACTAGATGAAATTCCAGTGCCCCTACTAGGGTATCATTTGCAAAATTACCAATTCTCATTCTCGTAAAATTATCCTTCCCAGCGGGTTACTCAGCGTAAAGCCCTGGTCTCGGATAGGGTCGTCAGCCCAATAGTACTATTATTAGAATAAGCGGCTATTCCCAACTCACAACATCAAGTCAGAAGATATTTAACGGCTCATGAATTTAGGGTCTTTTGCAAATTAGGTACTTATACAATTCAAATCAACAAAGGCAACAAAGCAACATTCGGGTCCAAACAATCAATCATGACTTGTGTTCATTTTACTTTCAAATAGCATGTATCCCCCTCGCGGGTTTTAAAATCATTCAAAACAATTACAGAAGCGAGGCTATAGACTCACCTGGAGTAATAGCAGTAGTAAGACGATCTTCGACGATAGTTGATGCCCGATAAACACAAAAACCGCAACCTATCAAATAAGGAGCGTTCATCAATTAAACTCGAAAATTAAATCATACATAATAACATCAAACTCAAACTCATAAAGTCACGATAAACTCAAGAGAAAACGATATAAATAACTTCATTATACTTTACTACACATTTACTTAACCATTTTACACTTTTTACAAAGTCCGCCGGTACATACTACATGTACTAGCTTATTTTACCCCTTTTAAACTTGTCGACCATTTATGAAACGACTCGATAAACTAACTTACTATATATAGAAAGTCCTCTTACAATTTTATCAAATGAAATTACTTTTAAAGTACTTTACCCAACTCATTTTCAAACTACAAAATCCGGACAGATTTACGTTAATTTTTCATTCAACCGTTTTAACTTATTTAAACGACTCCGTTTACAAAACCGACACTCGGGTTTTAAAGTAAACTAAACCTATAAAATAAACACCTCAATATCAGTAGGTTACATTTTTCAAAACATCCATTTAGAGTCCCCGAGATTCGATCCAAATATCGACAACAACTACTTGTAGTGCCGATACTCGTCTCCCGGTACACGATCATTCAAAACATCATAACTTCGCGCTCGTTTGGAGATAGAAGCTCTAGCTTATATCAAATCGAAGATAAGAAAATTATCTACAACCCTAGGCTATAAGTTAAGCCATTTTCTAAACATAAAATTTCGGATTTTACACTTTACTTACTGTTATAAAACGATTATAAAATCTTGTACAAAATCAACCTTTTGATAAAAACCAACCATAGAAATGGTCATTTCTACACCCTAATATCATCATACGTCAACCATAACATCAAAATCATAATCAAAATAATTTTTTAGATCAAAATGAAGTTTTAACAAGATCTTTAGCAAGAATCACCATGGATCATCATGAAAATGCCATGCATGATCATAGCTCCTACCTACCAACATCAAGAAAAAAAATGTGCTTGCATGTAAGGATTTCTTACACCAAAATGATCCTTGATCAAATATAAGATTGGGTCTATGCTTGGTATAGTTGGATTCAACCTCAAACTCAAGATAAAATTAAATTTGTATGTGTTTGGGAGGGTGGTGGATGTTTCGGCTATTAAAGAGAGAGAGAGAGAAGAGATGAACAAATTTTTGAAATGAATAAAATGGAAGTGTGTGTTTGTTTGTTGTTTATATATAGTGGGGTAGGGACCAAAGTTGCAATTTAGCAATAGTTGTGGCTAAAAATGTAAATAATTAGCTAAAAAGCGGGAAATAACTATTAGAAAATTTTCAAAATATTTACGGGGCTCGGGTTTCATAAAGATACTTTTATAAATATAAAATGTACCTCAAAAATAATAATATCGACTCTCGACTCGACTTAATACAAACTTAAAATAAAAACGTCAAAAATATAAACATCGATACAACAATTGATAAAACATAAAATCTCGGGCATCCATCGATATCGTGGTCACTAATAATCCTCGCTATTAGTAAAAGATAAAAATAAGACCTCCAACGTCGATTTTAAATAAAACCATCAATCGTCATTCATTCAACTCATCAAAAATTTCAAAATTATTCGTAAAAATAATATTATATAATATTAAATAAATGACCTCGGGTTTGGGTTGTCACAACCGACAATCTTGGTCGGATAAGTTGGACGATGCTTTATGATCCTTTAGGACCGCTCATAAGACGCCCATCGAGTGCACTCCTTATAAGCTAGAGTATGGGAAGAATTGTCACTTGCCAATTTAACTCGAACATAAAGCTTATTGGGCCCTAAAGCATTGTAATGATGATATGGAGACCGCGGGAAAACACCAAAAAATGCAATTAAATGAATTAGATGAATTAAGGGATATTTCTTATGAAAATTCATTGATTTATAAAGAAAAGACTAAAAAGTTGCATGATTCAAAAAATAAAAACCGGGTTTTTAACATTGGGGATCAAGTTTTGCTTTTTAACTCTCGTTTGAAAATCTTTTCCGGTAAGTTGAAATCCCGTTGGTCCGGTCCATTCGCCGTGACTCAAGTTTTTCCATATGGTACCATCGAGCTAGCTCAAAATGATGCCCTCAATTTCAAGGTGAATGGACATAGGTTGAAGCACTACTTTCGCGGGGAAGTTCCATCCTTGAACTACCTCGACCAAATCACCTTCCCCAATGATAATTAGTATTGAGGGGATCAAGTCAAGCTCATGACTCGGTAATCAAAAACGAGGTGCCTCGTGGGGGAGTCCCATGCTTATCCTTTGTACATATTATCGCTTTCTAATGTAGTCACGTGTGGGGATTTGTGCCCTTCCAACCTTTGTTCTGTCGTTGTTTGTGAATTTTGGATTTTAGATGATCATTATCTTCGCGATTGCAGCCTCTCGTGTTCGTTTTATGGGAGCACTCGATTGTTTGCTTTGAAGACTTTCTCAATATCCATGATATATCCTTTGATGTTCTAACCTTAGGTTTATAGCACACTTCATAAACGGATTTAAATTTAACGGTTACACCCTTTCCATGCTAGATTAGGCATTCAACTACGTCTCTAGTATGGGGGTGTTTGCACCCTTAGACTCGAAACATTGAGGAAAATGTTTAACTTTAGTATGGGGGGTGAATAGATACTTTCCTTGCCAAACCTTCACGCATTCCAAAGTTTATCTTTTTTGTTTATCGTTTTGTTGCAAAAGAAGGCTAAAAATGGCCAAATTTTAAATTTTTTCTCATGTTTTATAAGTGTTTGAAGACACGAATGTAGGTTTTCCGATGGCGAGAATAAGAGTAATTTTTTACTCGACCGTGCGTGTTGAGCACTTAGCTTTGATTCCTTAACTTCACATTAGGATAAGTCTCTTAAATGAGAACGAGAAATGATAGAGTTAATTATAAGTTACTATGCTAAACGTAGAATACTCGTATTCTTTCAAAAACTCATGTGTTCTCGTTGTTTGCTTATTCTCCCTTCGCTTGTAAATATTTTTTGCTTAATAAATATTGACTTAGCGGTTTAGTCTTGATTGTTGGTATCTAGTCTTTTCTCGTAGCTTATGTGTAATTAAATTGGGAAGACATTAAGGTATCGCCAGCATTACGGTTTTTAAGTATTGGCCCCCGAATAATCGAAAACTTTTCCCAATAATAAGATTTCAAGTGCTCACCTAAATCAAGCAAACATTTGAAGCTCACAAGGCCGAAAAATCTATGCAAAATTGAAAGTTAATCAAGCCTTAATCTTTGAAGCTTTAAAGATCCAAAATTCGCCTTAGCGTGAGGATATACGTCTGTGGCTAATAAAACCACCGATGAGGTGGATAATAAAAGGCAAGGCAAGACCGAAGTCATAATAAAAGCTTCATGGCGAAGTTGAATAAAAGATGGAGGTAAACCTATGATAATAAGGCTCTTCCGTTAGGGGGCGTATAAAACTCTTGGTAATAAGTCTCATGTTCATAACCGTTATAAAACCGTGTTTATCGATCCTTCTTGTTGACTTAATTTTTTGACATCGTTGTCTATTAGGAGGGGTTATTAATTTGATGGTCTTGGTTACACCGTTGGGACTCTATTTTTAGACCTAAATCTCTATTATCGCATCAGTCAAACGATGTATCCTCGTGAAACATTCAAGACAAAATAAAATATAAGAGATACAACTTAGGAAAATGGGAGGATAAGTACGTGATTAGGGCATATGAGTAGTGTTAGCATTACTAACTTATAATGACAATGATCTCGTTGCACGCTTGGCATGGAATTGGGGTGAAAATGGAGGACGACAAAATTATTTCTAACGAAGCATTCACGTGTTCTTGTTCTATGAACCTAAACGTCCCATTTTGCGATGAAAATCATACATTATGTCTAAAACGCAAGTGGTAGTAATAGTAGTAGTGTAGCTAGTTTATCATTCAATAAAAGTGAATAAAAATTAATTTTGGAGATGCTATGATACTTTATTCTAGCATTGCGTGAGGGCACGATAATGGTTTAGTATGGGGGAGTGATGAGACTGCTTTTATACATAGTCTCATCGTCCCAAAAGGGCTTTAAATGCATAAAATATCATGAAATTGGCCAAATATATGCTTGTGTTTGTTGCTTTTGTATTTTAGGTACGGATATTAAGAAAATGACAAAAGATCACAAGAATCATACAAAAACGAACACGGGAAACGAAGCCGCACATTGAACCAAGCCTTAATGAAGAATTTTCCAAGACAAACCCTTGAAGATTTGAAGATTATGCAAGAAGGGTCCTCCAATATTGAATAATTGACACTTTAAACCCTTGTATCTTCATAATTACAAGATTGGTCCCTAAAGTTTGTCAATATTGCAAAAAGGTCCCTCCACTTTGAAGAATTGGCAATTTTAGTCCCTCAACAATACTAAATTGTCAATATTAGTCCTCCTTAAAGTCAAACATACCATGAAGGACTTCAAGTTACAAGAAATTACAAGTTTGGTCCTTTAAATATGTCAAATTACCAAAAGGACCCTTGACTTAGAAGAAATGGCAAAAATGGTCGCTCATAAATCATGACTTGGCAAATTCAGTCCTCCAAGAAGTTAAACAAACAAGTCAAGACCATTACCTATGAAAAAAATGCCAAAACAGCCCTTCAAGAAACAAGAATTGGCAAGAAATACCCCTGAAATCACTTTACAAAACTTTTACGGGCAAAAGTGTGAAAATCAAAACTTCAATAACAAAGGATTCGGGTTTGTAGCTGTTTTATTTACAAGTGAAAAGAGAAAGGAAGATAAGGGACCAAAATGGGCAGACATCCAATCTTACCTAGGCCAACCAGAACACGCCTCCTCACCCCACTCACTCTCTCCTCCAATCAGAATTCACCATGCTTCCACCTCACCAATCCACTCACATTAATATTTAACTAATCTAACAGATTAGTTAGTTATGGCACCTAACAACAATTTAAAACCAAAAATGGATTAAACAGACATGTTCATCATGTTCTTCATGGATTTGGGTATTCCTTAATTATCATGAATTAGCCCTTAATCTTTTCCAGATTAATGATTAAGGTGCTAATGAACATAACCCAACCTTAATACTGGCCACCTCACCACTCACATGTCCACATGGAACCTCCCCTACTACGCCTTTGAACAAGAATACAAAACAGTGACAGCCATCCAACGTTCAAGTTTGAAGCTTGAAACTTAAGCTTGTTTTAAGCCTTTGATGCTATTCCAACAGCTCACACCTCAACTACATGCCAAACTTAGTCACATGATCCTCAAAATATTCAAACTTTCAAAGGGCAAACTGGGGACTTCACAGCTTTAGGGTTTATGTTTTTTAGCTTCTTAGCATTAGTTTGTAGCCTATATAAAGGCCTTAGGGTTTCACTTTGAGCCCTGCTCTTGAATTTTCCTTGTTCACTTTTTTGTAAATCATATATTCAGTTTAATGAAATGTGTTTGAAATTGTGAAGAAAGCTCAAGTGCCAATCATTATATCTGCTTATTATTGGTGCTTGTTAACTGTTCTTGAATCCTAAAACCTGTTTTCAAAGGAGTGTGCAAAAGTTTGCATATTTTCCTTAAATCTTGATATTTTGCTAAGTCTTGTTCAAACCTTGGAATTATTAGGCTATAAAGCTGATTATAGCATCCTGATATTGTGATATCAAGGTGTTGTGAAGCTTATAACTTGGGGATAATCATGTGTGGGGAACTAAGGTTGGATTAATCAAGTTTTTACACTTTTCTGATTTTGATATTTTGCTTCTAACTTTGTTGAATCTTAGCAGAAGTTTGTGTGGAAGCTTGTGCTTGTTCTTGCAAGCACATAAGCTCAAAATTCTTGGGTGTGGATGTACATCCATGAGGTTTGCACCATTCTACCCAAAATCCGTTAAAAATTTGGATTTTTGGTGATTTCGTGTGCTACTTGTGTTCTTGCTGAATTTGTGGTCTAATCTTGTTCAATACTGCATATTATACTTGTTAATGTGTTTTATTGGGCTTGGGTGGTCTTGAAATACACTTATACTTGTTTTAAATTGTTTTGAAAAAGATAACGGGTGTTTGGGATTATCTGTTTAAGATCATAAGTTGCTATTGTGTTGTTGAAAGTTGTTGTTTATGCTTGTTATCTGTTATCTACTTGGTTGAGAACTAAAACCTGCAAGTTATTGGGTTTAAAACCTTGAATCAAAGATTATGCTATAACTTATTGATTTTGACTGTTTTTGACCTAAAATTTTGGTAATACTTAGAGTATATGCATGTTTAGGGATATAAGCTGTTAAATGAACGTTTTCATAACATATCTAAGAGATTTGGGTGTTTGAATTTGGCTTGTTGGTCAAATACATCAGCAAGTGTTCATAACTGCATGTTCATAGTTCATTAGTAACTTTTTGTGCTTGAATCTTGATCTAGGCTTTGAATCAGTGCATGAAACCTGTTTAAACTTGTTCATTTAAGTTTATTATAGCTTGTGTGGGCATTTGGTGAAGTTTGGCTTGCTAAATTGTGCTATAAGTCCTTATTGAACCATAACTACTTATTTGTTCATGTATGGGCTAGATCTGGTGATGTTTTGAATTAACTGTACTAATTGGATGATTGTGATTGTGTTTTTGTTATTGCTATTGACTCCTTATGATTAATTGATCATTTGGGTGCCTTTGTGAAAATTGAATCCACAAAAAAGTCACTAAAGACAAATATTCAAGAAAGTCAAGCAGTGGAAAAAGTTTCCACTACTCAACTCCAAAAACTAGCCCTTGCTAGTGTTAATTTTGATCCAGATTATTAATAAGCCATATTGGCTTATTTATACCTGCAACAACTTATTTTTTGTGATCAATCTTCCTCATTTGACCCATTTGTTTGAACTGGAGCTTATCAGACCTTGACTTTGACTTTTTGCTAGAAAACTCATAAAGTTGACTTTTAATTAAGTGCTTATTTGCTTATTCCAGCTTATTGAGTGTGCTTATTGAAAAACTTTTTGTTGATTAAGCTTAGTTAAGTCATTTAAAAGCTTTTGAAAGTTGAATCAGCTCTTGGGGTGGCCTAGAACTCGAAAACGACTATTTTGTCGTTTTGTGAAGATAGCTTTTTTTTCAGGCTTATTCCTTGTGCTTATCTCAAATTTCTTTTTACAGAACTCTTAAGTAACTCAAAAGAAGCTTGTGTGTCTAATTTGAGCTTATGGCATCTGCTTATAGCTTAATGGGCCAAAAAGCCCATTAAGAATAAGCTGCTTTGAAATAAGCTAGCTTATACTCATTTTCAGCTTTTGGGCCTTCAGAGTTTTGTGTTTAAAATCAAATTTTGAGTCAGAAAGGAGTTTTTGGGCTTATTTGGACAACATTTTTCTTATTGGGCCTTAAAAAGCCCATTAAGCTAACTGTTTGGACTTTTGGCCCATTCTAGGCCCATTAGGGGTATTTAGGTAATTTCAACTTCATTTCCGTGTTTATTAGTTTAAAATAAGCTAGTTTGCGACTTTTTAGAAAATTTTTATAAATTTTGGATTTTTAATATTATTTTATTATTATTTTATTATTAAAAATTAAAATTTATATTTTTCAAGTTTTTATATTTTTCTTAGGTTAAATTCATTAAGTTAGGAATTTTACAATTTTTAGAATATTTTTATTGTCCTTAGATTAATTTTTACAATTATTTTAAGTTTAAATAGTTTTTAATTGTTTTTAAATAGTTTTTATTAGTTTTAAAATTTTCAAAAATAATTTTAAATTTAGTTAAGTCATTTTAGAGGTTTACAATTGAAAAAATCTCATTTTGGGCTTTTTATTAATTAAATTGATTTTTTGGGCTTTAATTAGCATTAAAAAATTATTATTTAATTAAATAAAAGGTTTGGGTGATTTTTGGTTTTTTGTAAACTCTAATTACATTATTTAGGATTTATTGCAATTTTCTTGGAATTTTTAGGGTAAATTTTTAATTTTGCTACTTTTTACGGTTTTACGTGTACGACATTTCGTCTTAGCTTAAATTCGTCATCGTAACCGTCATTCTCTTCTTATCTCATTTCTATTATCTTTTCTCATAATCATAATCACATCATTAATCATCTCTTAACACAACACACTAGCCTCCTTGGCAAACGAACTTTGAACCACATTGGTCATTAGTGCTTGGTTTTCCTAAACCGACACTTAATACTTTCCCTATTATGCTCTCTTTTCCTAAAGAGGTGTGAAAACCACTACATCAATAGTTCATTACCAAATCCGTTTAGACTTCTGCCGGAAAGGCACGTCTTAAACCACTATATATGACACAAGCTCTTCGTCTCCTCGATTTGAATAAAGTCATTTGTCTCTTGAGCCATGTTCTTGGTCTTGATTCACTTCTCTTGACTCCTCTCCCTTTTGCTTCTTTGCTAAGAGTATTCGTTTGTTCGTTTCGGTCTTTTCCTATCTCGATTCAACTCGTAATCCTTCAATAAAGCATTATTACCTAGTGCTGTGGTGGTACAATGATTTCCTAAAGGCTTAAGACATATTTTAAGCTTTTAGAAAAATTTGGTTTTGAAAATTTCTTTTATTTTCCTTGTTAAAAACACGCCACTATAGGCGGTTCTTTATCGACGCGTTTCAAACCGGCGGTTCCTTATCGATAAGGAACCGCGTCCAGTACCCGCGAATAAAGAGTCCGATTTTTTTAAAATATCACTCTTTCAAAAACTCCTTCTCTCCCTTCTCCAACATAGTGACGCGAATACTCAGTTTTCCACCATTGTTGTTTTTCCAAAACCTTCAGTTACTCAAGATTAATTGATTTCGATTTGTGGGTTTCACTCATCCTTCATCCAAGATCAATTATCTGTAAGTCATTTTTTTCCAGTTTCATCTAATTTGTTCTAGGGTTCATACATTCATAATTAGGGATCTTTAAAATTTACATTGAATTAGAACCTTACTAGAAATAAGAGTTGACATAGTATTGTTACTATGATTCCTTAGGTTCACATTCATTGAGATTTCACTAAAACCCACTTGTAGAATAAATCCGCATTTTGACTAAATAGTTTTGGTTAATTGATGGAATTGATATGAACCCATGAACGAGTTGGTTAATAAGTGTGTAAACACTTATCCTTTTACCACTTAAAAAAATGAAAAAAGAGACCAAAACGTGTAATTAATATCGTAAATGTTGGAATTATGCGTTGTTTGAGGTTTTATTGTGAAATAGGTACAAAAGATCAAAAGGAAAGAAAACACGGGATTGTACGGTCATTTATCAAAGAAAACATCAAAGATAAAGTCAAAAGACCAAAAAGTGCCAAAAGATTGATGTTTGGAGGGCTAAAGATGACGATTTGATAAAGATTTCACAACAAGGACCATTTTTGCCATTATCCAATGTCATCAATAAACCACATTGAAGAGCACAAAATTACGAAGCCGATGGTCCCGACCTCGCGTCGTAACTCCTTACGGTTTGTATACTTGAAAACTTGTTTTACCTCATCATGGAAATTTTTCTTAAAAAGGGTAAAACTTTTATTCTCCATGATAGGTTATAAACACTTTTAAGTGTGGGATGAGTCGAGTTAGAGACTCCATAAATCAAGCTTGAATAACTAGGTTTAGAGTTTTTATACTAGAGTGTGGTAGGATAGAAATAAGGGTATATAGTTGAGAAGAAGTGTAGGGGGATGCCTCTCTTTTGTCTTTATGATGTTTGTAGGGTTTCTCTCCCTCATCGCATGCATTGGAGCTTATGGAGGAGGCCCTTGTATCGGGTTTACTTTGTTACTATTGTGATTTTTCATAACCACATTATGCTTAAAATGAATTCACTATAGTAGACCTTTCCATAGCTTGGGTTAAGCAAAGTTATCAATGTCATAAGTGTAGGGGAGTTTACACCAATACTCTTAAACATTAAGGACAATGTTTATCTTAAGTGTAGGGGGGTCTTCTATCGAAGTGACCTTACCTGGAACTTTGTCATTGACCTTCATGATAACTTGGAAATTAATTTTTCAAACATTTTTCAAATTTTTTTTATCTACTTTGGCCACCAAAAATATGCATTCATAATTTTTGCATCAATCATTTTTCATTTGCATAACACATTTGCATTGTATATATTCTTCTTTTATTTTTCATCAAAATATAATAAAGGATATGGTTTAACAAGTTTAGGAGTCTTAGACATATTAGGCCCGCCTAGGATACTTTGACTCAACCCGAGTTTGCTTATCCAAGCATTCTCTAGCTAGTAGCCTTAACCATGTAGACCTTTATTGGTTTATTAGGCTAAGCTTCCACTAGTCTCATTATTTGAGGTTTTAAACTGTGGAGAACAAGAGATGATAGAGTTTGAAGTAAGTGTTTAGGGCTAGATAAACCTCATATTAATTAATTGTGGCTTTTATATCCCCTTTCGTAACCTTTACTTTCTTGTAAACTCATGTATATATGTTAATAAATAATCAAGAACGGTTTTAATTGGTTTGTAGTATTTTATGCATTTTTGACTAATCATTCGTGGTTGGTATAAGTACGTCTTAAGATTCTAAGTTAGAACGTTTTATGTGTACTAGACTTATGTCATGCTTAATACTTAGCAGGTGTTTTTCTTTTTATTCTTTTCAACTTTCT
The DNA here is from genome assembly GCA_025667525.1 of Glebionis coronaria. Taxonomy (NCBI): domain Eukaryota; kingdom Viridiplantae; phylum Streptophyta; class Magnoliopsida; order Asterales; family Asteraceae; genus Glebionis; species Glebionis coronaria. Next base: position 388,284,187 of record CM046875.1, read on the forward strand.
TTGTGAGGAATAAAGAAAAATAAGAGCGGCTTATGAAAAAAATGAGTAGCTAGAAAAAAAAGAAAAAAGAAAAAAAAAGTTATACAAGACTCCCAAGAGGGGCAGTGAAGTGTTAATTATAGTAGCTATTGAATTCCAATATTACTCTTACAATGGTTGCGGAGATTTGATAGTTTCTCCAATCTAATATTACCTTGATGGGTTGCGAGATTGAAGATCCAAAGTCTCAAAAAGGCGGCGGATATAAATTATTGCGTAAGTTTTATTTTTCTTTCTTTAGCGAGTGAGTAGCTACTTATTAATGCATGACATAAGGATCTTACACATAAGGCGAATGACTTATTATTCTTGAGTCGGACTTATATCAATTTTGGGCGATTTTTCGAGTAATGGATAAGATGGTTACTTAGGATTAAAATCGTGCTTCCTTATTTTGATATTTTACATTTCATATATTTCACGCTTTAAATAATGACAAAATTTGCGTTCAATCAATTTGCTCAAATAATAACCGGTCTTAGAGGTATAATAAGTGGGGGTATAATGGTAACACAATTAATCTATATGAATGAGTTGACGCACTTTCACTTATGGATAATAATGATCTTGTTTTTAATCTTGGTATGGGGAAAGTGAAACTTGAGGGTGATAAGTGTTCATGGTACCAAAAGCCCTAATCTAAGTCCTTGATTTCTTTATGAGTTATTTCCATAAAAACCATTTCAAGAAAATTCAAAAATATATAAATAGAATTGTTTTCCTTTGCATTGCACTGTATAAAATCCAAATCATGCATCATATAGTGAAGTGTAGTGTAATTGCATATCATATTGGCCAAGGTGGATTAATTATGAGAAAAGTGTAAATTGGTTCTTTTAAATGTGGCATTGCATGAGGTCATGAAAATGATCAAGTGTAGGGTATTTGATATGAGTGAAATCTCATATCAATAATATCACAAATCACCCTAAAACACAAAGCAAAATACCAAATTTTTATTCATAAAAGCTGTATTTTGGGTATGTTTTGTTGTTTGTGCTTGTGTAGGTAAAAAGATACAATTTTGGAGCAAACAAGTGAATTCAAGCTTTATTGATGAAGAAAAGACAAAAGGAGGATGAAAAGTGACAAGCCTTGCAAAGACAAAGGACATTTCTTGATAACTTTCAAAGATGAGGGACTAAAAGTGCAATTATGATAATGTCAAGAACAAAGTCAAATTTGGTCAACTCTCAAGTCAAATGGTCAAAGAATGACTATTGAACAAGTTTGAAGTTAGAATGTAACACCCCCAAATTTATACAACTCAATACAGCGGAAGTCTCGTTGGTGTTACGGGATAGCACATTACTCACATCATAGACAACGCATAAAAATCGCGTCGTTTAATAATAAAAGCATTTCCATTCATAAATATCAAATTTAAATAGGTCCCAAGTCATTATATTTCATACAGGTTTTACAAAGTATTTGAATGGAAATTATAATTTAAGTGCGGGCCATGAATTCTTGTTGTCTTCCCGAGAATTACCTTCAAGTACCTGAGATAAAACATGTTAAAAGAAAAGGTCAGCGATAACGCCGAGTGAATTGATAAAGTTTAAGAAAATTCCATCAATATAACTTTGGTATAAAATTATTACCAAAAATCATTTCGTACAAATCATTGTAATAGGCCACAAAATAGCCAAAATCATTTTTATACAAATCCTTATCAAAAATCATAATCTAGGCATTTGTCTTAAAAATCATTATACGAACCATTGTCGTTAAAAATATCATACAACACGTTTTATAACGTTGTATAAATAAAAACCGTTATAAGAATATGGTTATGAAAACCAAAACACGAACATAATATCAATAGTATGACCCCGTATTGCTAGTCAGGCAATACATCGTAATTCGTTGCGTATAGTAGTATTTCGTTAACTGGATTATTATAAGCCGCATGACATTGTTACCTTACTAAACCAACAACGGGTAGCTAACCCGATACTCAATTTGCCCATCTAAAGTAGCGTGTCATCACAAAGGTCACGCTATGGAAATCTTCTCATACATAAATTCGCTTACCAATCAATGTGGCACGACGAGGATCAACCGTCAACGCGCGAACTGGGGTGATCGTCCCCAAATAGTACTATTATATGCACAAGCGTCTACCAAATCCCGGTAGTTCACAATTCATGCTAATGGGACTTTTAGTGACATAACCTAACTTTAATAATCCATTTGATTTCATCTATCGGGTCCTTTAATCATTTATCGGGTCATACAATCGGGTCATACAATCATTCGGGTCCAAATCAATAAACAAACAATCGGGACAAATGGTGTCCTATTTTATAAAAACTAACATGTTATCTCCCTCGCGGGTTTATAAAACATTTATAAAAACATTTAAAAGAGTGCGAGGCTATGAACTCACGTTGATGTGGGAAGGCGGGTTATCGGCAATTCGGACGTACGGTACGTGTTTCAATCACGGAAACCTAGACAAATAATACTCGTCTTAGACTCATGTTCAATGAATTTATAAAAATAACATTTATGTATAAATATGATGATTTTATATATATGATGATCAAGTGGGTTTACATATTCTCGTTTACTCATTTTAGTGTTATGTGTCGATAACTTTTATACTAGTTTACTAGTTTTACCTATTTACGTGTTTTAGGTCCAATAAGCCTATTATAAGTTTATTAACTTGTATTAATCCATTTTATACTTATATTATCAGTATTTAAAGTTTACAAGTTGGGACCAAATGGGTTAAGCCTAATAAGTTCTTTTTATAAGAGTTTAACTTATTTAGTCTAATTATTAGTCCAATATGTTTACTTAGCTCGTTAATGTCCGTATGTTATATAGTTCGGGTTTTATCGGTTTTTACTTGTTGTACATGTTTATATATCAGTATATAAGTTTTATAAGTTTTATAAAGTTCACATTAGACGGGTCCAACCATCTAAGTTTTATTTAGCAAAAACGTTAATTTTACGGTAATAGCCGAAAAAGTCGTAAAAATCATGTTTATAGTTTTTATAACTTATAAGTATTATTCCACTACCATTTTTATAATTTATCCACTTATTTAACCTTTTACATATTTATATAAATAAAATTCATGAGTTAGTGGGTTTTAAATTTTACATTTTATACAATATAATTTTGAGTGCTTATATAATAGTAATAAACATTAATTCTCAAAATCTGATTTTTATTTTCATCTTCACCAAAACAGCCATATCTGGAGTTCTATATGGAGATAGAAGCTCAAATATTTATCACATAAACTACATGATATTTGCTCCATTTAACTCTACTATAGCTACTGTTGAATCATCTTCTAAGTATTTTCTAAAAATCGTCCAAAACAGTAAACTCAGATTGGTACTCTAAACTTGTTTTGATCATATCTCACTCATTACAATGATTCCAATGCACGACCAACTCTCACATGTGTACAAGACCCATAGATTACTGTATATCAATTTATTCAAGTCATTTTACCAGTTTATCATATGATTCTTTACTGTTTTATACAGCCATCTAAATTAAGCAAGATTTTAACCTTGTTTCTTATAGTTTTTCATCTTTTTAAGCATGTTTATCAACACCAAATCCCCACACAATATTTTTAATCATCATTCATCATCATATACATATACATAAGTAAAGAAAATACAAGATTACATAATCAAAATAACAAGAGGATAGGAAGAACAATCTCTATACCACCAAGGTTGTGTAGGTTATGATCAAGGCTTGGATTTTGATGGAAAAAGTTGTGATAGATCAACACCAACTTTGAAGACCACCAATATTTGTAAACTTCTTGTAGAAATCAGCCCATGGAAATCATCAAATCACCTCCTTGGATGTTAGAATCACCTCCAATCTTCAAGGCTTCAAAGGGGCATCATCATGTGTATGAATAACACATGATTTTATGGCTAAAATAGATCAAATGAGGGTTGTTGTTGGTGATTTTAGGACGAAATATAGAGAGAGAGGAAGGATGAGAGAGGTTTGTTGAGTGGTTTGCATGAGTAGCTAGTGAAAATGGTAAGAATGAAGTGGTTTTGTGGTTTTGTGTAAGGTTAGCTTACATGTTAAGCTTAAGCTTAACATGTGTTAGCTTTCTAGCTAAAAGGGTGCCACATCAAGAGATGTGGTGTCCTCTTTTGGGCCTTCCATTTTAGTGGGGTGGGATAAACTTGTTTTGTCCCATCCCGCTAATTTACGGGAATTCCTCGATTCTAGTTTCCTCGATTTGCGTGCCCTCGGGTTGTTTTACGAAAAACGTTTTTATAAATTATGAATCAACGGCACAAAACGAATCAAATAAAAATTGTTTCATCAAAAACGGAGTTCGAAAACGTAAATACGTAATCCCAAGGTTTTCGGTTTAGTCGTAAAGGACGTTAAATTATAATCGTAAGTCCTAATCTCTTCTCGTAAATTTGTGAGTTTATGAACCAACACAAATTTAAAACTCCAAAATGATATTCACGGATAAATTTATTTTCTGAAATGTCGGACTGTCACCAAAGACGGTGTATGTAAAGGTAAGCACGTAATGTAGAATCCTCCGGTTTAGACGTAGTCGATGCTACTTCAAGACGTAAATCCAAATTTCTTCCCAACAATAAGTGAGTTCATATTATAACACTAAAATAATGTTTTCAAATAAATATTGAGAATAAAATATAAACCATAAATTGACGGATTGTCACAGCATTTACCCCTAAACAGGATCTTTGTCCTCAAAGATCATCTTACCTTACTACTCGCTTCTTATAGAGTTAAAGCCATGTGGGTATTTCCTCCACATTCGGTCTTTTCTCACAAGTGCAATTCATTACAATACGCGACTTTCATCAAACATAACTACGGGAATAAGATTAGGCTTAATGTTGACTTACTTTCTCTATCCATGATGTTCACGGGTTTTTGATGAATGCAACTTTTCTCCGATCTAAACTTTACTAAGGAACAATCAGATTTTCACTTGATAGATATTCCATCAAGTTCGATATACGAAACATAATTCACGCAACTCTTGAAGTCCTAGGGTAGATCCAGCTTATATGCCTTTCAAACCAAATCTTTTACATCATCTCAATGGTCCCATACAACGGGGACTTATATCCCATGATTTGTCAGATCATTAATTCATTTCTCCAAGGTTAAAATTTTGGCATAACTTCGCTACCCATCTGGCACTTCAAGATCTACATTTCATATTCACATAACCTCTTGCCCACTACCGGCAGTCAATAATCAGATCCTAATTTCAACAATCATTTCAGGTCTCGCGGGTCGAGTATTTTGTAAGGTTAGGTTCGCCATCATAGGAAACCTTAAACCTAAAAGACATGTCCAACTCACGGTGGGTGTATGTCGGATGTCTTCATCCCAACTCCTGCTTATAGATGCTCTAATATATATCCTCACAAGATTCGATCTCGATCCTAACACGATAATTATCAATGATAATATCTCCAAAGGAAAGAGATTATACGGTTTATTACCAAAGGTCAATCATTCAAACATAAAACAACACTTCTAGTATTTTGTATCGTTACTTTACCTCGTCCCTTCGATTGGGGTGGTAAACAGTACTCTTCATCAAGGTCTGTTCCCAATGACTTCTGAGCAAATCTCTAGAAATTCGATGCGAAGCGAGGATCTTGATAGAGATGATCGATACGGCACACTGTGTTTTTACAACACCTTTAAATACAAAAGGGTCAATTCCTTCATAGAGAATCTATCATTAACAGGAATGATATTAGCAGATTTGGTCAGTCTGTCGACGATGACCCAAATCGAATCAAATTCAGATGATGACCTTTGCAATAGTTAGTCGTTTACTAATGTATGAGGCGATGGCTGCCTTCATAATTTGCCATCAGTACAACTTCTTTAGAAAAAGATACACTTAGTCAGAAATGACAGGAATATAATACTTATACTTACGAGATTCCAACTTAACTAAATCTCTAAATCTCTATATTTAGACAATTACAAGTGGACTTTTAAAACATTTAACGCCATCGGCTTCTCAATTCTAATGCTTCACATTAGCCGCAAACCCCTTTTATTATCTATATTATCCTTCTTACAAGCATTGTTTATTTCTAAATTGTTCGGCAATTTATTTTGCACAAACATTACTAAGGAACATGTCCTAATTGATTCTTTATCCTTTTTATATAATGTGTCAGTATCTACATTCATCTTTCCTGATGAAATAATTATCATGACCGTATTCATTCAAATTTTCCTTCTTTATATTTTCTAAGTTTTAGTTTCGTCTCAACTATCATTTTTATCTGTTTTACTCAATCCGACGTTTAAAGCGTCGATAGTTATTACAAGTAATTAAATAATAAATATTTAATTTTTATGAAACGTAAACGCAAAAAGTTTTTAAATTTTCTTAGTTTGTCAAATTATATAAAAATGTTCAAAATAAATTTGAATTTAATTAACAAAATTTTTGTTGATTTATCGAAAATAATTAAAATAATTAATAAGATCCGTAAATGTTCGAAAAATCTTTGTTTATACTTTGGTCAAAATTTTCTTAGCTGGAAAGCAAAAGTTGTCGTTTCAAATTCCAAGTTATGGTTTAAATAGTTTCCTCAATCCCTCTTAGGTTGTCTTGAGGTATATACAAACATTTACCCCTAAACAAGAGTTTAGTTAAATGATTTGTGTATAAGGGAATAATCCCTTAAAAATTCTTTTGATAAAACATTTGTCAAAACATATTTGCACTTTCTTTTTAGTATAACTCAAAGTCTTAAATGGATCTAATTTTTGAAGAGTCAATATATTCCATTTTCTATTAATCACACGATCAACTAATATAAAGGATTAAGCCTTAAATTACATGTTAATTATTCAAGGTACAAGTTTTCACTACTCGGCCGACTCAGGGCATTCTACAAATAATTATTAACTCATTCTTATTCTTATAAATAAACAAATGGTCCTTAATGATCACAAGCATGAATTTATCAAATTACAGCCTACACACGTGATTCACCAAGTTTATGGATGCTACATGTGTATTAGTCAATCCAAACGACATCACGTGAAACTCATAATGTTCATTACAAGTTCTGGATGTAGTGATTGGAATAGATAATCTTCTTCGCGGACGCGAAGTTGATGATAACCATGCCATGGATCAAATCTTTAAAACATACGCTAGAACCTTGTAAATGATCGAACAAATCTTCCATTTCGAGTCATGGATATTGTTTTCGATTGTCAACTTACTCAGTTCACGGTAATCTATAAATATAAGGTATGATAACACCATAGCTCTTCATGATGACGAGCTTGGTAGAATAAAATCTTTCTCCGACAACTCTCTCAGTTGTACGGTAATTCCTTTAATTCAGATGGTGCTGACGTACAGTGCACAAGCCACAGGTGCAGCACCGAGAATATAATCAATACCAATTTCAACTTGTCTTAATGGCGAAAGTCTAGGTAATTCACCAGCAAATACCTCCTAAAGTTTCAGATAACAGAAACATCTTTTTAATAAATTTATTTTAAGTTCTTTCTAGATTATAGTATCTATGACTATTTCACAACCATTCATGGTATAATTTAAAGTGTAAATGCAGGATATGGTCATCCATCAAGAATTATTTAGATCACTTTTGATAATCAATATCATATCTTTTAGGGAAATTCTACTCGAGTTCCCATCAATTAAGACAATGTCGTCATGTCATAATCAATCAATCCATTCTACTGGCACTATCAACTTTCCAGTTTCATTGCCGTCGATAAGATATGAATTTCTCAAAAGACTAATAATAATCTATAATCTTTCACAAATTCAAGGATATATGGAGACACAACTACCATTAAAAGAGTAAGGTCAACGCATAATCTACGCGAGAGAATTTCAAATCAGATACAGATGAAAACATTTAATGAATATGAATATCCCATGTTTTCATAATTTGAGTACGTATTCGAAAGCTCCTCGGATCGTTACCCAGGTCATTCAAATGACTCTAATCAAAAGAAATGATAGGAACGTCGATACATCCAGTCGGGTATCAACACTCGATAATCAGATACTTTTCCTAAGAATCTCACTACGGGAAAATTGGACAAGAAAGAATTGTCAATTGTCAAATAAGACAATTTCTACAGATGAGTAAATTCGACTCAGAAGAATAGATGCTACAGGCACATATGTAGGTGTCCCTAACACTATGTCCTTATTTTTCACTTCTTGCAGATCTCATAAAATTTATTCTTTCACAATCTTCAAAGAAAATGTAGTGCTTGTTCATTAGTTTTATGGTGACTACTAATCAGCCTTGCATGGTCCATTCTAAATTGTATGTAGGCGCGCAACTATATACAATTTCAAGATTAACGATGCAATACTCAGTTCGTCAAAACTTTGTCATCATGTTTAAAATAAATATTCATACTTAATTCAAAATGAATTTACAGAGATGTTCTTTGTTGTGAGAACAACTTAGTTTTCCAAAGCGTTTCATAAACAACTTTACTTCGATAATGATTATTTATAAGTCTTACTTTAAATAATCCATATAGTGATAAAAATCCAATTTTTCTCTAGGAATACTGTTTTAACTTGTAAAAACAATGTGTGATCTGCAAAAGATGATGAAGAGTTGTTCACCAAGAACTAACTACAATATAATAGGAAATGAGCTTAGCCAAATAATCATGAGGTTCATGACCTCGATGGTGCTCAAAAAGAATAATCCACAACGTAACTCATATCGGGATGAGCACTTGTTCAATGGTTGCATCACTAATGCGAACATTAGGATGAAACCATAAAAGATAGATAACATCGATACATGTAGAATTTAGCAATCAAAGGTAGTCTTTTCATTAATCACAAACGAGTCAAAATTGTACCGTAACACATTACGTGTCACTATGTCATACAATTCCAAGAACTCATCCTACCAACTGATGTCTCAGTCAAGTTAGGGATTTTTAAAAGATAACACAATAAATACTAATCTACAAGAGTCATGGGGGTTCCACCTGTCCCGGAAGATCCATCGGTCCCTATTCAGAAGAAGATTTCTTCAATTTATTTGTTGGACACTGGGCATCTTCGTCATTGGACAATGGCTTAGGAACAACCCTTAACACGAACCAACAATCATTTAGAACCTTATAATTCAATCATAGAACTTAATGACTTCCTCTTAACAATTTCTTATTCCATATGGATTAAATTTTATTTCATTCAACTTTCAATCAACTTATACTCAATGTGATATTCTACCTCATTTTCCAACACTTTCGCCCTTATTCTTAGACCTTAAAAGGGCAATAAAAGCTTGATATGATGAACACTTAGTTTCCAATCCTATAGCTCTTACAACAACAATTATCAAATGAGTTACTAATATGAAATGACTCACACATTCAATCGGACTTCTCGGAAAGGTACTAGTGGCATGAGGCTTTTGGGTAATGGTTCCATTGAGAGCCTCAAGTGCAACATTCACCCTTTCGATTTCAATTTAAGAATTGGGTGACAACGAATCAGATGACATCTTTATAGGTGGTAACGTTTTGTCAAACTCCACTCTATAAGGAAAGATCGTCATGACATCGATATCAGTTTTAATCTCGCCAATTATTTTTCAATATCACAATCAACTAATATCTACATTTCTACGAATATCAACCATTTTGTTGGGATCATAAATATCCACAACTTGGTTTAGATATAGGATAGCTAGAATTCCTACGAGAATAGCTTCAATTAATTTACTAGGGGATTTAGGGTTCCTTGTGACAATCTACGTCGTATAAATACCTCATATAAATATCAAAATAATCATCAAAGAATCATGTAATAAAATTACATCATATATATATAATCCAAGTTATATATATATTAAAATAACACTTCTCAGTCGGCCTTGTCGGTAACTCGGGAATTTTTCGGCACCGTTATAGTCAAAAGATTTTTAGACATTTTTAGAAAAATGTGTATAGTTAAAAGATTTTAAAATGTTTTATTCAAAATCTTAGTGTTAAAAATCTTTCGTTCTCTATAACGAGAGCTCTGGTACCAAACTGTAACACCCACAAATTTATACAACTCAATACAGCGGAAGTCTCGTTGGTGTTACGGGATAGCACATTACTCACATCATAGACAACGCATAAAAATCGCGTCGTTTAATAATAAAAGCATTTCCATTCATAAATATCAAATTTAAATAGGTCCCAAGTCATTATATTTCATACAGGTTTTACAAATCATTTGAATGGAAATTATAATTTAAGTGCGGGCCATGAATTCTTATTGTCTTCCCGAGAATTACCTTCAAGTACCTGAGATAAAACATGTTAAAAGAAAAGGTCAGCGATAACGCCGAGTGAATTCATAGAGTTTAAGAAATTCCATCAATATAACTTTGGTATAAAATTATTACCAAAAATCATTTCGTACAAATCATTGTAATAGGCCACAAAATAGCCAAAATCATTTTTATACAAATCCTTATCAAAAATCATAATCTAGGCATTTGCCTTAAAAATCATTATACGAACCATTGTCGTTAAAAACATCATACAACACGTTTTATAACGTTGTATAAATAAAAACCGTTATAAGAATATGGTTATGAAAACCAAAACACGAACATAATATCAATAGTATGACCCCGTATTGCTAGTCAGGCAATACATCGTAATTCGTTGCGTATAGTAGTATTTCGTTAACTGGATTATTATAAGCCGCATGACATTGTTACCTTACTAAACCAACAACGGGTAGCTAACCCGATACTCAATTTGCCCATCTAAAGTAGCGTGTCGTCACAAAGGTCACGCTATGAAAATCTTCTCATACATAAATTCGCTTACCAATCAATGTGGCACGACGGGGATCAACCGTCAAGGCGCGAACTGGGGTGATCGTCCCCAAATAGTACTATTATATGCACAAGCGTCTACCAAATCCCGGTAGTTCACAATTCATGCTAATGGGACTTTTAGTGACATAACCTAACTTTAATAATCCATTTGATTTCATCTATCGGGTCCTTTAATCATTTATCGGGTCATACAATCGGGTCATACAATCATTCGGGTCCAAATCAATAAACAAACAATCGGGACAAATGGTGTCCTATTTTATAAAAACTAACATGTTATCTCCCTCGCGGGTTTATAAAACATTTATAAAAACATTTAAAAGAGTTCGAGGCTATGAACTCACGTTGATGTGGGAAGGAGGTTATCGGTAATTCGGACGTACGGTACGTGCTTCAATCACGGAAACCTAGACAAATAATACTCGTCTTAGACTCATGTCCAATGACTTTATAAAAATAACATTTATGTATAAATATGATGATTTTATATATATTATGATCAAGTGGGTTTACATATTCTCGTTTACTCATTTTAGTGTTATGTGTCGATAACTTTTATACTAGTTTACTAGTTTTACCTATTTACGTGTTTTAGGTCCAATAAGCCTATTATAAGTTTATTAACTTGTATTAATCCATTTTATACTTATATTATCAGTATTTAAACTTTACAAGTTGGGACCAAATGGGTTAAGCCTAATAAGTTCTTTTTATAAGAGTCTAACTTATTTAGTCCAATTATTAGTCCAATATGTTTACTTAGCTCGTTAATGTCCGTATGTTATATAGTTCGGGTTTTATCGGTTTTTACTTGTTGTACATGTTTATATATCAGTATATAAGTTTTATAAGTTTTATAAAGTTCACATTAGACGGGTCCAACCGTCTAAGTTTTATTTAGCAAAAACGTTAATTTTACGGTAATAGCCGAAAAAGTCGTAAAAATCATGTTTATAGTTTTTATAACTTATAAGTATTATTCCACTACCATTTTTATAATTTATCCACTTATTTAACCTTTTACATATTTATATAAATAAAATTCATGAGTTAGTGGGTTTTAAATTTTACATTTTATACAATATAATTTTGAGTGCTTATATAATAGTAATAAACATTAATTCTCAAAATCTGATTTTTATTTTCATCTTCACCAAAACGGCCATATCTAGAGTTCTATATGGAGATAGAAGCTCAAATATTTATCACATAAACTACATGATATGTGCTCCATTTAACTCTTCTATAGCTACTGTTGAATCATCTTCTAAGTATTTTATAAAAATCGTCCAAAACAGTGAACTCAGATTGGTACTCTAAACTTGTTTTGATCATATCTCACTCATTACAATGATTCCATTGCATGACCAACTCTCACATGTGTACAAGACCCATAGCTTACTGTATATCAATTTATTCAAGTCATTTTACCAGTTTATCATATGATTCTTTACTGTATTATACAGCCATCTAAATTAAGCAAGATTTTAACCTTGTTTCTTATAGTTTTTCATCTTTTTAAGCATGTTTATCAACACCAAATCCCCACACAATATTTTTAATCATCATTCATCATCATATACATATACATAAGTAAAGAAAATACAAGATTACATAATCAAAATAACAAGAGGATAGGAAGAACAATCTCTATACCACCAAGGTTGTGTAGGTTATGATCAAGGCTTGGATTTTGATGGAAAAAGTTGTGATAGATCAACACCAACTTTGAAGACCACCAATATTTGTAAACTTCTTGTAGAAATCAGCCCTTGTAAATCATCAAATCACCTCCTTGGATGTTAGAATCACCTCCAATCTTCAAGGCTTCAAAGGGGCATCATCATGTGTATGAATAACACATGATTTTATGGCTAAAATAGATCAAATGAGGGTTGTTGTTGGTGATTTTAGGACAAAATATAGAGAGAGAGGAAGGATGAGAGAGTTTTGTTGAGTGGTTTGCATGAGTAGCTTGTGCAAATGGTAAGAATGAAGTGGTTTTGTGGTTTTGTGTAAGGTTAGCTTACATGTTAAGCTTAAGCTTAACATCTGTTAGCTTTCTAGCTAAAAGGGTGCCACATCAAGAGATGTGGTGTCCTCTTTTGGGCCTTCCCTTTTAGTGGGGTGGGATAAACTTGTTTTGTCCCATCCCGCTAATTTACAGGTATTCCTCGATTCTAGTTTCCTCGATTTGCGTGCCCTCGGGTTGTTTTATGAAAAACGTTTTTATAAATTATGAATCAACGGCATAAAACGAATCTAATAAAAATTGTTTCATCAAAAACGGAGTTCGAAAACGTAAATATGTAATCCCAAGGTTTCCGGTTTAGTCGTAAAGGACGTTAAATTATAATCGTAAGTCCTAATCTCTTCTCGTAAATTTGTGAGTTTATGAACCAACACAAATTTAAAACTCCAAAATGATATCCACGAATAAATTTATTTTCTGAAATGTCGGACTGTCACCAAAGACGGTGTATGTAAAGGTAAGCACGTAACGTAGAATCCTCCGGTTTAGACGTAGTCGATGCTACTTCAAGACGTAAATCCAAATTTCTTCCCAAAAATAAGTGAGTTCATATTATAACACTAAAATAATGTTTTCAAATAAATATTAAGAATAAAATATAAACCATAAATTGACGGATTGTCACATAGAAGGACTAAAAATGACAAAGAAATGAAGTTTGGAGCTCAAGTTAATAATCTGATAAAGTCAAGGGACTTAAATTGACAAATTTCTAGCAAGTTTTATATCAATCCAAGTATACTCCATTTCAGCCAATGGGAAGGGTTTATTTGGTTTACACGGACTGCCACTTCACTTGCCACCTCACCCACTCAGTCGCCACCTAATTAAATAAACGAATTTCAACAGTAAACCCCACTTTCCCTTATCAGCCAATAATAAATCAGAAAAAGGATAACGATCCACAACTCTCTTTTTCATCCAATATCTAACACCCCCAATTTACATTGCGCAGCGAAAATACACAATTGGGTGCTGGACACAAGCATCATCACACAAGGTATATTGAACGACTCAAAAGAGAGACGTTTACACATAAAATATAAACAAGATTTTCATAATAGGTCTAAAACATAATTTCATCCCATAATGTACTAAAACGACTCCAGAGTAAAGCGTTTAGTCCCCATGGATCTCGACCAGCAAAACAACAAGTTTAGTACAGTACATAAACATTTAACTAATTGTTTAACAATAAAAGGATAGAAATAGTTTTTAGACCAACATTCTTCCAAAAGCCAAACCACAACCTCCACAGCAAAGCTCCGCCTTCCATCACTTCCTATTACCTGAAACACATGCTAAAACGAGCCAACAATAATGTTGAGCGAGTCTATAGGTTTATCAAATCACATTTGAACACAAGAAGAAAATCAATCATAATCATTTATAGAATTGTCGTACACACAATCTATATTCAAGGAAAAACATTGTATTTAAGCTCATGAAACCGACCTCTTAACCAAATAGTCACCCACGCCAAATGCCGGCATGACTAGAATAAAACCATTGCCCCTCTAGGGTATCAGTTGCTAGAATACCACATTCTTATTCCCGTAAATTATCCTTCCCAGAGGTTACTCAACGTAATGCCCTGGTCTCAGATAGGGTGGTCAACCCAATAGTACTATCATTAGAATAATCGGCTATTCCCGACTCACAACATCAAGTCAGAAGATAGTTAACGACTCATGAATTTAGGGTCTTTAGCAACAAGGTACTCAATACAATGTAAACAACTTAGGCAACATTCGGGTCCAACAATTACTCATGACTTGTGTTCACTTATTTTCAAATAGCATGTATCCCCCTCGCGGGTAATAAAACATTTAGTAGCTAGCATGAAAAGCGAGGCTACAGACTCGCCTTAGTATAAGAGATCTAGCGAGATGATCGTCAATGATAGAAGATGTCTTTCAAACACGAGAACCGCTACCTATCAAATAAGGCGCGTTCATTAATAATGACTCGAGCAATAAATTATACATAACAATATCAAACTCAAACTCATAAAATCACGATAAACTCGAGAGAAAACGATACAAATAACTCTATTACACTCTTCTATATATTTACTTTACCATTTTACACTTTCAACAAAATCCGCCGGCACATACTACATGTACTAGCTTATTTACCCCTTTTAAACTTTGTCAAATGTTTATGAAACGACTCAAGAAACTAACTTTCTATATATAGAAAGTCCTCCAACAAGTTTATCAAATGAAATTACTTTTAAAGTTATTTACCCGACTCATCTTCAAACTACAAAATCCGGACAGATTTACGTTAATAATTCATACAACCGTTTTAACTTTTTTAAACGACTCCATTTACAAAACCGACACTTGGGTTTTAAAATAAACTCACCCTCTAAAGTTTAAAATTCATTATCAGTATGTGACTCATTTAAAAACTTCAATTTATAGTCCCCGATATTTGATCCAAATATCTACAACAACTATATGTAGTGCCGATACTCGTCTCCCGGTACACGAATAATCAAAACATCATAACTTCGCGCTCGTTTGGAGCTAGAAGCTCTACTTTATATCAAATCGAAGCTAATAGAATGCTCTACAACCCTAGGCTATAAGTTAAGCCATTATCACAACATAAAATTCTCAAAATTACAGTTTACCTACTGTTATAAAATACCTTTCAAAAACTTGTATAAAATCATATTTTTAGCTAAAACCAATCATAGATATGATCATCCCATAACCCTAACACTAACATATATCCACTATAACATTAGAATCATCATAAAAATCAAAACTTTCAAATCAAAATCAAGTTTTTAACAAAACCTTTAGCAAGAACATCTCTTGATCATCCCAAAAACAACATGCATGAGCATAATTCCCACCTACCAACTTGAAAAAAATAAAACTTCTTGCATGTACATAAATTTTATACGAAAATGATCTCCTTGCTAAATTAGAGATGGGACTTGTGTTCTTTTTGCTTAGATCATCATAAAAATGGAGTAAAAATTGATTGAATGTGTGTTTTGGGGTGAAGGGGGGGTCACGGCTAAGCAAAGAAAAAGAAGAGAGAGAAAGAAAAAAATTTATGTGTGTGAATTATGAGTGTTATGTGAAATTTTTTGGCTTTTATATTGTGGTTGAGGGACCAATGTTGTAATTTTGCATTAGTTATGGCTCAAAATAAAAATAGTTAGTTAAAAAGCGGAAAATAATTATTAGTCAATTTTGAAATATTTACGGGGCTCGGGTTTCATAAACATACTTTTAAAAATTTAAAACATACCTCAAATATAATAATATCGACTCCCGACTCGACTTAACACGTCATTTAAAAGAAAACATCAAAAATGACAAACATCGAACAACCGACAATAAAACGTAAAATATTTGGCATCCATCGACATCACACTTTCTAATACTCCTTATACTTATTAAATATTAAATATAATCCTTCCAACATCGGTTTAAACTTAAACCTCCAAAACTAAATATTATTCAAACTCATCAAAATTTTCAAAAATAATCGTAAAATAAAATTAAGCAATGACCTCGGTTTCGGGTTATCACATCCCCCCTTCTTAAAAGAAGCGACGTTCGCGACGCTTAATCCTTCCTAAACAAATGAGGATACCTATCCTTAAAAAATCCTCATGTTCCCATGTAAACTCTGGTCCACGTCTAGAGTTCCATCTCACTTTCACAATCGGAATCCTACTATGCTTAAATTTCTTAACTTCCCTATCCATAATATCTACAGGTTCCTCTATAAAATGAAACTTATCATCAAGTTGAATTTCCTCCAATGAATCACCACATCCCTTTCAGTTGAACACTTCTTCAGATTAGTCACATGAAAAGTATTATGAATAGCCTTAAGCTCATCAGGCGATTCTAACTTATAAGCAACCAATCCAATCCTTTGGATAATCTTAAATGGTCCAATATATCTTGGGGTTAACTTTCCTCTTTTTCCAAAACGAATCACTCCTTTCCATGAAGATACCTTTAACATAACCATGTCTCCTACTTCAAATTCCAACGGTTTCCTTTTGTTATCAGCATAACTCTTTTGTCTACTTCTGGCAGATAACAAACGCTTCTTAATTTGCTCAATCTTTTCAGTTGTCTCAAATATCATTTCAGGTCAAGTCAATTAACTTTCTCCTACTTCACTCCAACACACTTGAGATCTACACTTACGTCTATACAAAGCTTCAAATGGTACGACTTTAATACTAGCATGAGAACTTTTATTGTACGAAAATTTAACCAATGGCAAATGCTTATCCCAACCATTTCCAAATTCAATCACACACGCACGAAGCATATCCTCTAACGTTTGAATCGTTCTTTCACTTTGTCCATCAGTTTTAGGATGATATGTTGTACTCAAACATAACTCCGTTCCCATCGCTTTTTGCAAAGATTTCCAAAATTCTGAAGTAAACCTACTATCACGATCAGAAATTATCGACAAAGGCACACCATGTCGACAAATAATCTCCTTTACGTACACTGTTGTTAACCTCTCCATAATATCAGTCTTCTTCATTGGCAAAAGTGAGCAGACTTGTTCAATCTATCTACAATCACCCATATCATATCACAACCACTTGTAGTCCTTGGCAAACCTGTCAGAAAATCCATAGTAATCTTCTCCCATTTCCATTCAGGAATATCAGGTTGCACTAATAATCCAGAAGGCTTCTTATGTTCAGCTTTCACCTTCGCACAAGTTAAACACTTATTAACATACTTTGTTATATCTGCCTTCATATTCGGCCACCAATAAACTTTCTTAAGATCTTGATACATCTTATCCGATCCAGGATGTATTGAATACTTCGACTTATGAGATTCATTCTTCACCAAATCTCGCACTTCTAAAGAACCTTCCTCGAATGAGCACAATGGTAACCAAATCCTATTCTCAAAATACCTCAATCCATTTTACCTTACTTCAAACAATGGTTTCAACATTCTACCCAAATTTTATGCCTCAATATTCTCTTCTACAAACCATTAGCTTGGGCTTTCAATATCGCTTCTATCAAATCAACACTTTCCATCATTACCAAAGCTCTAACTCTTATAGACTTATCTCTTTCCTTTCTACTAAGTGCATCAGCTACCACATTCGCTTTACCAGGATGGTAACGAATCTCGCAATCATAATCACTCAGCAACTCAACCCATATCCTTTGCCTCATATTCAATTCCTTTTGATCCAAAATATATTGCAGACTCTTATGATCAGTGAATACCACACACTTGGTTCCATACAAGTAGTGTCTCCACATCTTCAAGGCAAAAATCACAGCCCCAAGTTCTAATCATGAGTAGTGTAAGTCTCTTCATGCTTCCTCAATTGTCTCGATGCATATGCTATTACTTTCTCCCTTTGCATCAACACATCTCCAAATCCTTTATGAGACGCGTCACAATACACTACAAAATCCTCAGATCCTTCTGGCAAAGACAAAATCGGCGCATAACACAACTTATCCTTCAACGTACTAAATGCAGATTACTCTTCTAATCCCCATTCAAACACTCGATTCTTTTCCGTAAGCTTGGTTAACGGCTTAGCAGTTAGTGAAAACTTCTCGATAAACCTTCTATAATACCCAGCTAGACCAAGAAATTGGTGAACTTCAGTCGGCGTCGTTGGCACTGACCAATCCTTGATTGCCTCAATCTTAGCAGGATCCACACGAACACCTTCACTATCAATCACGTGCCCCAGAAATTACACTGATTTCAACCAAAATTCACACTTAGAGAACTTCGCATACAACTTCTCTTTCTTCAACAATTCCAGAATTATTCTCAAATGCTTCTCATGTTCTTCTTAACTCTTGGAGTAAATGATAATATCATCAATGAATAGGCTAAAAAACTCATCCAAATACGTCTTGCATACACGATTCATCAGATCCATGAATATAGCAGGCGCATTCGTTAACCTAATACAAGAATTTTCTTATATAAAAATTTGTTCGTCTCGATTCAATTCGAATTGATTACCAGTTGAAAGTGTGACTCAGTCGTTCTTGGTGGAAAAATAAAGTGGTGTGATTATCTATTTTAAACTAAAAGTAAAAATAAAAAATGTAAATGTCGTTTAATAAAAATGAAAGCTTTAAAGGTAAAACTAAAAATTAAGGCTTAAAAGTAAATGAAGAAAAATTAAAACTTTTAAAAGTAAATTTAAAACTTAAAACTTTGTAAAAATGTAAACTTTATAAAAACTTAAAGTAGGACAAAACACTTTTGAAAATAAACTAAGTAAAATTGGCGGGAAAAATTAAAGTTTGAAAATTAATTCGAAAAACAAATACTGAACATAAGTCGGAATATGAAAATCTTCTCTTAATTTGGAATGGAGATCAATCATGTAGTTCGGAATGTATCTTCTGAACTTAATTCGGAATCCAAGATCTTGCTATAATTCGGAATATCAATCTTGCTCACAACTCGGAATATACAACTCAGAATACTAATTTCCCACTCAATTCGGTATCCACAATCCTACACATAGTTCGGAATCTGATTCTTGATGTAGTTCCGAATATGTACTCCGGAATTAATCCGGAATAAACGACTCGTACCTAATTCGGAATTATGAACACCTAACTCGGAATGTGAGTTTTGAAGTAGTTCGGAATATAAGACCTTGACGTAGTTCGGAATACCCAATATCCCACCTAACTCGGAATCCAACAACCTGCACTCAATTCGGAAAGTGGAATTCTTACCTAATTCAGAATAAGCTGTTATGCATATCAGTTTGAATATAAGTTCCACACTCAAGTTGGGATAAGGAAGTTAACATGTAGTTCGGGATAATAGGGTTTTGACAACCTGAATAAGATCAAAATAAGCAAAAATCAATTAAGCACTTACCAAAACTTTTACCAAATTAATTTTTTAGAAAAAGCTAATAAGACACAATTTAAAAACTTTTAAAAACACTAAATAAACAAAAATTTAAAATCAACTTTTTATAAAAATATTAAGCTAACAAAATCAACTTATTTAAAAACTACTAAACATAAAGATTAAGCAATAAGCACAATAGTCTAAAAACTCTAGACACACCAACTCAATAAGCACAATCAAATAAGCAGAACAATCACATCATCAACAAAATTAAACCAACTACATGATTAATTAAAAAAATAATAGATTATTAAGAAAGGTAGGATGAGAGATATGAAATAGGCTTGATTAAATTGAAGATTAAGATCAAGGATTACAAGATTAAGATGAAGGTTTGATAAGCTTGAAAGAAAAGTAGAGAGAAGAAAAATAAAACACACTTAAAAATAAGACTAGAAAATTAAAGACTAAAATTAACTAACTAACTAATACCCACCTAATGAAGGATTAGGAGGGTATATATAGGAGAAGGGGAGGGTCTTGTGTCTTCTCTCTTTCTTCTTGTCTTCTCGACTTTTAATTAACTCGTCTTTCTCGACTTTGTCTCGGGATTAGTCGAATGATAATTTGAACTCGTCTTCTAATTTTCTTTTTTTAGTAGACTTGGTTCTTCGACTTCGTTAAACTTCTGTCTTTAGACTTTTTCTTTGATAAATCTTCAGAATAGGCCTTTGACTTCCGTTCTTCTTGCACTTTTGACCTTTCGTCTTTTGTCTTTTTCTTCGATAAAAGCCCGTGAAAGCCCATGTTTTCTTCCCTTTTTAAATTTTGGTCCTAAAACACAATAAAACATAAACCACACATAATTCCGATAGTTACGACATTAAATACACGTTTTGGCTTGGTTATAATTATAATTAAGTGGTAAAAGGATAAGTTTTTTCACACTTATTAAATCCCCTACACTTGACCATTGCAATGCCCTCATGCAATGCATTAATTTCAAAGCACAGATTATATTTCTCATCATAATTAACCCACCTTAGCCTTTATTAAATACTAAACATTAAGGAAACTTAAAAAGATAGAAAATTGCAAAATATTTAAAGGAAGAATAAGTAAAGAAATCTAAGTCTTACATTGGGGTTTTGGTTGTCATGAATGTTTATCACCCTCAAGTTTCACTTTCCCCAAACCAAGCTTATAAACGAGATCATTGTTATTATAAGTTAGAAAACTAACACAAACTCATGTGGCCCAATTATTCACTTAGACTCCCTTATTCCTATGTGTATCTCTTATTTTTTATGATTGTCTTGAATGATCACGAGGATGCATTGTTTGACTTATTTTGATAGTTTATTTAGGCTGAAAATAAAGTGGGACGATTTAATCAATAGTTTGCTAAAGGACAAAATCTTTTAAAACTGCTTCTCGGGACCTCATAAAGTTCATATCTTGGCATAACTCGCTTCACGATTGAGACCTTTCTCGGACCGATATTTGGCAGCGACTTCATACTTCGAATCTTGAGAAACGTTCATGAAATTATGGTCTTCTCTTCATAATAAGAATTTCTTCACTTGAAGTTTTTGAGAGATTCTTCGTACTTGGAGCACGACTTCTTCATTTTTCTCCAATCTTTATTTTGGATTTTGATATACAACGATCCGCCTCCTTTTAGGACTTGGATCTATTTATCCTCATACCTTGCTAGGGTCTTTTTGGATAGTTTCTCCATGATCTTTTTGGGAGTATTTGCTTTTCGTCGTTTGTCTCGATCCTTCATATTGATTTTTGATAAATGATT
The DNA here is from genome assembly GCA_025667525.1 of Glebionis coronaria. Classification (NCBI taxonomy): domain Eukaryota; kingdom Viridiplantae; phylum Streptophyta; class Magnoliopsida; order Asterales; family Asteraceae; genus Glebionis; species Glebionis coronaria. The sequence continues at coordinate 388,305,835 of CM046875.1, forward strand.
CTTCACATGACTTTTGGATCTTTAGCAACAAAATGTAGCCCTCATGCCTTGTTAGGGCCTTTCCGGACTCGCCAATCTTCGCATCCCGCTTCAGTAAGTTATGCCTTGGCTATGAACTCTAATTAATACCGAGCAACTTTTAAACGATCTTGGGCTAGAAGCTAAGTAACTTTTCAAATCGTACAACCTTATTTATTGCAAATATATTTTTTAACAAGCGATGGGAGAAAAAGCTTATAATCAACTCACATAAATACATGAAAGAACACAAAACTTATAATTGACTCTATCATCTCTCGTTCTCCACAATTTAAAATCTCAAGGAATGAGACTCGTGGATGCTTAGCCAATTAAATCAAAGTTTTGGGTTTTCAAGTCGTCTATAGGATCTTGCAACTTCTTAGACTTTTTCAAGTTTAGACTTCGCATTTTAAAGTTCCCTTGATAAACGACTTTCTAGGATCAATTATAGGAACTTGCTGAAAGTTCTTGTTCTTAACCCGTAAGAGTTAAGACATTCGCGTTTTAAAGTTCCCTATATAAAAGCCTAGCAAAACTTGACTTAAACAAGTTAAGGATACTAGCTAGAATAAACTTAGATAAGTAAACTCGGGTTGAGTCAAAAGATTCATGACGTTTGAAAAATTAAAACCACTTTATTAAACTTTATTCTAGCAAAGAAAGTAAATAACGATAACAAAGGAAAATACTACTATACTACTAGGCTAAAATAGATTAAAATTTTGAAAAATGTCGAAAAATCAAATTTTCTGGTTAAAATGAGGACAAATAAATGGAAAAGCCCACTCACTTCGATAGAATTCCCCCTACACTTGAAAGAAACATTGTCCTTAATGTTTAAGCATGTGGGAGTAAACTCCCCTACACTTAGGACATTGTGCACGTTGTTTAAAGCTCGTTAAGGAAGAAACGACTATAGTGATTTCAGTGTGAACATATAAGATATGAAATATTGAATCACGACAGTTTAGGATAGAACCGGGAAGACGGGTACACGGGATCACGGGTCTTCAAATGTCATCGAAAGTGCTCTTTGAAGCTTTAATACCTGCACATCATAAGAAACAAGACAACAAACACCTACGTGGCTCCCCCTACACTTATTATGAAAACGGGTAAAGGATAGATCATCGGGTTGCCTCCCGAGAAGCGCTTGTTTTTGTTAACCGAGTCACGAGCCTGACTCGACCCATAACTAATTCAAGGGAAACGTGGTGAGGGATGGAATCATCTCATGAGAGATGTCCTCACCAAAGTACAACTTCACACGCTGGCCATTCACATTAAAATTTGGCCCATTTGGTTGCGATAACTCAATGGTGCCATAAGGGAAGATTTTGGCAACGGTGAATGGACCAGACCAACTGCTCTTAAGCCTGCCTGAAAAGATTTTCAACCGAGAGTTAAAGAGTAAAACTTGGTCACCTATGTGAAACTCTTGGTTCTTAATCCTAGAATCATGAATGAGCTTGGTTTTCTCCTTGTAGATCAATGAATTCTCATAAGCATTATTCCTTAGTTCATTTAGTTCATTGAGTTGGATCTTCCTAAGATCACCGGCTTTGTTGATATCAAAATTAGCCCACTTTAAGGCCCAATAAGCCTTATGCTCCAACTCAATAGGGAGGTGGCATGCCTTTCCGTACACAAGACGATATGGAGTGCAACCAATAGGTGTCTTATATGCGGTACGGAAAGCCCACAAAGCATCATCTAACTTATCGGCCCATGAGGCACGATGCTCTCCCACGGTTTGCTCTAAGATTCTCTTAAGTCCACGGTTTGAAATCTCGGCTTGACCATTTGTTTGGGGATGATAAGCGGTGGAAAGACGATGATTGACACCGTACTTAGCCATAACTCTAGCAAATTTATCATTGCAAAAATGAGTCCCGCGGTCACGGATGATAGCACGAGGAACACCGAATCGAGCAAATAGTTGTTTCAGAAAGTTCACAACCACCCTCGCATCGTTAGTAGGTAATGCCTTTTCTTCAACCCATTTAGAGACGTAATCAATGACTAAGAGGATGTATTTGTTCCCTTTAGATGATGGAAATGGCCCCATAAAGTCGATGACCCACACGTCAAAGATTTCACATTCTTGGATGAAATTTTGAGGCATCTCATCTTTATGTGTGATCTTGCCTTATCTTTGGCAAGCATCACAACGCTTAACCATTTCATGAGCGTAATGATAAATGGTGGGCCAATAAAATCCAGAGTCGAAAACTTTCTTCGCATTGTAGTTAGGACCAAAGTGACCACCGGTGGGTCCTTTGTGGCAAGCTTCTAGGATTAGTAAAGCTGCCGGACCATCAACACACCTACGAATGACAAGATCTGCACATTGCTTGAAAAGGTAAGGGTCGTCCCAATAATAATGTTTAATGTCCTTGAAGAATTTTTTCTTTTGTTGGGATGTTAACCCTTCCATAAGAACACCACCCGCTAAATAATTTGCAATGTCTGCAAACCATGAGGTATCGTTAAGATTGGAATTAATAGACATCAAGGCTTCAAGGGGAAAAGAGTCATTAATCTCTTGATTTTGGAGCTCCCCTTGATAAGGATCCTCGAGTCTACTAAGATGATCCGCGGCTAGGTTTTCCGCTCCCTTTTTATCACGAATTTCAATTTTGAATTCTTGAAGGAGTAAAACCCAACGAAGAAGTCTTGGTTTAGAATCTTGTTTTGTTAACAAGTACTTCAACACGGAATGATCGGTATAGACAATGGTGGTGGAAAGGACAAGATAGGGGCATAATTTTTCAAAAGCATACACTATAGCTAAAAGCTCTTTTTCGGTAGTGGTATAATGAAATTGAGCCCCCGTCATTGTCTTGCTAGCATAATGGATTGGTTGGAAGTGTTTGTTCACTCTTTCTCCCAAAACCGCTCCAATAGCAAAGTCGCTAGCATCACACATCAATTCAAAAGGTAACTCCCAATTAGGGGTAACCAAGACTGGTGCCTTAGTTAATTTATCCTTAAGAAGATTGAAAGATTCGATACACTCTTTAGAAAACATAAAAGGAGTATCTTTTTCTAAGAGGTGGGTCATCAGGCAAGCAATCTTAGAAAAATCTTGAATGAATCGACGATAGAAGCCTGCATGACTAAGAAAACTTCTCACACCCTTCACGGTTGAAGGTGGAGGTAATTTTGCAATCACATCGACTTTAACATGGTTGACTTCAAGACCGGATTTGGAGATTTTATGACCTAGAACAATGCCTTCTTTTACCATGAAATGGCATTTTCCCCAATTAAGAACAAGACGAGTATCTTCACACCGTTTGAGCATACATTCTAAATTGTCAAGGCAAGATGAGAAAGAATCACCATAGACCGAGAAATCATCCATAAAGACTTCCATAGTTTCTTCAACCATGTCATGGAATATAGCCATCATACACCTTTGGAAAGTCCCAGGAGCATTGCAGAAGCCGAAAGGCATTCTTTTGTAAGAAAATGTTCCATAAGGACAAGTGAATGTTGTTTTCTCTTGGTCTTTTGGGTCGATAGGAATTTGAAAATACCCGGAGAACCCGTCTAAGAAGCAATAATAATCATTACCCGCTAAATGCTCGAGCATTTTATCCATGAAAGGAAGAGGAAAATGATCCTTACGAGTGGCATCATTGAGCTTGCGATAGTCTATGCAAACTCGCCAACCCGTGACAAGTCGAGTAGGAATCAACTCGTTGTTTTCATTGGGAACAACGGTTATTCCGCCTTTCTTAGGCACACAATGGACGGGACTAACCCATGGCGAATCCGAAATAGGGTAAATCATTCTGGCATCTAGAAGTTTGATAACTTCTTGTTTGATGATGTCATGAATTTTTGGATTAACCCTTCTTTGGCTTTGGATTGTGGGTTTAAAGTCATCATCTATGAGAATTTTATGAGTACAAAAGTTCGGATCAATTCCGCGGATATCGAAAATTTTCCAAGAAATTTCTTTCTTATGATTCTTCAGCACGTAGATAAGTCGAGTTTTTCATCCTCTTTTAAGTCCTTTGTAATGATGACGAGTAACTTCTTATTGTCTTCTAGGAAAACGTATTCAATATGAGACGGTAATTCCTTAAGCTCTAGATATGGAGGATTGTCGATGGAAGGTGTTAGCAACTTCGGATCATCGTGTGTAACTTCTATAGGGGAAGGAGAAGAAATATGGTCCGCATTGAGAATTTTCTCAATGGTACGAATGTCTTCTTCCCAATTGGAGGGAGAATCGTCATATTTTAAGTCCACATCCTCTAAACTTGCTTCAAATTCTTTCAAAAGAAAGTCACTTTCTCCAAATGAAGTCAATGATGGAGCAATAGAAGCTACGTTCTCAACATGAGGTAAAGGAGAACTCCCGCTCTTACAAGCCTCGTGAAAATGTTCTTCACATGCTTCGTCGAGCACATCAATGTAATTTACGGATTCGGGCTCATCGGGAAGTTTGGAAAGTTTACCCATGTTAAAGACGATTTTATCATCCCAGACCCTCATGATAATTTCACCCGCGGCGACATCAATCAATGTACGCCCGGTTCTCAAGAAGGGTCGTCCCACAATTAAGGGAACACGGGGATCCATTTCATAGTCGACAACAACGAAATTGGCGGGGAAAGTGAATTTGTTAACTCCAACGAACGCATCCTCGGCGATCCACACCGGATAAGAAACCGATCGGTTAGCTAATTCCAATGTCATACGAGTGGGGACTAGCTCGGGTAAAGATAATTGCTTCCACACGGACAATGGCATAAGATTGATACTCGCACCGAGATCCCCCAAAGCCATACAATTCTCTACACCCGGAAAATTACAAGGAATAAGGAATCGACCAGGATCTCCTTACTTAACCAGAAGTTTTCTCAAAAGAACGGCAGAACAATTCTCATTTAATTAGGTATTGGAGATATCGAGCAATTTTTCCTTATCACTTAAAAGATCCTTAAGCATCTTCGCATATTTGGGCATGTGAGCGAGAGCCTCAGCAAAGGAGATGTTAAAATTCAATTGTTTAAACATTTTCAGAAAGTTAGAAACTTGAATATCATCCTTGCTTTTGAGCTTCTCTTTCCTCAACCTTGAAGGATAAGGTACATCAAACTGAGAGGAAGGATTTGGAATAGATGGCTGACTCACGACTTTTGGTGGGAGGGTGGGGTTGGAAGGGGGAGGAACAGAGGTGGGAATGGTAGTAGAAACTGTAGCAACGAAAGGAGGAGGTGTTGGAGGCATCAAAGGGTTACTCAAATGGGGAATATCATAAAAAGTGGGTGAAGGTGGAGGCACCAAAGGATTCACACTAGTGTGACCACTTCGTGTAGTGATGGCATTCACATTAGCCCTTGGGTTAGTCACGGTGTTGGAAGGAAGAGCACCTTGGGGTGGGCCTTGGGGATTAATGGCTTGATACATTTGCATAAATTTCTTATCACTCGATTCTTTCATAACATTCATGATTTTCTCATGTTCACTCAACTTATCACTCAACTTTTGAAGAACCAATTCCATTGAAGGTGTATTCGTGTTTTGCCCTTGATTTTGAAAACCTTGGTTTGGATATTGTTGTTGATAAGCGTTGTTGTTATTAAAACCTTGGTTAAAGTTGTTATTTTGAAACCCTTGGTTTTGCCCATTAAAATTCCCTTGATTTTGACCATGAAAATTCCCTTGATTTGAGTTATATTCCTTTGATTATTAGAAGAACCCCCTTGGTAGTTACTTCTTTGGCCTTGGTTCCTTGGTGGGTAGTGTGTGTTGTTCAATTAAGGTGGTGGTGGTCTATTATAGGGTTGAAAACCGGGTGGAGCCAAATAATTAGTAGATCTATAAGAAAGATTTTTAGCATCCACATTAGGCTTAAAATGCACCCTCTCATTGGTGTTATAGGCATACACTTCTTGGGGAGAGGGGTCATAGACCTTATCACAATTTTAGTAAGAGTGTGGTCCACCACAAGTCTCACAAGACTCACTAAGGGTATTAACTTGAGCAGTGTTGTTTTTGGAATTGTTAGCGGCTTGTAAAGCAAGTGCTTCAACAACCGAAGTAAGCTTATCAATTCTATTGTCGGTCTCACTAGTACTAACACTAGCCACATTAGCCTGAACACCCCTAGTTTGCACTCTAGACTTATTCTCAATAATGTCCCGCGCGACATTAGATGACTTAACCAAAATGTTACCCCCCGAGGCACTATTTAGTGAATCTAGGTCATTCATGCTTAACCCATTGTAAAAAATATTAATTTGATGCACTTTTGTAAAACCATGTTGTGGACACTTTCTTAAAAGTTCCTTAAAACGGTCCCAAGATTCACTAAATGTCTCACCGTACTTTTGTTCAAAGTTAATGATTTCATTCCGTAAAGCGGTAGTACGTGAGGGTGGGAAAAAGTAGTTGATGAATTTGGTCTCTAAATCCGACCACGTAAGAATACTTTGTGGCAGTTCCTTTGCAAGCCAATGCCGGGCTTGTCCCTCTAAGGAGAAAGGAAAGAGTCGCAAGCGAATTACCTCTTGTGAAACCCTATTATACTTGACCGTATTAGTGAGTTGAAGGAACTTTTTGATATGGTCATGAGGATCATCAAGTGTACGCCCCAAGAATGGTTGAGCAGAGACCATTTGAATGAAGCCGGATTTGAGCTCAAAGTTGTTGGCTCCAATCTCGGGTATGACAATAGCATCGGTGTTGCCCTCTACGTGCGATTGCAAAAGCTCGATCATTGGTCGATTTTCCATGGCGACAATAGGTTGAGTTTAGACTTCGGCTTGAGTTGCTTTCTTCTTACGAGAACGGGTACGCATAGACACCTACAAAAGGAAAAGAAAGATAGACAAGAAATATTTTTGGTTTTTTTTAAGTTTTTCTTTTTTTGGATTTTTGAAATTTTTGACACGAAAAATAACGTTCACGAGTGAACGGATCCCAAAATCCAACGCGTCTCTCACAGAAAACCGTTAATCTTCACGAAAAGTGTCGGCATCAGCGCCATTTTAATAAAAGAATTTTCTTATATAAAAATTTGTTCGTATCGATTCAATTCGAATTGATTACCAGTTGAAAGTGCGACTCAGTCGTTCTTGGTGGAAAAATAAAGTGGTGTGATTATCTATTTTAAACTAAAAGTAAAAATGAAAAATGTAAATGTCGTTTAGTAAAAATGAAAGCTTCAAAGGTTAAACTAAAAATTAAGGCTTAAAAATAAATGATGAAAAATTAAAACTTTTAAAAGTAAATTTAAAACTTAAAACTTTGTAAAAATGTAAACTTTATAAAAACTTAAACTAGGAAAAAACACTTTTGAAAATAAACTAAGTAAAATTGGCGGGAAAAATTAAAGTTTGAAAATTAATTCGGAAAACAAATACTGAACATAAGTCAGAATATGAAAATCTGCTCTTAATTCGGAATGGAGATCAATCATGTAGTTCGGAATGTATCTTCTCAACTCAATTCGGAATCCAAGATCTTGCAATAATTCGGAATATAAATCTTGCTCACAACTCGGAATACACAACTCGGAATACTAATTTCCCACTCAATTCGGGATCCACAATCCTACACATAGTTCGGAATCTGATTCTTGATGTAGTTCAGAATATGTACTCCGGATTTAATCCGGAATAAACAACTTGTACCTAATTCGGAATGACAAACACCTAACTCGGAATGTGAGTTTTGAAGTAGTTCGGAATATAAGACCTTGACGTAGTTCGGAATACCCAATCTCTCGCTAACTCGGAATCCAAGAATCTGCACCCAATTCGGAAAGTGGAATTCTTACCTAATTCGGAATAAGTTGTTATGCATATCAGTTTGAATATAAGTTCCACACTCAAGTTGGGATAAAGAAATTAACATGTAGTTCGGGATAATAGGGTTTTGACCACCCGAATAAGATCAAAATAAGCAAAAATCAATTAAGCACTTACCAAAACTTTTACCAAATCAATTTTTTAGAAAAAGCTAATAAGACACAATTTAAAAACTTTTAAAAACACTAAATAAGCAAAAATTTAAAATCAACTTTTTATAAAAATATTAAGCTACCAAAATCAACTTATTTAAAAACTACTAAACATAAAGATTAAGCAATAAGCACAATAATCTAAAAACTCTAAACACATCAATTCAATAAGCACAATCAAATAAGCAAAACAATCACATCATCAACAAAATTAAACTAACTACATGATTAATTAAACAAAATAATAGATTATTAAGAAAGGTAGAATGAGAGATATGAAATAAGCTTGATTAAATTGAAGATTAAGATCAAGGATTACAACATTAAGATGAAGGTTTGATAAGCTTGAAAGAAAACTAGAGAGAAGAAAAATAAAATACACTTAAAAATAAGACTGGAAAATTAAAGACTAAAATTAACTAACTAACTAACACCCACCTAATGAAGGATTAGGAGGGTATATATAGGAGAAGGGTAGGGTCTTGTGTCTTCTCTCTTTCTTCTTGTCTTCTCGACTTTTAATTAACTCGTCTTTCTCGACTTTGTCTCGGGATTAGTCGAATGGTAATTTGAACTCGTCTTCTAATTTTCTTCTTTTAGTAGACTTGGTTCTTCGACTTCGTTAAACTTCTGTCTTTAGACTTTTTCTTCGATAAATCTTCAGAATAGGCCTTTGACTTCCGTTCTTCTTGCACTTTTGACCTTTCGACTTCGTCTTTTGTCTTTTTCTTCGATAAAAGCCCGTGAAAGCCCATGTTTTCTTCCCTTTTATATTTTGGTCCTAAAACTAATAAAAACACAAACCACGCATAATTCCGACATTTACGACATTAAATACACGTTTTGGCTTCGTTATTATTATAATTAAGTGGTAAAAGGGTAAGTGTTTTCACACTTATTATAACCCAAAAGGCATCACTTGATATTCAAAATGTCCATATCGAGTACAGAAAGCTATTATAGGAATATCTTCTTCCCTAACTCTCAGTTGATGATACCCAGACCTCAAATCGATCTTCGAGTATACATTTGAGCCTTGAAACTGATCAAACAAATCATCAATCCTCGGTAATGGATACCGATTCTTGACAATCAATTTGTTAAGCTCTCGATAATCAATACACATTCTAAAAGAACCATCTTTCTTCCTAACAAACAAAACAGGAGCACCCTACGGCGACGAACTCGGTCTAATAAATCCCTTATCCATCAATTCCTTCAATTGATCAGATAATTCTTTCATATCAGATGGAGCTAAACGATACGGTGCACGAGCAACTAACAACGAAATGCAGGAGCACTACACCAGTTTCTTTTATATACCTCATCATCTTCAAACAAGAAACAACTCTCAAACGAGAAGTACATTCATTACCTTTCACAGTCAATACCCTATTCCTTAGCGGTATCTGGACTAATCTTTCTCCACAAACAATCACTGCACCATTACCAACTAACCAGTCCATCCCAACAATCACATCAAAAGATCCTAATTCTATAGGCATCAAATCAATACTTAACACATAATTACCTAACTTCAAGGAACAACCTTTCAGTATAGAACTAGTGCTTACAACCTTACCATCAGCTAACTCCACCTTATAACTAGTTGTCAATCTCACTGGTTCTCTATCCAATAGCTGACTGAATCTAACATCTACGAAACTTCTATCGGATCCAGAATCAAATAACACACTAGCATAACAAGCATCAAGTAAGAACGTACCAGTCACCACATTCGGACCTTGAGGTTTGTCAGCATCTCCCACGTCATAGGCTGGAGCAGTAGTCCCAGCAGCAACAGCAGCAACATTGCCTCCTTGTCGCATGCCAACCCTCGGACAGTTCCCTTGCGTATGTCCACGGCCTCCACATCCAGAACAGTTAACTATCTTGACAGCATTGGCTCTAGTGGCCACACCCTTGTTTCTACAATCTGCCATCTTATGTCCGGCCTTCCCACACTTGTTGCAAGCAGGTGGACAATTTCCAACATGATATAGATTACATCGACCGCACTTCGGATTCACCTTGTTACCTTGATTTCCAGTGGCAGTCCGAACACCATCATTCCTTCTCAAATTGTATTGCTGATTCCTATTTGGTGCTTGGTTATTGTTATTACGATAACCACCACGATTCTGCCCTTGGTTTGAGTGTACAACTTCCCACTTTCTCTTATTCCCCTCAGCAATACTATCCTTTCGATCCTTTAGCTTTACAACCATTAAAGCATGAGCCATATGAACAGCTTCATCAAATGACTTGGGTTTCGACGAAGTAGTCTCTCCCTTTATATTACTAGATAAACCTTTGATATACTGCTTCATCTTCTTATGGTCATCAACAAAAGCATCAGGACACAACAAACATAAATCAGAGAATCTCCTTGTATAAGCCACAATATCATTGTTTCTCAGCACCAAATGCCTCAACTCATCCTCCAACTGACCTAACTCTTCCTCAGGACAAAACTTAGCAGTTAGCGGTCCCTTGGTCACAGTCCATGTTCTAGCATTAGCTTCAACCAAACCCACAGTAGCTACCTGACTACTCCACCAGCTTAATGCATCATCCTGAAAAGTAGTTGCAGCAAATTTCACCTTACTAGCTTCTGAACATCCACTGATTTCAAAAGTACTTTCTATCTTCTCAATCCACCTTCTTAATACCAAAGCACCACCAGTACCACAAAATTGGGTAGGTCCACATTTCATGAAACTAGCATAAGTACATTCCTTCTAAATCTACTGAACAACAGCATTACCTCCAACTTGTCCCGCAGCATTTCCTCCCGCTTGTTCATCAGTATTACCTGCAACTGGATTTGCAACATTCCCTCCAACCTGCCCAGCAGCGTTCCTATTCTCAGCCTCTTGGTTCCTCGCATAATGTTCAGCTTCCAATGCTCTAGCGATAGCTTGTTCAATCATGGTATTAACAGTATCAGTTGTCAATTTAGGCGGCATGTTTTAGGAAACTAACCAAACAATAATTTAGTAAAGTCAGAAAAATGCCTCCCAACTTCTTCCTCCCTGTGATGACACAGAAGAAAAAGAACAAGTAAGTATTCATATTAAGATAAGAAAAAGGATTTCTCTATCAAGATGTAACATGGATACTACATGCACCAACAACACAGTTCACAATGAATCATTAACCAATTCACAAAAGAACTAATAAGACAAATCGTAAGTCATGAAAGTAATTTGGATTGCATTGGAAAATTTCCACAAAATTGTGATAAGTAATGTCACTACAACCTTTCATCACGTAAAACTTAAAGTCATTAAGTTTCATCATAAACTACAGTACCATTCTACATAAGTTCTATTACAACAAGGCTAAATAAAAACAACACAAAAGAACTAAACATTTGATCCCCGCAGCTTCTTGTACATCGGCTCATCATCATTGCTACAATCATCTTCCTTCACTTTTTCCTTTCCCTTTCGACTTCCTCCTTCACTTAGCTTCACCAACACTTGAGCTTCAACCTGACTTGGCACATCACGAATCACTACACCTCGACTAAGAAAAGATCTCATAGGCAAACCCTACGCATTCAACCTTGCATTCCTTTCTTGCTCATCACGTAACCTTTCAATATGCCCACTCAAATTCAACACCATAGATCTTAACCTAACAACATCATCCATTTCCCTTGCTCTAACTAACTCTGATCTCTTCACACTATTAACAAACCTGTCAAACCTCTTCTCATTCTGCTCAAACCTTCTAGTCACACGATTTTCAACTAAATACCTTTCGAACAAAGACCTATCAAACTTCTTGAGAAACCAGAAAATATCATCATAAGACCTAGGACTTGGACAATAAACCTTAGATATGACATCATGAATAGATCGACCACTAGCAGCACTACTCGACTCAACAGGAACATCACCCCTAGTAAATGCAATCCCAGGTAAACTGCTCATATAAGCATCACAAGTAGGCGTCGAAGAACGTACAACAGGTCGTTGACAGTCCAGAACAATTTGTGGCCCAACATTAACTCTTGAAACATAACTACCTTGAATCACTTCAGGCTCGGCATGTCCAACTGCAGTAGGAGCAATCCCATCATCTAAATACTCATAAGGCTCCTCATCGTCACTAGCACCAAAGTTATCTACTTCCTCACCGTCCAATACATTATCCATATCAATCCATCCATCCTCATGAGGTAAGCCAACCATGTTCTACAATTATAAGGGTTCAAGGGTACTTAAGATCATTGTTAACAAAACAAAAATTAGTATGCGATGCTTATGCAAATGTTATACATAATCCATGCTATGCAACACAATGTAAATGATTTATGCAATGCTCACAAAAAAATATGATACTGACAAGCACTCAGCGTACTTTAGATAATTCCAATACAATATCGTAGTATTTACTTAATAAATACTCGGGAAATCATTCCAGTTATGAGAGATACATCTATAATACAAAACAAAACTAAAAGTGATCTCACCGGAGCGTTGCAGAGGAGTTGTGTGCTTTTGAAGAATAAATACTTTCGACACCAAAGTTATAGTTTAGGACAATTTTCAAAATCGACCCAGTTCTCTATAACTTGTAGCTCTGATACCAATCTCTAACACCCCCAATTTACTTTGTGCAGCAGGAAATACACAATTGGGTGCAAGACACAAGCATCATCACACAAGGTATATTGAACGACTCAAAAGAGATACGTTTACACATAAAATATAAACAAGATTTTCATAATAGGTCTAAAACATAATTTCATCCCATAATGTACTAAAACGACACCAGAGTAAAGCGTTTAGTCCCCATGTATCTCGACCAGCAAAACAACAAGTTTAGTACAGTACACATGCTAAAACGAGTCAACAAAAATGTTGAGCGAGTCTATAGGTTTAACAAATCACATTTGAACACAAGAAGAAAATCAATCATAATCATTTATAGAATTGTCGTACACACAATCTATATTCAAGGCAAAACATTGTATTTAAGCTCATGACACCGACCCTTTAACCAAATAGTCACCCACGCTAAATGCCAGCATGACTAGAATAAAACCATTGCCCCTCTAGGGTATCAGTTGTTAGAATACCACATTCTTATTCCCGTAAATTATCCTTCCTAGAGGTTACTCAGCGTAATGCCCTGGTCTCAGATAGGGTGGTCAACCCAATAGTACTATCATTAGAATAAGCGGCTATTCCCGACTCACAACATCAAGTCAGAAGATAGTTAACGGCTCATGAATTTAGGGTCTTTAGCAACAAGGTACTTAATACAATGTAACCAACTTAGGCAACATTCGGATCCAACAATTACTCATGACTTGTGTTCATTTATTTTCAAATAGCAAGTATCCCCCTCGCGGGTAATAAAACATTTAGTAGCTAGCATGAAAAGCGAGGCTACATACTCACCTTAGTATAAAAGATCTAGCGAGATGATCGTCGATGATAGAGGATGCCTTTCAAACACGAGAATCGCTACCTATCAAATAAGGCGCGTTCATTAATAATGACTCGAGAAATAAATCATACATAACAATATCAAATTCAAACTCATAAAATCAAGATAAACTCGAGAGAAAACGAAACAAATAACTCCATTACACTCTTCTATATATTTACTTTACCATTTTAGACTTTCAACAAAATCCGCAGGCACATACTACATGTACTAGGTTATTTACCCCTTTTAAACTTTATCAAATGTTTATGAAACGACTCGAGAAACTAAATTACTATATATAGAAAGTCCTCCAACAAGTTTATCAAATTAAATTACTTTTAAAGTTCTTTACCCGACTCATCTTCAAACTACAAAATCCGGACAGATTTACGTCAATAATTCATACAACCGTTTTAACTTCTTTAAACGAATCCATTTACAAAACCGACACTTGGGTTTTAAAATAAACTCACCCTCTAGGGTTTAAACTTCATTATCAATATGTGACTCATTTCAAAACTTCAATTTATAGTCCCCGAGATTCAATCCAATATCGACAACAACTATATGTAGTGCCGATACTCGTCTCCCGATACACGAATAATCAAAACATCATAACTTCGCGCTCGTTTGGAGCTAGACGCTCTACTTTATATCAAATCGAAGCTAATCGAATGCTCTACAACCCTAGACGATAAGTTAAGCCATTATCACAACATAATTGTCTCAAAATTATAGTATACCTACTGTTATAAAATACCTTCCAAAAACTTGTATAAAATCATATTTTTAGCCAAAACCAATCATAGATATGATCATCCCATAACCCTAACACTAACATATATCAAATATAACATTAGAATCATCATAAAAATCAAAACCTTCAAATCAAAATCAAGTTTTTAACAAAACTTTTAGCAAGAACATCTCTTGATCATCCCAAAAGCAACATGCATGAGCATAATTCCCACCTACCAACTTGAAAAAAATAAAACTTCTTGCATGTACATAAATTTTATACCAAAATGATATCCTTGCAAAACTAGAGATGGGACTTGTGTTCTTTTTGCTTAGATCATCATAAAAATGGAGTAAAAATTGATTGAATGTGTGTTTTGGGGTGAAGGGGGTCACGGCTAAGCAAAGAAAAAGAAGAGAGAGAAAGAAAAACATTTGTGTGTGTGAATTATGATTGTTGTGTTAAAATTTTTGGCATTTATATAGTGGTTGAGGGACCAATGTTGTAATTTTACAATAGTTATGGCTCAAAATAAAAATAGTTAGTTAAAAAGCGGAAAATAACTATTAGTCAATTTTGAAAATATTTACGGGGCTCGGGTTTCATAAAGATACATTTAAAAATTTAAAACGTACCTCAAATATAATATATCGACTCTCGACTCGACTTAACACGTCATTTAAAAGAAAACATCAAAAATGACAAACATCGAACAACCGACAATAAAACGTAAAATATTTGGCATCCATCGACATCACGCTTGCTAATACTCCTTATGCTTATTAAATATTAAATATAAGCCTTCCAACATCGGTTTAAACTTAAACCTCCAAAATAAATATTATTCAAACTCATCAAAAATATCAAAAATAATCGTAAAATAAAATTAAGCAATGACCTTGGTTTTGGGTTATCACACAATTCTATCAAAACACGTGGCGTCTTCATACATTCAACGAGGCCAGATTTCACATTGAGCTAGAGTGCATATCAGAGAAAGTTTTAAACATGAAATATACTCCAAATCAAGAGACAAAGACATCCCAACTATCTAATTGGATTGAAATTGACTACATCAAAAAGCCCCAAATCAAGTTCTTCAACGGCTACTTTCAATTAGCAGAACAAGGCCACGTGGAAGCTTGCTATTTGCTCCAACACGTCACTTACCTCCAATAAACTTCATCCCCACTCTATAAATACTTCATTAGTTCTTCATTTCTTGTATGTACTTAGTGTGTGTATTTTTCATACACTACTTAATTTCCCCAAATTTTCAATTAGCTAGTTAGTTAAACACTACTCTCAAGTGATTGACAACCACTTGAGAGTTAGTTAGACCTTGTAACCAACTTTGTAACTACTTTCCTTCATCAATAAATTCAGTTCATCTCATATGTCATTCTTACTACATAATCCTATTCCTACTGTTACTTTGTGATTCTGTTGATCAATCTTGATCAATGGAATGTGTTTGATGCATTTGAGAAGCTTGTAGCTAATTCAGATGATTTCCAGTTCATTCCATAGTCAAGATTGCAGATTTATAGATGATGAAGTTGATATGATGGTTTATGGTGGTTGATTAATGGTGTTTTAGTTGATTTTAGAGAGCTCAACGCTCCTCTACTTCATCAAAGGATTCTACAAGCTAAAAGGAACACTTTCTTGTTTTAAATTCCTCTAAACTGAATTTGCCATGCTCAATTCCTAGAAATAGCTCTTAACTGCTGAATTGTGATTGTGTTAGTGTTCTTGTGGTGTGTTTTTGATAATCTGATAATTTACTAGTAGTCTCATAGCTTTTAATTCAGTTTAGCTTGATAAAAGTTGTTTTTCATCAGTTAAAATTCATCATTTGCTCACTTTGTGTTCTTTTAAGTAAACTTGTTGGATTTTTGAGTCAAAATGGTTCATTTGATTCTATAAACGAGATTTGATAAGATTCATTTGCTGTCATAAACATTTGATCAAAAAGCCTTTGAAAAGTATTGAAATTAGTTAAAAACTAGTGTTTGGATCAAGGTCAATTTTAGTGATTCAGTGGTCAAAAAGTTTTGATTTGAGTCCATTTACACTTAACAAGTGAGTGTGAATCATTTCATAAAGTTTTGTGGTCAAAACTTAAGTCAAACAAGCAATTGACACTAAAAAGGTTTGGGTCAGTTTGTAACAGTTAAAACTAGCTACTTTTGATTCAATGCCATTCCTCTGTTGGTTGATGGTTTTAGTTGCTTTTTGTTCTCAATCTTAGCTTATCATATGAACTTTCAGTATTAGTGAGGAAACAATACAGTATTAAGATTTGAGTTAGATAATAGCTTATTAATAAGCACTATAGCATTTGCATGTTTCTGTGATCAAAGTAGTTTGCTCATCTCATTTCTTTTAATCTACTTCATAAAAGTTCCAATTTTCTTTCACAAATGTGTTTGTAAACATGTATTGAGTAAGTTTTCTGAAATTCAGTTTTTTTTAAATATGGTCAAACTTGGTCAACGATAAGCTGTTTTGGCTTATTTGATATTCCAGCTTATTTTCTTGGTCAATTTCAAATCATTTTGACATTCCATTCTTTGTGTCACTTGTTTAATCATTCTCAATAAGAAAATCCAAGTGTGGATGTCTAGAAAAGTTTTTAGCTTATTTTGAGCTTATTGAGATAAGCAAACTTTTGATTTACTAGCTTTTAGCTAAAATCCTTGGACAAGCCTAGCTTATTTTCATTTTTAGACACTTTGGAAAAAACTAGAACGATTTTAGTTGAGTAATAAGCTCAAACGAGCTTATTCGAGTCTTGTTACCCGTTTTTGGTTATAAATTGTTTTAATTGCAATTTAGTCCTCTGTTTTTCATAGATGTGCTAATCTGTTTTGTAACTTGTACTTTTTAGGGTTTGCATGTATTTGTCCCTGATT
Source organism: Glebionis coronaria (assembly GCA_025667525.1). Lineage (NCBI taxonomy): Eukaryota > Viridiplantae > Streptophyta > Magnoliopsida > Asterales > Asteraceae > Glebionis > Glebionis coronaria. The sequence goes on from CM046875.1 coordinate 388,322,945, forward strand.
TTCAGTTGTTACATTTTTGGTTAGTTAGTTTTGGATATTGTTAGTTTGTTAACATAGTTAGTTACAATTTTCATTTCTAGTCCCTATACTTTGTAAATTTACACATTTAGTCCTTATACTTTAGTTCCTTTACATTTTAAGCAAATCTTACACTTGTGCATTAGATACTTGTACTTTGTGCTATCATTGTGGTATTTGAAATTTGTTTTACGGTTATATAGCTATAGTATTTTCCACTTTTTACGTGTTTGTTTGAAATAGACATAGATACCAAATAATTTTGTAACACCAAAAACAATTATAAACTTGATATTGGTTGGACTTTCAATTTGTCTTGAGCTTGGAAAAACAAACTTGAATAAATACTCAACATTAAAGGTCAATGTAGGTTCATCGATGCTTGGGGTTTAAACCACTTAAAATCAGCCCCTATTGATGTGTATTATGTGACCGAGATTCCTTCGTCTTCGGCCATCTCTTGTTCCATTGCTAAACCTCGTGAACATCATATTCTTGGTAATTTTGAAGGAGAATTTTGTGCTCTCACTCCTTGGGAATTACTAACTAGCGATCTTAGTGATTTTATGATCCCTTGGGCCGAAATCATTAGGGAAAATGCAATGTGCTTGGATGGTAATCGCAACCATGTGCGCGCTTGTCTTGCATATATGTTGTATTGTGTTGCTACCACCACTCCATACAACCTTGCATTTTTCATAGATAGAAGAATAAGATTTATTCTCAGTGGATCTCGTTCTACACTTCCATATGCCATGATTCTCTCGTGGCTTCTTAAGAGACATCTTCTTGACTTTCTACCTCTAAATCCTTCATCATTTCATTTTGTGGATCGAGTCATGCTTCCTATTGAAGGGAATGTCTCTTCTGTACCCACGCATGATTCAAATAAAGATGAAAATGTCTGTCAAGACAACTCTCTCAATCCTTGTTATGACTTGTCATCATCTATCTCTCAATTGTCGTCTCTAGACATTGATTCATACTATCAGTATTGTCTCAATCTTCATCTTCAAGATCGAATAAGAAGTGAATCAAGGCAAAGAGTAAATGCTCATAGATGAATGATATATCCCACTCGTGAATGGTTAACATGTTTGTAAACATGTTTGAATTGTTGAACAAGTTATTCTTATTCTCCTTTTTATTTTTAGGACATTATGTGTTCATTAACTAATACTTTGTGTTTGGATTTTCTAGTATTTTAATCCTAATTATCCATGTTATCGATCTTTCGATTTGCATGGCTCTATGCATCTTGTGTGTTAGTTAGCTTCCAAGACCTTGATTTATAGTCCATTTTGGCTTGATAAACATTTATATTAAATCTGGGTTACCTATAGTTACTGGAAGTGCCCTTTTTCAAACCCACTAGGGGCGGATCCTTATCTACGCCGTGGTTCCTTGGCGATAAAGAACCACACCTCTCTATAAAGAACCGCCTCTGAATATTACGAGAAGAATCTTTGCTTTACACTATTTTCCCTTGATCTATGTAAACATTGATAAAACTTTTGCAAATACCTGCACTTTCCTAAACTAGGCTACCTAATTTCATTGTTCACTTAAAACACTTTTAACCCGTTACTAGTTTGGATCATCCATTTCTCTTCTTAAACACTTTCTTCTTGATTGTGTTCCTCATCCCTTCAACTCTTCTTTAAACCTTAACACACAACCATGGTATCCACTAGAACATTTAATTCCTCCAAAACTTCCTCATCCAAAAGAAACCTTAAGATGAAATTCAAGTTTCCTAAACTTAGTTCTCCATCTTCTCAGAAAACCAAGAATGAAACTTCTCCTTTTTTCATCTCCTCATCACTTTCACCACCACTTGCTTCTTAGAAAAAAACTCAACTCATGGTACTAACACTTCATATGGGTCTACCTCCTCTTGATTCCAACCAAGAATGAATGAGTTTTCCACACTATTCACTTCTAGTCCTCCTCTAAATGGGAATGCTGAACCTCAACCTCATCAAATAATTCCCTTTGTTTTCAGCCTCTTCCTTTCACTCTACCAAATTCACCCATCTCAACCATATCACCCTTGGATACCATCCCTTCTCCACATCCTCCTCCTTTCAACACTCCACTCTTGGGCGTTCCCATTTCCCGTTTCTTAGGTGATCCACACTTGTTTGACTTTTTCATGCAGAATGGAACCAGTTGTCCTTGTTTCTTGAACAACTTTCACCTCATTGATATTCTTATGTTGGAGATGATTGGGGCTCACATCAATTTGCAAATCTTCTTGTTGAACCTATTTGCTAATCCTCCTCCTTCTAGGAGATGAATGATTTTTTTTAAAATCAATTACTTTTAAAGAAGGTCAAGCCAAAGAGGACTATGCATTCAAGACCTAGTTTTAGCTAACTTTGTATTAGTTAGTTGTTATTTTATTTCTTGTATTTCTTTTCTTTTCCTTAATGATTTTCTCATGAGGATGATCTATGGATTTAGTTTTATGTGTTTTAACCTATGTGATCACATTATTCAACTTCAATTTATTTAAAATTGAACCTAAATCTATCACAACCTCTAAAAACGTGAGTTAAAATTGGATCAAAATGTTATCTAAATATTTTGTCACACTTTGTCAAGACATTCTTTGTGAATGTGTTGCTTTTATGCAACCCTAACATACTCTAGTGCTAAAAGAGGTAAAAATCCAACATTTGCAAAATTTTGAAAAAGTCTTATTTTCCTCCAAAACTTTTGAAAATCATGGTCTCTGGTCCACTGGACGCGGATTCTTAGCCCTTAGGCGGCTCCATATCGATATGGAACCGCGGGCTCCCATAAGGAACCGCGTATAGTAAAGCTGCTTTTAGCTTATTTTTGGTCTTTCTTCATTGACCACTGTATTGGTTAAGATTCTTTGTTTATCCAATATTGCTAAACATTCCCTAAAACCTTTTATTTTCATTTCAAATCTTTGCCTTGTCTATTTTCTTTATTATTCTTCTCTTTTGGGAGTTCTTCTCTTTATCCCTCATAATGCCTAACTCTTCCATTCCTAACCTTGACATTTCTTTGTCACAATCTTCTCAACCTAAAGCTTCTTCTTCTAAGCTTTCAAAGAAACCAAAAATCTCGGTTCGACCCATTTGGATAAAAAAGAACAAGAATCCTCATGATTATTCCTTACCAAAGTCCTTCAAAACTCTTCTTTCTCTCCGATTAAATATTGGAATGAGACTTACTCTATAAATCCAATTACCGGAGAAAAGAAAATTCTTCCACCACCACTTAAACCTTTCAACTCTCCTCAACTCAATGACCTATCTTATTTCCTTAATCTCACTAGGCATTATGAAAACATCTCTTATCCATTATCTCCCTCTCCACCAAACTCTAATTTTGATGGACCTCCCCCATCTAACGACTTTGTTTTGCATCATGGTTCCTCGTGTGCTTGTTATCGTTTTCAACAAATTGAACTTGCTCATATCTGTGACAAGGTAAATTTACTTGAATTCCTTCTCACTCGACCTCCTCTCAAAGTTTTCGTTCCCGTGAACAAAACTTTGAATGATGCTTCGTCGTCTTTCTTTTCCAACTAAGGCACATTTTGTACTTTAGTTGTTTGAGTCATTAAAACTTAAGCAATCTTGCAAGATTATCACTATTAGAGTAGTTTATTCTTTGTGGTTTATTTTCCATATTTTTTGCTTTAAATATTCATATTGTGTGCATGAATATTTCTCTTGTATGTTATTTCATATTTGTGTAATACGAATGTTATGTGTGTTATCTTCCCGCTAATTCTATTTCACACATTTGTTAAAGAGTTGATCATGGTTAAAACTTACAATTAATTATGGGTGATTCCATAAATTCTATATCTTAACCCCTTTACATTTTAATCATCTTTGATTGGTTTGGAGGTTTCTTTTCTTACTTTATTCCACCAATTAAACTATGATGTTGTCAATACACACTCTTTGGACATACTTAGAAAATGCTTGCTTCTAATTTGAGAGTTCTTATCCTTCTCCCTCTCAAGTTAGTTAGTAGGTAGTGCACATACTTACATTGGTGTTTCTTTTCTTTCTTCTAACCTTTGTGTAGCATGTCACCTTAGCTAATTTACTTGGTGCCCCAATCAAGGGGGAGTAAGCACCAAGGGGGAGCTACTAGCAAAGTCCGATTCTTTTCTTCTTCAAAGACTTGTGCTAACCTTTTTGCTTCGACAAAGGGGGAGAAATGATAGTGATAAACTCGTTAATAAGTCGAATAAACTTGTATATTACGTAAATGAGTTTATAGTTTATAGTAATAAAAAAGGGGGAGATTGTTAATGCAAAGCAATGCCTAAAAAAATTGTTAGTATTAATTAATCTTTCTTAGTTTTGATCACGACAAATTACAAATACATTTATTGTCAAACACAATCATAAAACGAATTATCTAACAAACACTATTATCAAGGTAATAATCATTACACTAACATATCTTAATCATGCTTAGTGATCATAAAAGTGATTAGCCTTAAAACTCACTTTTGTCAAATGTAACAAAATATTTTTAATAATATTTATTTTTAAGAAAATGTTTTATTAAAATGAAAATGTAAATTTGATATGGCATATTCCAAATGCCATAAGAATATCCTTTGAAGGTTTAAACAACCTCAGATATTTCAAATTCACTAAAAGAAAAAAAGGAGCGGAGTCTACTCTTCGCAGTTCCTTAAGTGCCTACGCGGTTCCCTATCGATAAGGAACCACGTGGGTAGTTAAGTAACCACCCCTAGATAGCCGTTGGTATTTGTCTTCTATAAATACTGGATCAAATCTGCATTTTCATTAACCCTTTTTGGACATCTCTTTCAGCCTTCTCTCTCATATCTAATCCTAGTCATTTGTAAATGATCACTTAATGTGTTAAGTATGTTTACTTATGATTATCTTCTTGATCTCTTTCTTTACCTTGTCCAAAGAGAAGATCACTCACACACTTGTGATGTGATTAAAGATGAAGCATTGATGAAGATCACCTTCTCCTAAAAGATCTAGTCATGTTCATGATTTTTTTATTTGTGTCTTGTGTAGATCCAATGTATTTGTAAATACTTGGACTTGTTGTGTTCATCCAAGCTATTTGTAACTACTTGGATTAGAGTTGTGTAAATCCTTTGCATATGTGTGTGCTTGGATTTGTATTCTGTAGATCCAATCTACATGTGTGTACTTGGATATGTTTAGTTGAGTTATAATAAGTTGTGTTAGTTCTCACTAAACTATAAAGTGATGTGGTTATGTCTTGTGAGTTCTCACTAAACTATAAAGTGATGTGTAGTTGTGTTGTGTGAAGTTCTCACTTAGCTTCAAAGTGAAGAGTCATGAAGATTGTATCTAGCTTTTGATTAAAACTCGACATCTAGCTTTGTGTCAGAAAATGGTGAAGTAGGCGACGTTGTGAAGATTGGTTCTAGCTTTAGATTAGAACTCGACATTTAGCCTTGTTTCATAAAATGGTGAAGTGGGCGACGTTGTGTAGATTGTTCCTAGCTAAGATTAGGTCTCGACATTTAGCTTAGTGTCGGAAAATAATGTAAGCGACGTTGTAAGGTTTTCTCCACCAAGAAGTGAGCTTGTGGATATAATGGAAATCTCGAGTAAGGTGTACTCGAGGAGTGGAGTAGGAATGAGGATAGAGCCTCGTTGCCGAACCATTATAAATCTTGGTGTCTTCCTACTAGGTTGTTTCTTTCCTTACTCATTACTTACATTCAACATCATTACACTTATTACTTATTATTAATGCATTATAATTGAACCTAACCATTATGCAACTAGCTTTCAAGTAAAAGATAGTTTTGGCAATCACCTAATTAAAAGGAATTTTAGTTAGGAGATAAATCAATAAGAAACTATTCAACCCCCCCCCCCCCCCCCCCTTCTAGTTTCTACATCCTTGGTTTTTTCTCTAACTCTAGCAGCTTCAACTTCAGCTGCTTTCTCTTGATCAATAAGCCTCTATAGATCTTCTTAAGAGGCTTGATCAGTTACTAGCTTTTGTGATTCCTTATTGGACTTCTTTCTTGGACTGGACACTTTAGGCGAAGTAGTAGGCAAAATAGGTATAGATACAAAGTCATTAACATCTTCCTCTGAATCAGAGATATCTACATCCCATGCTTGTGTACTTGTATTTTGGTTAGTTTGTACTGAACCTGCAATGTTAGTTTGACCATCTGCTTTCACAGGATAGTAGTAAATAGAATTTGTCAAATAATCTAGGTGAAACATCCAAGCATAGTTTATTTCTGGGACATTGGGTTCATTTTTAAGAAAATTTACAAGAGTATTTTCTTCTACCATGTCAGATGCTAAATTAACACAATAAGCTTTGTTATGCACTGAATATCCTACCAAAAATCCTCAAGCAGATTTGTCATCAAACTTTTCCAAATGATCACGACTAATCAAAATGGTCACATGACATAAAAAAATGTCTTATATAGCTTATGGTTGGCTTAATACTAGTCAAACGCTCATAAGGAGTCTTATTATGAGGGTTGGTCACTAACACCCTATTAAGAACATAACAAGTAGTGCTCCATCCAGAGACTAAACTTGACAAGTATTTTCAGAGGGGCTAAACTATAGTGTACTTTTTTTAGGGGGGGTAATTTACATTTTCATTTAACATTTGTACTAATAATGCTTAAAAACACAAAGTAAAAGGGTTAAAAATATGCTTGTGATTGAAAAGTTTAGGGGGGCCGAAACCCCTCCGGGTCCTCATTAAGTTCCGTCCATGCTTATAGCTTCTGCCCAAAAGGTATTAGGTAAAAGTGAATCTGCTAACATGGTCCTAACAGCCTTAATAAGTGTCATGTTTTTCCTCTCATAAACTCCATTTTGTTGTGGAGTTCTGACATTACTATAATTCCTCTTGATCCCCTTAGACCTACAAAATTCATCAAATTTAACATTCTTGAATTATGTCCCATTATCAGTTCTTATAACTCTAACCTGTTTAGAAATTTTTTTTCTACAAGGGTTACTAAATCTTTAAGTGAATCATTTGTCTCATTTTTATGTGCAATGAAGAAAACCTAACTAAAGCTGCTAAAGTCATATATGATAACTAGGTAAAATGTCTTATGATTTATACTCCTTACATATACATGGCCAAGTAAATCTGTATGCAAAAGCTGTAAGGGTTGAGTCATTGAACTAATGGTCTTGGTCTTACATGAGGCCTTGTGTTGCTTACCCTTTTAAAAAACAACACATGTAAGGTCATTTTAAAAAGCTTTGGAAGGTAGTCCTATAATAAGATTTCCCTTCACAAGTTTATTAATATTTTTAAAATTGACATGACCTAACCTCTTGTGCTATTCATTTGACTCGTCAATTGAAGCCTTGGCTAATAAGAAAATCATTCCACCTAAAGGAACAATAGTGTGGGGATTAAAGTTATACATGTTCTCATGTCTAGGTACTTTGAGCAAAATCTGTGAGTCCTTAGGCAACTCAAAGTCTGGTGTAACCAGCATGCAATTTGTGTCAGTAAACAACACCTTGTTCTTTTTGTCACACATCTGTGAGATTAAGAAGAGGTTGAAATGGTTCAAATCCTTCATAAAGAACAATTCTTTTACTCCAACTTTCCTGTGTTAATGAGTCCTTTGATAGTAATTCTACCTTTGCATCCTAAAAAAGCAACTGAACCACCTTTAAAATCTTCATAATAGCAAGGTAGTCCTTATTCCCTGTTATGTGCCTTGAACATCCACTATCCATAATTCCTTTATCCTTTAAGTCACAATGTGAATAGTCTTGCACATAAAGAAAACAATATTATTTTTCTTTGGGGACCCAAGCCACACCTGGCTTGGATCTTGTTGGGCCAACATATTGATATTTTTTAAATGGGGTTTGGGTTGTCTTACTACAGTTGGTTTCAAAGGTCAAAGTTCTACCAGACCAATTCCAAGTATAAGGGGAAAGGGTACCTTTAGCAATTGTTCAAACTGGCTTAGGTACCGTTGGTGAACCAACGGTACTTCTAGCGGTACATGTAGTTTGTCCCTTTGGTACACACTTTTGAATCTGAGTCTTATTAAAAGACTGTCTAGTTGGTGAATGTTGTCTTACTTTTGGGAAAAAGCTTCTTTGTTTATTGTTCAATCCCAAATTTGGTCTGGTGATACCAGGTTTTGGTCTGGCGGTACGTGAAGGAGTTAACATCATTAGTACCTGTCTAGATCTCAAAAGCAACGCTCTAGGAACAAAGTTCCTATAGCATTAGTGTAACACCCCACTTGGATAAGTGGACCGTTACGTGTATTTATGGCGTGTCATCAAAGCATAAGGTAAATGTCCTAAAACATTAACTGACCATAACGGAAATACCGGAATCAAACATCCGTAATCCAACATAAGCTCAAAACATGAAAAGTAAAATACTAAAAGAATGACCTGAACAATGTCCAAGGGCAATATAAAAATGAAGTGCATAAAGTAAAGAAGTCTGAACGGCTTCCATCCAATGCATATGCTCTCAGAATCTTAAGAGTGTCCTGGTGTACCTGTCGTTAGAACATGAAAGAACTACGGACGAGCAAAACGCTCAGTGAACGTATATGAAGCATGATAATAATATACTGTAAGAGAACTGGTAATAAATACTTAAACTAAAACTGTTATGATAATGGGAGCAAACCCAGTAAAATCTGATATATCTGATTTATAAATAATAAACTGATTTAATAACTATTGGATCTGAAAACATGCATTTACTGTATTTTAATTGCCAGAGCTTATATAGGTCATGTGTTGTAACAACAGTGCATGAATAACTGGACGGGTGACCTCGTCATGCTGTAGAGGGGTGACCTCTAAATACTGTAGAGGGTGACCTCTAAATACTGTGCTGGGTAGAGGGATCAGCTCCAATGTGAAGGGTGTAGAGCATACACCACATTTACCTAATAAACTATAAAGTGATAAGCCTAGGATGCATCCATACGCCCCACTAATAATACTGATAAAATGGCCAAGCTGAGCTGAGGTGGGACGATGCAGGATATCACTCTCCTGCATGTGAGTCACGACACCGGTGCCTCAAGTGTCATGGTTACGGTACCCCCGTAACTAGTACATAAACTGATCATGCTTGTATATAAGTCTCCGGAAATTTATTTAGTTATTAACATGATTACTGATAAGCTTAAAACATATATTAGGAAAAACATTTTGCTGCAGACGGGGAATCCTAATCATGCATAGAAAGGAAGTCCTTACTGAAGGACGGGAAATCCGTACGATCAATCGAATAAACGAAAGAAATAACTGATCATAATAACGGTAAGGAGTTAAGGATATCCGTACCTCGTGTCCAGTAATGAAATAAGAACGAAAGCTGAAAGGTCTACTTAGACTCCACGGATACTACATAAATAACGTACGCAAAAATAAGTTGACTGATGTTTATTTATTTTACTAATCTTAACTGTTTCTCGTTATATTTATTTTATTCCCGAATTACAGTACTCATATTAACTGATAGTTCCGAGCCTTCTACTATTTCTTTTTAAACATATTAACGTTCTACAATTAATTACGATACAAAACATATTCTGATGTTACACTAATTCTATATATGGTAACCTGCTAAAAATAGAAAGTTTTCAAAATAATTTAATTCCTATAATAAAATTATACCCTTTTATAATTTATAAAAGTAATCTATATTTAATTCCTTAAATGCAGTTTTAAAACATTTATTTAAAGTAAAGTAATTTAAAAGATGTAATTCAAAATCTTTATCTTTATTTATTTTAATTATATTCCAAGCCTACCGAGATATCCCTTTCTCGGTCGCACTAAAACAATTCAACAAATATATAAAATCTCCCTACTAGAACTAGCGACAGAAAAATCTGTCGCTAAACTGTGTGACTAAAAATTGTCCATAAAAACAGTCACTACATAACTGTGACAGAATTTAGTGTCACTAAACCGTCGCTAATTTCAGAACTAACACTTTTATTTTCTGTTTAATATTATTCCCACTGCTCCTTATTTGTTTCCATTGCTCGTGTTATATTCCCATTGTTCGGTTATACTTCCCACGGTAAGTGTTATATTCCCACTGTTTTGACAAACCCAAACACCCCCTTTTCTGAGTTAATCCCAAACCCACCCTATACAGAAATAACCCCCCCTAACTGCTGCTGGGTTGCTGCCGACTCAAAGAAAACATCCCACGTCTAAAAGAAACACCCCCTGGATGTGTTTTAGTTGCGCCTGATCAAAAACACGAGAGCCACTGTCCCTGTGTGGGTCACGGTTAGTCAAAGCATGCACACTGAGACCCATGTTGATCTCGGTTCACGTGAAACAGTAAAACACGTCACCAAACAGGGCAGATTCACGTTTTGAGTAAAAATCATTTGATCTTTAATGTTCATATCATAGATTCGAGATTGATAACAAAAGAGACATGATTGCCGTTACTTGTTTTTGAGTAATAATACAATGACTCCTAAATTCAAGCTTAAAACTCGATCTCCCTTTCTTCTTGTCTCTTCTGTCGGCAGCCACAAACATAGAACCCTAGTTTATTCTCTCTTTTTTACGGTTGTTACAAAGGGTGGTTTACCCCGTTCTTTCTTGTTTAGTAACATGCTGGGCTTAAAGCCCATTTGTCCCTCTCTTTATGTTTCTATAGAATCCGGCCCAAAAGCATTAGTAGTCATTTTTTGCTTTTAATTCGTGTTTAATTATTTACGAAAAGCTCGTATTTATAAATCTCGTTCTGAAACGTATTTATATTTCTCGTGTTTTACTTTTTTGGAAACGTAATATTCTTTTCTGTATAATAAATAATACATACGTAATATTTTTCTGAAACTTAATTTCTGAAACTTAATAATTATTTCTGAAATATTATTATTTATAATATTCAACTGAAACTGAGCGTGCGTATTTAATGTTCTAGAAATTCTTAAATACGAGTTTTACAATTCTTCCCCTATAAAAAAATAATTTGTCCTCGAATTAAAGATATGATTATGCCGGTGTCTTGCAATTCTCCCTCTCTAAAAGAAAATTATTCCTCGAATTAAAGGTAACTTAAGTTGATCGAAGTAAAAGCTGAAAGTATACATATGATGAAAGACGTATAAGCTGAAAGGACACATAGGCTGAAAGAACATAAAGCTGAAAGGCCTATGAGCTAAAAGAATAATTCGTCTTCTAGTTAAGACATAATGTTGTTTCAAGGTATAAACGTGACATGACTGAAGTGATCATGTAACATGACATGGATGAAGAGGTCGTGTAACGTAACCTGACTGAAGAACTTAATTGGGTTTATTAAAAGAAAAGGATGAGAGGTCCGGATGGACTCCTCCGTTTCGAGTGGCCTCCCGCTCGAAACGATTCATTCAAAGGTCTAAACCTAATACAATCTTGGTCCTGATGACCCCGTCCTGATGATGCTGAATAGTTTCTGGTTCCATACTTAAGATGGATTTTCTGAATCTGCTAGAATGAACAATCCATAGCATGAGAAGGTACGTGCAATTATCCTGAAGAGATAACAGTTATATCTCGGGGCAGGCTGCTGAAAGTATATAGGGACGAACTACGTGAGCAATTGTGAACGTGGTTCGCGATCATATAAGGAACGCTATGCATGAAGTATATCGTGAATGTGATACGTTAAACATACTGTGAACGCGATACTAGACATATTACGAACGTATGCTGACTAAGGAAGGCATGTCAAACGATACGACCTGAGATGTGAAACGTCTGCCTGGTTATGGAATAGCTGTACTAAACTTGAGTCTGGTTTCTCAAGCTTTCTGTAACTGTATTCGGAAATAACTATGAAACGTGTATCACGAGATGGCACACGAACTTGAACGTGAACAATGTTATGAATGCTAACGTGAGCTTAAATCATGAGGTAGCACAAAACATGAACCAAAACAGCATGATACTGCCAATGAGACGTAAACGTGAAAGTGGAAATAAACCTGAACGTGAACGTCGACGTACATGTGATCGTGGACATGAACCTGAGTGCTATTCGAAAATGCTAAATTTTATTTGACAAGATTGTTGATGGAACACTTTGGAATCATACGATCTATTGCTGAATTTCATGCAGATTTGTTACTGCGTAATCATTTTGGATAAAAGAAGACGTGTAAGCTGGGTTAACTGGTTAACAATGACTTAGATAGCATCATGCTTCGTCTGAGTCTGTGATAACTGACAATAACCTCCAAGGAATCTTATCTCATTTATGTTCAAAAATTTCTAATGGTTGTAATAACTTATTAGCATGTCGGTGTCCTATCTTGAACCTGAGGTATGTCAGGCATCTAGGTATGAACATAGCTGCATCAATGTGTGATACTGCTTCTGTTAAAAATCTGCCTGATTATGTGACATTCTGGTGGAAATTTGGTTGAATGGTCATGGAAATTTTTTTAGGGATAACTGTCAGCAATTTCTGCGGTAGCAGTCAATTAAGTCCTAGAAAATTTGGTACTTCGTTCACAGGCGTCGGTCGGGACCATCAGGTGTTGGCCTTCACCTTTGCAGGGTTGTCTAAAATTTCTTTCTGCTGAAATAGGGTGGCTCAGAAATGCCACTTTGTTCATCTGGGATATACATCTGGAAAGCTGCTTATATAATTTCCTCCTATCAGAAAATCTGCAAGATCGTGAAAAGATGATTCCCATGTTCTTCTCCAGAATTTAGGAGATCAGGATGTTATCAAAGAACATACTGACGATTTTGTCTGCGAAGTCGTATGAATTTATTCATAAATTTCATACTATTGCTGGGGCATTCGGGAGCCCAGACGTATAAATCAAAATTTTAGAGAGACTGTAACGTGTTCAACAACAATCTGGAATACATCATGTTCTTTTCTCACCACTTCTGGTGGCATGGTCGCGAATTGTTCTGGAAAATATTTAAGATATCGTAGCAGGTCAGGTAAACCTTCTATACGTGGAATGAATATCGATTAAGAATGGTGATCTAGTAAATTTTCCGGTGGTCGATAAATGATCTCATGTTACCGGCATTCTTTGTAATAGACAGAAACGGTGCACTTTCTGGTGGTGTGTTAGGCGAATAAGGCCTCGTTCCCGTAACTTTTCAGCAAATGTTGCAACTCTTTAACTTAGCTGAAACCCTGCAATAAAGAGTTTTGAAAACGGGTTCCTTTCTTGAGACTAACTCGATGTTAAATTTTGTCTCGTGGTTAGGAAGGAATTTCTTGAAAACTTTCTGAAATTACATCTGGAAACTCTGGAGTAATCTGCAGGTCATGAATTTAAAGAATTTCAGAAGTGGATTATAACTGGTGGCTAGAAAGTCTTCGTAGCTATGGACTGATAAGTCACGCGCTTGTAAGGCAGAAACAACTTGTACTGATTTTTCTGCCAGAAGATATATAATGAATATATTTGGGATTTAATAAGACGGATCTCGTCGTTAACTGAAAGGATAACTTTAATAAACATGGTTGGTACTGTGAAGTCTTTTCTGGTTGGGAGGTCGGTAAATGCCTATTTTAAAATAAAGCTGTCATAGGAATACGTGAAGTAAACATGACGATTTTCACTGAATGTGTTTGTCTGTAACCTCACAGAATGAATACTGCGTGTTTAACCTGATTAATACTTCAGTGGTGGTAACTGGATCTTTAATGATCTGATTTTATATGTGGCATGACGAAACGGTCATATCCCTTTGGAGCGTACCCTTAATTTCTGAGTGCCTGATTTAGCATACATACGGAGTTATGAGTTCTGACTCGTACTCTGAGAAGATATTCGTATGATGTGTACCATGACTGGTGTCCTGATATGTGTCTTCCGAAATGATACCTGAGACCTATGTCTTGACTGATGTCTTGACACGTGTTTTAGTAGATCAATCTGAACAAGGCTGAAAAATTTTGGTAACTGCTAGGATTGGCGGACCAGTTAGACTACTGACCTCTGTATTTCTGGTCACGTCCGTTCCAGAGTTCTGATGTTTACTGACTGATTAATTCTAAGCTCGGTGGTTGTCACTACTGCTTTGTCTGTCAATTTATGACGGTCATTATCATGACCGTGATTCATGTAACTATTCTGCTGAGTGACCGGCTGGGTTCCGGTTTCCACTCTTCTGAATTAAAGGTTAACTGAGTGAAGTGTGACATCAAGCTGATAAGGTAAAAGCATGGAATGGAATGGTAGTGTCTGATGGTTGACATTTATTCTTGTCATAAATTTCAAATTTATAGTTTTCGTACTTGTTCTGTAGAGTCTTCATAGTATAAACAGCATCAGCATCTTGCGAAATCTCCAAAGTATCAGCAACATCAGCATTTGTGAGGTCTTCAAAGTGTTAGCAGCATCAGTATCTGGTAAAATCTTCAACTCACGAGTAGCATCAGCATCTGGTAGAATATCGACAAGTGGAAACACCTGAGATGATTGAGGATCGATTAGTAATATCCATGGAGTAGGGTACCTGGAGTACACCTGGACTATTCTACATGAGGTACAAAATGAATACTGAACATGGAGCATATCTGAGACACTGTATGTGGAGCACACATGAAATATCGTGCAGGGAGTATAAATGAGACACTGTACATGGGGTACATATGAAATACTGTACATGGCACTGGTGGAAATTTTATAGGATGATCGATACTAGTGTCGCTTTTTTGACATGATCAAAGAAATAAATTGATTTAAACGGTAGTAAACTGAACTGAAATGAGTAACATGATAGCCTGGTGATTCCTGCGTAGACTTAATGCTCGTTGTATTGAGTTTTCAAGAATATGATTAAACGGAATTTCAACAATGGTCAGCATGAAGACATGACCGATGAAGATCAAACCTGATTATTATGAAAACAGGATTTTACTGTAACCCCTTATGTATCTTAGCATGAAAACATCATCACCTTGCTGAAAACATAATCCTCATAAGGAGACATGAACCTAGTCAGCATGAAAATGACATTCACGCGAGAGTATAAACTTGACTGATACAAAGCACATAGAAGGAAATCAACTAAGGTTTAACATCAATTGGTGTGGATAGTTATGGTTTAATTCACAATATTCATAGTAGGAAGCATGTGACTAAGTATGGGCGATTCTGGTTCGATCCATACTTGTCAAGATTTCATGAGAACTGTCATGTATAGAATTTACAGTCTGGGACTAAATATGGATGGCGGTAGTCCAATCGATACTTGTCAAAATTTCATAAAATGTCATGATATGAGCAAAGGTGAACAACTATGAATCGGTTCACAAAACAACCTTGACTGAAAGCATGAAATTTGACCTGAACAATGGTGAACGTTTATGGCTGGTTCACCAAGTAATATTTGACTGAAAACATGAATTTGTCATAAGTAAGGATGAACTCCATTGGGTCTGTTCACCAATACAAAAAATCTAAACGAGCAAGGGTGAACGCCTATGGGTCGGTTCACCAAAACAAAATTTATAGAAAAGCACATGCGAATAAATATGGCCAGTCCTGTACCAACCTTTTACTTAGTCAAAAACTTTAAGAACTGACTAATAAATGACGAAAAATGACTGATAAATGCATGAGAAACATGAATGATAACAACGCCAAAATCTGGGAAGTTCCTGGTGACTACCCACTAGTCACAAGTAAAGTTTTAGAGCCTACAGGTCGAACCTTGCTCTCTGATACCATAATTGTAACACCCCACTTGGATAAGTGGAACGTTACGTGTATTTATGGCGTGTCATCAAAGCATAAGGTAAATTTCCTAAAACATTAACTGACCATAACGGAGATACCAGAATCAAACATCGGTAATCCAACATAAGCTCAAAACATGAAAAGTAAAATACTGAATGAAAGGACTAAACAATGTCCAATGGCAATATAAAAATGAAGTGCATAAAGTAAGGAAGTCTGAACGGCTTCCATCCAATGCACATGCTCTCAGAATCTTAAGAGTGTCCTGGTGTACCTGCCGTTAGAACATGAAAGAACTACGACTGAGCATAACGCTCAGTGAACAGATATGAAGCATGATAATTGTAACACCCCATTTTGATAAATGGGAGGCGTGTCATCAAAGCATACAAGGATAAATGTATAAAACATCACATGACCATAAAGGAAATATCAGAATCAAACATCGGTACCCCAAAAGTAGAACTCATCACACACAAACATAAGTACTGTAAATGAAAAGGACTAAACAATGTCCATGGAAATGAGTATCAAAGTATAAATAAATGCATAAAGTAAAGAAGGCTAGGAAGCTTCCAATCCATATGCACGTACGCTTAAAGTCTACGAGCGTCCCTGAGTACCTGCCGTTTTGGGAACATGAAAAGGAAAACGACTGAGCATAACGCTCAGTGCACGGATATACAAGTAAAGCATGAATAACATAATCATATAAGCATAAAGCAGCGGAAAAGACTAAGTCCTGGATAACTTGGTATATCTTAATAAAACTGGTTTTATAGTTTGAAAAGCCTTATGTTTATCTTATAAAAACTGTTTAACATGTTTACCATTAGCCAATATAGGTCATGAATTATCAATGTGCATGAATACTTGGAGGGGTGACCTTGTCATGCAAATTAGAGGGGCTGCCTCTAATTTAATATACTAGTTTGGGTAGGAGGGATCAGCTCCTTGTGAAGGATGCAAGGCACACACCACATTCACCTGAATAATCTGTTGAAAACATGTAACTAGGATGCACCCATACGCCTCACCTGATAATAATAATATGGCCAAAAGCTGAAGTGACGCCACGAGCTATCACTCCGTCATGGTGGAGTCATAACACTGGTGCCTCTAGTGTTATGGTTATGCTACCTCCATAACTAGGTGAAACTGGTCATGCATGTATATGGCTTTAGGTATTCTAATTAAACATAAGCAATTCAAAAACATATAAAACATATACTGGGGAAAACAGTTGGTTGCATACGGGGAATCCTAATAAGGAAGAATGTCCATATTGAAAGGATGTAGAATCCGTACCTTGTGTCCAGTGAACGAAGAAGACGAACGGAAGAGAGTCCTACTTCGGTATCACTAATGTTACATAAATACATACGTGTATAAGTATCTGATTGCTGAGTACGTAACTGGTTTTTATCTCATGTCCTAACTTGTTTTATATGTTCATGTCCTGTTTTACTAATTAAAGCTTTATACTGTGTTTATCATGTATTCTGTCTATTCTGATTAAGCACTACTTGTATTTCTTGTATTATTATACTTGTTGTGTAATAATAAGTAACTTTCTAAAAATAGCAGGTTTCCTAAAATAGAAAGTTTCCAAAAATAGAAAGTTTCCAAAAATAGAAAGTTTCTAAAAATAGATTTACTGCTTAAAATAGATAAGTTTCTAACAATAGAAAGTTTCCATAAATAGATTAGCTGCCTTAATTAAATAAGTTTCTAAAAATAGAAAGTTTCCATAAATAGAAATAAGCTGGATTATTAAGCTAATTATATAAGCTTAAGTGTTTACTGATTAATATTCTAAGTCATGTAATTAAATAGTATAGTTTATTAATTATTCATGTAAATTAGATAAACTATAGGTTAAAGTATTTAATTAAATATAACATGATTTAATTAAATAAAATTAAAAATACTTAGGTTAAAACATGTATTATTATCTATTAATAATATAACCTAAGTCATACAAATTAATTAATTATAAGTCATGATTTCAATAATTAATTAATTATATAGTCTAATTAAAATGATAATTACTTAGGTTAAAATTTCATGTATTAATAATAATATTAATAACCTAAGTCATGTATAAACTAAATTAATCATGTGCATGTTTTAATTAATTTAATTTAATCTTGTAAAAATAAACTTCTAAATATAATTAACCTTGTAAAATAATTAACTTGCAAAAATCACCCATGAACCGAACACGTGTTTTAATCTAAACATGTTGTGAACCGGACCGGTTTAACCCAAGAACCGGCCAACCCAAATGCACCCTTGGTCTTGTCTAGCCGCCGGCTAGCAACAGTTCCCACCGGCTAGCCGGTGGTTCCCCTTGCTGACGCATCATGGGGGTTCCCCCTGCTTCCCTTATTTAGCCACCGGCATAAGCCGGTGGTGGTTCTCGTTCTACCTGAGACCCACCCGAGCAACAAACATACCCCGACCGGGTTGGGGTTTCCTTTTCTCCTGCTGCCGAGACACACAACACCACACCGAGACCTTGAGGTCTCGGTTGGTGCGAAACAAAACAAGCCAAGACCCCCTTGGGTCTCGGTTCCTTGCGTCGGCCAAAAACAAACACCCCTTACCCCCCATGTTTAATTACATGATCATTAACTTGTTATTAAATAACTCATGTTTTCATGTGTTCTTGATTAAATAAAACATAAAGAAAAAGAGGTTAAAGGATTTACCGATTACGTGAATCAAAGGAGAACGATAACACTAACACACTTGTAGAAAATCAATCACAAAAACCAACAAACACACCCTTGGAGTGTGTTTATACCCGGCGGCCAAAGAACAAGAGAAGAGAAAGGTTTTTAGGGTTTTGATCTTTTCTAATATTTTGTTATTATGAATATAATCTTTTCCCAAATTCTTGTTTTAGTAAAACTGCATGGGCTTGGCCCTTTTTCTTGTCTTGTCCGCGGGTAAGGGAGCCTACATGGGGTAACCCAAATGTTTTTCGTGTCTAATATTATACTTGTTCTCGTGTTCGTGTTTTACGTGATTAAAATCGTTATCGTTCGTGTCTTATTATATATTTATTCATGATCGTAATAAATATACATAATACGTAATACTAAGCTCGTGATTATTTACGTTCATGATTTCATGTTCGTATGTTCGTGATTATAATTATTATTGAAATAATTATCATGTCTTAGTACGTATTAAATACTTACTGTTTTATCACACGTACGTAATACTTGTAAATCTTGTCCGTGAAACGTAAACGTGCTATAAAAGGAAAGTTCTAATCATGTACGTACGATCATAAGGGTATTATTCATGGTAAAAGCATGCGGGTTATACAACTCTTCCCCCCTAAAAAGAATAATTCGTCCCCTAATTATAGATAAAGTAAAGTGGAAAAGAAGAACGTACCCGAATTCAAAATATGAAATGAGGGTAAGAAGCCCGGATAGACTCCTCTGTTTCCCAAGTGGATTCCAGCTCGGTATGATCCCTCCAAAGGATTTTGACGAATGGAATCGTCTTCCTTCTCATGACTCGTTCTTGTCTGTCAAGAACTCGTTCGGGTTCTTCCATGAAAGTGAGATCTTCACGAATCTGTTCCAGTGGATACTAAACCATGTGAAGGGGATGATACTTGTACCCTCTGAGTAAGGACACATGAAAAACATCGTGAACATGAAAAAGCTACAGAGGTAACGCTAAACGATAATATACTTCACCGACTCGTTCAATGACATCAAACGGTCCGATGAATCGAGGACTGAGCTTCCCTTTGATTCCAAAACGTCTAACACCACGTGCCGGCGAAACCTTAAGGAAAACGTGATCTCCTACGTTAAAATGTAAGTCCCTACGATGCTTGTCTGCGTAACTCTTCTGGCGTGACCGTGCTTCTTGTAGTTTTTGCTTAGCTACTGCGACCTTCTCATTAGTCAACTCTATCATTTCTGGTCCTTTAAGTGTTGGCTCACCAACCTGATCCCAGCAGATTGGGGCGCGACACTTTCTGTCATACCACATCTCGAAAGGAGCACACTTGATACTTGCGTGCCAACTGTTGTTGTATGCAAACTCCACCAAACAGATATAATCGTCCCAATCACCCGTCCATTCCAACGCACTTGACCTCAACATGTATTCCAATGTCTGAATCGTTCGCTCTGACTGTCCGTCTGTTTGAGGATGAATAGCCGTTCTAAGCTTAAGTTTTGTCCCCCAAGCTTTCTGCAGACTTTGCCAAAATTGCGAAGTGAACCGAGGATCTCTGTCTGAGACGATGCTGGATGGAGCACCGTGGAGTCTCATGATCTCTCTCCTATAAGTATCGGCGAGTTTACTGACCGAATCTTCCTTGCGGATCGGTAAGAAATGAGCTGATTTGGTAAGTCGATCAACGATAACCCAAATTGCATCGTGCTTCTTCTTTGTCGGCGGAAGACCAGTAACAAAATCCATGGTGATTTTGTCCCACTTCCACTCTGGAATATCTAACGGTTGAAAAAGACCGCCATATCGCTGATGCTCGATCTTAACCTCCTGGAAGGTAAGACATCTGGAGACGTAATTAGCAACATCCTGTTTCATACCACTCCACCAAAAGTACTGCTTGATGTCATGGTACATATTGGTCGAACCAGGATGAATAGAGAAAGGGGAGCTATGAGCCTCAGCTAACAATGCTTCCTGGAGTTCTTGATCATCAAGAACACAAAGTCTCGTGCTCTGCCATAAGATACCATCTGCGTCTACTCAAAATTCTGTCTGCTTCTCCAAATTCTGAATTATCACCCAAATTTCACCATCGTCCTTCTGAGCTTCCTTAATCTTAGAGAGTAACTCAGGTTCCACTCTAAGATTAGCCCAGTAACCGTGTTGTCTACGTACCATGATCTCTATGTCTAGTCGCTCCAAGTCTCTTATAATTTCCTTCTCAATTTTAATGCCGTTTATCATTTCGGATTTTCTGCTAAGTGCATCTGCCACTACATTTGCCTTGTCGGGATGATACTGCAGATTAATGTCATAATCCTTCAACAGCTCTAACCATCTCATCTGTCTCATGTTCAATTCACGCTGAGTGAAGATATACTTCAAGCTCTTGTGGTCCGTGAAAATGTCACATGATTCTCCATACAAGTAGTGCCTCCATATCTTCAATGCAAACACGACTGCTGCGAGTTCCAGGTCATGCATAGGGTAATTTTCCTCATAAGACTTAAGCTGCCGTGAAGTGTACGCGATCACTTTTCCATGTTGGATGAGAATACAGCCAAGTCCCTTCCCCGATGCATCACTGTAGATCTGAAATCCACCTATACCAGATGGGAGGGTAAGAATAGGTGTAGATACTAACTTCTGCTTTAGGTCTTCAAAGCTCTTCTCTCGTTCTTCAGTCCAGACGAATTTCTCCCCTTTCCGCATCAGTTTGGTCAATGGTAGTGCTAAACGGGAAAAGTTCTCCACGAACCTATGGTAATAACCAGCTAAGCCTAGGAAACTGCGGACTTCAGTCGCTGATGTCGGCCTTGGCCACTTGGTAATAGCCTCGACCTTTGCTGGATCCATCGTGATTCCTTATGCTGACACAATGTGACCTAAGAATGCCACCTTGTCTAACCAGAACTCACACTTGGAGAATTTAACATACAGCTGCTTCTGGCAAAGAATCTGTAGTATTGTACGAAGATGGTCTTGGTGTTCCTCCTTGGACTTAGAGAAATTCAGGATGTCGTCAATGAAGAAAATGACGAACTTGTCCAGAAATTCATGGAAGATTTTGTTCATCAAATTCATGAACACTGCTGGAGCATTGGTAAGGCCAAATGGCATGACTACAAATTCGTAGTGGCCATAGCGTGTACGGAAAGCAGTCTTGGCGATGTCCTGCTCCTTAACGCGTAGCTAATGATAGCCCGACCTAAGATCAATCTTGGAGAAATGTTTGATGTATACCCGCAAAATTTTGAGAGACAACACACACAAAGGATTTACTTGTTACTAATATAGCCTAGTCTCTGTTCTTGGCCCCTTAGAGTTGGTCAAACAGATCATCAATCCGTGGTAGTGGATACCTATTTCTGATAGTAATCTTGTTGAGCTCGCGATAGTCTATGCAAAGACGCATACTGCCGTCCTTCTTCTTGACGAATAAGACCGGTGCGCCCCATGGAGATGTGCTCGGTCGAATAAAACCTTGTTCCAGAAGTTCTTGCAATTGATCCTTCAGCTCCTTCAACTCCTTCAACTCTATGGGATCCATGCGATAAAGAGCCTTGGAAATCGGCTCAGCTTCTGGGATGAGCTCGATGTTAAATTCTACTTCACATGCAGGTGGTATGTCCAGAAGTTCTTCTGGAAATACATTTGGGAATTCTGACACTATCGGCTGATCATGAATTGATGGGGATTCAGCATCTATGTCATAAATAGTAGCTAGATAACCCTCACAACCATGTGAAAGTAAAGCACGTGCTTGCAGGGTTGATATGATTTATACAGACCTTCTGGGTACGAACCCGTTGTGAATGTACTCTGGTGCATTAACATCACCGAAGATGACTCGATATGAATCACAGTATATGGTAGCTTGATGCTGGGATAGCCAATCCATGCCCAAAATCATGTCAAAATCATTCATGTCCAATGGAAGTGCGTCAACAGGACGAATCTTGTCGTCAAACTCTAGGGGAAGGCTCTTGTACACATGAGTTATGCGTACAGAGTCTCTCAAAGGGGTGGAAATACTCAGTATGTTCTCTAGTGGCATGGGGGAGTATCCTAACATTCTTGGCATAAGTAGTAGAAATGACCGAGTGAGTAGCACCCGTATCAAACAAAACACATGCAGCTTGACCATACATATACAAGATTCCAGTGATGGTGCCTGTAGACTTGTTGGCCTGATCGCGAGATGTCGTGTAAACGCGTCCACTAGTAGGAGGCGGCTTGGTATCAGCATGTCCTGATGTACCCTCCATCTCGCCCTTGCGGCAATCCTTCATGTGATGGCCAGGAATACCACACTTGTAGCATGCGTCGCTGTCACGGCGACATGGCCCTGGGTGCCTACGATGGCAAGTAGAGCAAAGAGGATGAGTATATCCTCCAGCAGGTGTCCTGACTGGCTGAGAGCCTGATAAGAATAATATACATGAGACATTTTAAAAAGGTACAAAGGACAATGCAGATAAATCGTAACATGGGATACCAGTGATAGCTGGACGGTTAGGCTGTGAACCTATCTGGTTCTGGTCCCTCTCGTTACCATGATTCCTGGTAGAAGATTTGCTAATGTGTCAGAATTAAGAATTATAACATATAATCATAAGAAAATGAGTAAGTATAAGGACCTGCTGCTGTTGGAGTGTCCATTGTTGTTACAGTAATTATCATTACCGCCACGCCTGTCCGTAGCAAAACGGTCATGAGTCTGACCGTTTCCCTTGTGCTGATTAGGCTGTTGCTGAGTAGCCGGCTGAGACCGGTCCCCAGACTTCTGCCTGGAAGATACAGTTTAAAGAGATGTAATATTGACATATAGTTAAAGAATACGGATTGGTCACCGTTGAATACGAATGTTTACCTCTTATCGGGTCTCTCTGCTTCCCTGAACTCATCTCTTTCCTGTAGCATCTCCAGCTTACGTGCTGCATCGACCACTTGTGCTACCGTGTTGAACGTGGCACACACCAAGTTTTTTGCGACCGATGTACGAAGATCCCACCTGAAGTGGTGTGCTTGCTCTTCAGGAGTACCTGCGGTTGCACCAAGAAAACCAGCCAAGCGAAGAAAGCGCTACATGAACTCGTTGCTATTCTCCCCATCTCTTTGTCGGATTCCATGGTATTCTCTCTTTAGCTTGTCTTGCTTAGCCTTGGGAAAGAACTGTCCCATCACCAAATCCCTGAACTGAGCCCAAGTCAAACCAGCCACCCAATTATCACCTCCCTTAGACTACTTCAGTACCATCCACCATGATAGTACATCACCTTCGAATCTGTAGCAAGCCAACCTCGACTTGAAGACGGGGTCACAGCCAATAGCATCGAAGATCTTCTCAATGTGAGCCAACCAGCTTTCAGCTTCACTGGGGCTATCTGTTCTCTCAAAAGCCCGAGGGCGGAGCTTATTGAATCTCTCCAGCCATGTGACCAATGTTGCTGGAGGAGGAGGAGGAGGTACTGGGTGTTGCTGCTGGTTGTTGGAAGCCTGAACCTCAGCCCTGATTTCGTTCCTCAGCTGAGGAAGCATAGCTTGCATTGCAGCTTGGATTGCTGCTTTGTGTTGTTCCTTCTGGCGTGTGAGAACCATCTGACAGTATAACATAAAATACATGATTAAACTGATTAAAACATAAACTATATTCATGATTAAAAAAATTATACCAATAAATCATGAGAAAAATTTTATGCAGAAAAACTAGTACATGAATGCATGATGCAGTTTTATGAAAACTTTTGTATGCGCGAGAGTGAACGCCTATGGTCAGTTCACCCAAAACAAAAGACATGGCGAGGGGACACCAATGGGTCGGTCCCAAATTTAAAAGTTTTGATAAAACACATGCGACTAAATAGGGACAGTCCTGTACCAACCATTACTTAGTCATAAACTTGCGACAATGACATATATATGTATGCATGAAAATGATGAATGCATGAAAACCGACTGTCAGTTCTAGGAACACCATAGTGACTACCCACTAATCACAGGTTGTGTTTTGAGAGCCTATAGGTCGAAGCCTTGGCTCTGATACCATAATTGTATCAACCCATTTTGATAAATGGAATGTCACACGTGATTATGGCGTGTCATCAAAGCATACAAGGATAAATGTATAAAACATCACATGACCATAAAGGAAATACCGGAATCAAACATCGGTACCCCAAAATTAGAACTCATCACACACAAACATAAGTACTGTAAATGAAAAGGACTAAACAATGTCCATTGAAATGAGTATCAAAGTATAAAGAAATGCATAAAGTAAAGAAGCCTAGGAAGCTTCCAATCCATATGCACGTACGCTTAAAGTCTACGAGCGTCCCTGAGTACATGCCGTTTTGGGAACATGAAAAGGAAAACGGCTGAGCATAACGCTCAGTGCACGGATATACAAGTAAAGCATGAATAACATAAGCATATAAGCATAAATCAGCGGAAAAGACTAAGTCCTGGATAACCTGGTATATCTTAATAAAACTAGTTTTATAGTTTGAAAAGCCTTATGTTTATCTTATAAAAACTGTTTAACATGTTTACCATTAGCCAATATAGGTCATGAATTATCAACGTGCATGATTACATGGAGCGGTGACTGATGAGACTGCTTTTATACATAGTCTCATCGTCCAAATAGGGCTTAAAATGCATTAAATATCATCAAAATACCCAAATATATGCTTGTGTTTGTTGCTTGTGTATTTTAGGTACGGATATTGAGAAAATGACAAAAGATCACAAGAATTAGTCAAAAACGAACACGGGAAACGAAGCCGCACGATGAACCAAGCCCTAATGAAGAATTTTCCAAAGAAAACCCTTGAAGATTTGAAGAATTGACACTTTATACCCTTGTATCTTCATAATTACAAGTTTGGTCCCTAAAGTTTGTCAAATTTACAAAAAGGACCCTTAACTTTGAAGAATTGGCAAATTTAGTCCCTCAACAAAACTAAATTGTCAATATTGGTCCTCCAAGAAGTCAACAAAAAAGTCAAACCTTGAAGAATGAAGAAAATGCCAAAATCATTCCTTCAAATATCATCAAATTGCATATTTAGTCCTTAAAACAAGTTTAAAAACTTGTTGTGCCAAAAGTGTCAAGTTTACAAAGATGATTATAAAGGGAATAAAGTTTATTTGCTGTTTATTACAAAATGAAGACAAATGGGGACTTGAGGGGCCATTTCTGCCAGACCATGGAACTTTTCCCCACCAATCAACATTCCACATCACACCTCTCCACCAATCACACATCACCACCTCACTCTCCCACACCACGTCAGATCCCACCACCCCTAATCTTTTTTTACAATAAATCAGTTTTTAAACCGATTTTATATTAATTAAAATGGGGGGAAACGGATACTATTCACCCTCCACCCCTAATCACCCCCTAATCTTCACACATAAACCCTAATCCCCATTTACACAAACCAAAGGGTTTTGGTCCCATTCTTTCCAGATCATTAATCAACCCGACCCTAAAACAAACCCACAACCCAGAAAACCCTCACCATCATCCAAGACCCCACCCCCATGTGGCCTGTAGCAAGCAAACAAAAAGGGTGACAGCACATCAACGCCTCATGGCAATTTCGTGTTCCCCAATAGTTTATTGGACGCCTAGGATCGTTTTTTACATCACTTTCATGCCACAACAAGCCAAAGATCCTCACATGGCACTTTTGACAAATTCAAAAACAAGCATCTTCCTGGCATCAAAAAGATTCTTCAAGGGCAAAAGTGGAAGTTCATGTCATTAGGGTTTAAGCTTCTATTCAGTTCTAGAATGAATTTGTAGCCTCTATATAAAGGCATATAGGACTTTCATTTCTCTTGTTCTTTTCCCTTCTCTTTGGTCATAACCCTGTAAATCCATGTTTGTTTTATGAAATGAAATGGTACTGAGTTGTTGACGAGAAACAAAAGAGCCCACTTACTTTCCATTTGCATTTTTAAGTTTTCAAGTTAAAAATTTCATTTTCTGTTTTTGTGTTGTTTGGAGACTCAAGTTTGACCAGTTTTAATTTACCCATCCAAGTGCTTTAAACTGATTACATGAGCCTGATATTCTTGTTGAATATCAAGCTCAAGTAAGGTTTGAGGTGTTTGTTGATTTAGTATCATTAGCTATTTTCAGGAAACCATAAAAACCAGTTTTTAATATTACTGTTTCATTTTTTTTAAAAGCTATAAGCTATAAGGTGACTTGTCAATAAGTCAATCTTATAGCCTATAGGCTATTGTATCAGGTTACCTTTGCTTTTGGTTGTTTGATTTTGGCAGGTTCAAAACAAGGACTGAGAACAACATCATCATCATCATTTTCATTTTTGCCTTCAAATTGCCAGAAAGTCTGCACAAGCCCGGGCTTGTAGGAGTTGACTTTTCAGTCACTGTGGGACCTGGATGTGGGTCCCACAAGGTAATAATCTCAATCCTTGTTTAGTTTTCAAATTTTCAGTTTTATGTGATTTTTCATGAAATTTGTGAGAAGTTGTTCATGTGGTGTTTAAGTGGTTGATTTTAGTTTAATTGGGTTGTATGCATGTTAGGGTAATTTTGTATTGATTTGGTTTGAGCTTTGATAGCATTTGATTTGAAAAAATTTAAGTTTCTGATTATTAAGGGGTGTTTGGATTAGGGTCTAATCTAGGGTAGTTGTTATAAATTTTGTTTCAAAACCTGTTTTTATCACTCATTGGGTTGTTAGTATAGGATATATGCTATTGGTTTTCAGTTTGGTAGGATTTAAGTCACATTTGCATGATAAAAAATGGTTATAAGTAGCTAAAAACAGCAAGCCTCATTTCTGCCAGTTTTCATTAAAATTTGTTCATCAAATCTTGAAGTCTGTTAGATCTTAGGTCCTAGTAGGGTTTGTGATAGCTTGTATGCCATGTTATTGGATTGTGTGCAAGATATGAGGCCTTGAAATTCGAATTTGTGCAAGTAAATTTGGTCAACTGTTCATCAGAAACATATAGGCTTTGTCAGAAACTTTGTGTGCTATTTGAGCTTGATTTTGCTAAGTGATTGTGTGTTTTTTGTGTTTACTCAGACTCCCCACAACCCAATTGGTGTGGGGGTGCCTTGTTGTCCAAAGAACAAGCTCTTAACAAGCTTTCCTAAGCTCATTTGGTCAACTGACCTTATTATTGCACTAGCAGTGGGAACAAACTTCCCACTGGTAGCACATCTGTTAGTACTGCTTCACTAGAAGACAAACCCCAAACAAATGTCACTATCAGATTTTGGATTTTTTTGTCTTTTGTGGGTGAAAATTAGAGTTAGGACCTGATTCTAGTTTCTATATTTTTCTTATTTTATTTTGGATTTTTCAGTATAATTTATTTTCTAGTTACTGTTCATTAAGTAATTTTTAGATTAAATAGCTAATTTAATTAACTTTTTAATTACTGTTTTTGGCATTTAGTGTAAAAAATTATTATTTTTCAGTTTTAAAAATTTTGTTAGACTTAGAAAAATATTTAAAGGTTTTTAGTTTAAAAATATTTCACTGTTTACTGTTTTAATTAGTTTTTATAATTAATTTAGTTTAATTAGGGTTTTATATTAAACTGTTTTTGTCTTTTAGTGAAAAATTTATTATTTTTCAAACTTTTTCATTTTTCTACTGTTCATTAGAGTAAAATAGGATTTTTAAAATTGGTAAAGTATTTTTAGCATTATTTTTTTTATTTTTTATAATTATTTTAGTTTTAAAATAGTTTTTGGTGATTTAAAATGTGACAATTCGTCAATTTATGATTGATATTTTATTCTCAATATTTAATTGAAAATATTATTTTAATGTTATTATATGAACTCACTTATTTGTGGGAAGTAATATGGATTTACGTCTTGAAGTAGCGTCGACTACGTCTAAACCGGAGGATTCAACGTTACGTGCTTACGTTTATATACACCGTTTTTAGTGACAGTCCGACATTTCAGAAAATAAATTTATCCGTAAATATTATTTTGGAGTTTAAATTTTGTGTTGGTTCATAAACTCACAAATTTACAAGAAGAGATTAGGACTTACGCTTTTATTTTAACGTCATTTACGACTAAACCGGAAACCTTAGGATTACGTATTTACGTTTTCGAACTCCGTTTTTGATGAGACAATTATTATTAGATTCGTTTTGTTCCGTTGATTCATAATTTATAAAAACGTTTTTCGTAAAACGACCCGAGGGCACGCAAATCAAGGAAACTAGAATCGAGAAATACCCGTAAATTAGTGAGGTGGGACAAAATACATTATCCCACCCCACTAATACACATGGGGACGCCAAAAACTCACCAACACACCATTGATGTGTCAAAATGTTAGCTTAAAACTTACACATGTAAGTTAAGCTTACAATGTAAGCTTTTCACTACCAAAACCACTAACACAACCCACATTTCTCATTTACACACATGCAAAACCACTTCAAACTCTCTCTTCTCCTCTCATGTATGCCGTCCCATTTCTCCCCTTAAACACCAATTTTGATCAAAATCAACCATGAAATCTTATGTTATATACACATATGTTGAAGCCCTTTTGAAACCCTATTGATTGGTAGTCCTTATAACATCCGAGGAGGAGTTTTCATGGAGTAGTAGGGCTGATTTTCCACAATGTGTTTATGAAGAATGGTGGTCTTGAAGATGGTCTTGGCTATGCACAAGTTTCTCCATCAAAATCCATGTTTTGATCACAACCTACATCATCATGGTGGTATAAAGATTGTCCTCCTCATCTTCTTGTTATTTTGATTATGTAAACATGTATTTTATTTCCTATTGTATATGTATATGATGATTATATTATGATAAAATGTTATGTGGGGATTTGGTGTTGATAAACATGATTAAAAAGATGAAAGACTATAAGAAACAAGGTTAAAATTTTGTTTAAATTTGTTGGCTGTATAAAACAGTAAATAATCAAATGATGAACTGATAAAAATAGCATATATTAATGAATAAACAGTGAGCTATGGGTCTTGTACACATGTGAGAGTTGGCCATGCAATGGAATCATTGTAATGAGTAAGATATGATCAAAACAAGTTTAAGATACAAATCTGAGTTCACTGTTTTGGACGATTTTTAGAAAATACTTAGAGGATGATTCAACAGTAGCTATAAAAGAGTTCAATGGAGCATATATCATGTAGTTTATGTGATAAAAATTTGAGCTTCTATCTCCATATAGAACTCTAGATATGGCAGTTTTGGTGAAAGTGAAGATAAAAATCAGATTTTGGAAATTAAAGTATAATACTATTATATAAGCACTCAAAATTTAATAGTATAAAATATAAATTAAAAGCCACTAACTTATATAATACATTTATATAAATATGTACAATGGTAAATAAGTGGACATTTTATAAAAATGGTAACTTGTTAAGTTTTATAAGTTATAAAACTATAAACTTGATTTTTACGACTTTTTCGGCTATTACCGTAAAATTAACGTTTTTCGCCAAATAAAACTTAGACGGTTGGACCCGTCTAATGTAAACTTTATAAAACTCATATACTGATATATAAACATATACAACAAGTAAAAACCGATAAAACCCGAACTATAGGACATACGGACATTAACGAGCTAACTAAGCATATTGGACTAATAATTGGACTAAATAAGATAAACACTTATAAAAAGAACTTATTGGGCTTAACCCATTTAGAACCAACTTGTAAAGTATAGATACTGATAATATAAGTATAACATGGATTAAAACAAGTTAAGGAACTTATAATAAGTTTATTGGACTTAAAACACGAAAATAGGTGAAACTAGTAAACTAGTATAAAAGTTATCGACATATAACACTAAAATGAGTAAACGAGAATATGTAAACCCACTTGATCATCATATGTATATAATCATCATATGTATACATAATCGTTATTTTTATAGTCATTGGACAAACGTCTAAGACGAGTATTATTTTTCTAGGTTTCCGTGATTGAAGCACGTACCGTACGACCGAACTGCCGATAACCCGCCTTCCCACATCAACGTGAGTTCATAGCCTCGCACTCTTTTAAATGTTTTTATAAATGTTTTATAAACCCGCGAGGGAGATAACATGTTAGTTTTTCTAAAATAGGACACCATTTGTCCCGACTGTTTGTTTATTGATTTGGACCCGAATGATTGTATGACCTGATTGTATGACCCAATAAATGATTAAAGGACCCGATAGATGAAATAAAATGGATTATTAAAGTTAGGTTATGTGACTAAAATTCCCATTAGCATGAATTGTGAACTACTGGGATTTGGTAGACGCTTGTGCATATAATAGTACTATTTGGGGACGATCACCCCAGTTCGCGCCTTGACGGTTGATCCCCGTCGTGCCACATTGATTGGTAAGCGAATTTAGGTATGAGAAGATTTCCATAGCATGACCTTTGTGACGACACGCTACTTTAGATGGGCAAATTTGGTATCGGTTTAGCTACCCATTGTTTGTTTAGTAAGGTAACAATGTCATGCGGCTTATAATAATCCGATTAACAAAATACTACTAGACGCTCCGAATTACGAAGTATTGCCTGACTAGCAATACAGGGTCATACTATTGATATTATGTTCGTGTTTTGGTTTTCATAACCATATTCATATAACGGTTTTTATTTTCATACAACGTCATAAGACGGATTGTATGATGTTTTTACGACACTGGCTCGTATAATGATTTTTAAGGCAAACGCCTATATTATGATTTTGATAAAGATTTGTATAAAATGATTTTGGCTATTTATTGGCCTATTACAATGATTTGTACAAAATGATTTTTGGTAATAATTTTATACCAAAGTTATATTGATGGAATTTATTAAACTCTATGAATTCACTCGGCGTTATCGCTGACCTTTTCTTTTAACATGTTTTATCTCAGGTACTTGAAGGTAATTCTCGGGAAGACGACAAGAATTCATGGCCCGCACTTAAACAATATTTTCCATTCAAATACTTTGTAAAACTTTGTATGAAATAATATGACTTGGGACCGATGTAACTTTGATGTTTATGAATGGAAATGATTTATTATTAAACGACGCGATTTTTATGCGTTGTCTATGATGTGAGTAATGTGCTATCCCGTAACACCAACGAGTCTTCCGCTGTATTGAGTTGTATAAATTTGGGAGTGTTACAGTTTGGTACCAGAGCTCTCGTTATAGAGAACGAAAGATTTTTAAAACCAAGGTTTTGAATAAAACATTTCAAAATCTTTTAACTATAAACATTTTCTAAAAATGTCTAAAAATCTTTTGACTATAACGGTGCCAAAGAATTCCCGAGCTACCGACAAGGCCAGACTGAGAAGTGTTATTTTAATATATATATATAACTTGGATTATATATATATATATATGATGTAATTTTATTATATGATTGTTTGATGATTATTTTGATATTTATACGAGATATTTATACGACGTAGATTGTCACAAGTAACCCTAAATCCCCTAGTAAATTAATCGAAGCTATTCTCGTAGGAATTCTAGCTATCCTAGATCTAAACCAAGTTATGGATATTTATGATCCCAACAAATGGTTGATATTCATAGAAATGTAGATATTAGTTGAATGTGATATTGAAAAAGAATTGGCGAGATTAAATCTGATATCGATGTCATGACGATCTTTCCTTATAGAGTGGAGTTTGACAAAACGTTACCACCTAGAAAGATGTCATCTGATTCGTTGTCACCCAATTCTTAAATTTGAAATCGAAAGGGTGAATGTTGCACTTGAGGTTGTTATCGGAACCATTACCCAAAGCCTCATGCCACTAATACCTTTCCGAGAAGTCTAATTGAATGTATGAGTCATCTCATACTAGAGACTCATTTGATAATTGTTGTTGAAAGAGCTATAGGATTGGAAATTAAGTATTGATCATATCGAGCTTTTATTGCCCTTTTAAGGTTTATAAATAAGGCTGAAAGTATTGGAAAATGAGGTAGGATATCGAATTGAGTGTAAGTTGATTGAAACTTGAATAAAGTAAAATTTAACTTGTATGGAATATGAGATTGTTAGGAGGAAGTCTTTAAGTCCTGTAATTGAATTATAATGTTTTAAATGATTGTAGGTTCGTGTTAAGGGTTGTTCCTAGGCCATTGTCCACTAACGAGGATGCCTAGTGTCCAATAAATAAATTGAAGAAATCTTCTTCTGAATTGAGACCGATGGATCTTCTGGGACATGTGGAACACCTAATGACTCTTGTAGATTAGTATTCATTGTGGTATCTTTTAAAAATCCATAACTTAACTGAGATATCAGTTGGTAGGATGAGTTCTGAGAATTGTATGACATAGTGACGCGTAATGTGTTACGGTACAATTTTGACTTGTTTGTGATTAATGAAAAGACTACCTTTGATTGCTAAATTCTACATGTATCGATGTTATCTATCTCTTATTGCTTCATCCTAGTGTTCGCATTAGTGATGCAACCATTGAACAAGTACTCATCTTGATTTGAGTTACGTTGTAGATTATTCTTGTTAAGTGCCATCGAGGTCATGAACCTCATGATTAATTGGCTAATCTCATTTCCTATCATATCGTAGTTAATTCTTGGTGAACAACTTTTCATCACTCTTTTGCAGATCATACATTGTTTTTATAAAGTTAAAACGGTATCCTTTGAGAAAATTTAATTTTCATCACAATAAGGATTATTCAAAGTGAGATTTAAAAGTGATTGATATCAAAATGAAGTTGTTTATGAAACACTTTGGAAACTTAACTGTTTTCATAACAAGGAAAATCTTCGTAAATTTATTTTGATTCTTATTTAAGAATTAAGCATGTAAATGTTTTATTATAAACATGATGATAAAGTTTTGACAAACTGAGTATTGCATCGTTAATCTTGAAATTGTATATAGTTGCGCGCCTACATACAATTTAGAATGGACCATGCAAGACTGATTAGTAGTCACCATAAAACTGATTAATAAACACTAAATTTTCTTTGAAGATTGTGAAAGATTAAAATTTATGAGATCTGCAAGAAGTGAAAAATAGGGACATAGTGTTAGGGACACCTACATATGTGCCTGTAGTATCTATTCTTCTGAGTTGAATTTACTCATTTATGGAATTTGTCTTATTTGACAATTGATATTCCTTTCTTGTCCAATTCTCCCGTAGTGAGATTCTTAGGAAAATTATCTGATTACTGAGTGTTGATACCCGACTAGATGTATTGACGTTGCTATCATTTCTTTTGATTTGATTTCATTTGAATGACCTGGGTAACGATCCGAGGAGCTTTCGAATGCGTACTCAAATTATGAAAACATGGGATATATTCATATTCATTAAATGTTTTCGTTTGTATCTGATTTGAAATTCTCTCGCATAGGTTATGCGTTGACCTTACTCTTTTAATAGTAGTTGTGTCTCCATATATCCTTGAACTCGTGAAGGATTATGAATTATTATTAGTCTTTTGAGAAGTTCACATCTTATCGACGACAATAAAACTGGAAAGTTGATAGTGCCAGCAGAATGGATTGATTGATTATGACATGACGACATTGTCTTAATTGATGGGAACTCTAGTAGAATTCCCCTAAATGATAAGATGTTGATTATCAAAAGTGATCTAAATAATTCTTGATGGATGACCATATCCTGTATTAAGACTTGAAATTATACCATGAATGGTTGTGAATTAGTTATAGATATTGTAATCTAGAAGAACTTAAAATAAATGTATTAAAAGGTGTTTATGTTATCTAAAACTTTAGGAGGTATTTGTTAATGAATTACCTAGACTTTCGCCATTAAGGCAAGTTGAAATTGGTATTGATTATATTCCCGGTGTTGCACCTGTGGCCTGTGCACTGTACGTCAGCACCATCTGGATTAAAGGAACTACCGTACAACTGAAAGAGTTGTCGGAGAAAGCTTTTATTCTACCAAGCTCGTCATTATGAAGAGCTATGGTGTTATCATTCCTTATATTTATAGATTATTGTGACTGAGTAAATTGACAATCGAAAGCGATATCCATAACTCGAAATGGAAGATTTGTTCGATCATTTACAAGGTTCTACTGTATGTTTTAAAGATTTGATTCATGGCATGGTTATCATCAAACTTCGCATCTGCGAAAAAGATTATGTATTCCAATCACTACATCCGGTACTTGTAATGAACATTATGAGTTTCACGTGATGTCGTTTGGATTGACTAATGCACATGTAGCATTCATAAATTTGGTGAATCACGTGTGTAGGCTGTAATTTGATAAATTCATGCTCGTGATCATTAAGGACCATTTGTTTGTTTATAAGAATAAGAATAAGTTAATAATCATTTATAGATTGCCCTGAATTGACCGAACAATAAAAACCTGTACTTTAAATATTTAACATAAGACTTAAGACTTAATACTTTACATGATTTAACCATGTGATTAATAGATAATGGAATATAAATTGACTCTTCAAAAATTAGAAGTCATTTAAGACTTTGGGTTATACTAAAAAGAAAGTGCAAATATATTTCGACAAATGTTTTAACAAAGGATTTTAGGGGATTATTCCCTTATACACAAACCATTTAACTAAACTTCGTTTAGGGGTAAATGTTTGTGTATACTTCTAGACAACTTAAGAAGAATTGAGGAAACTATATAACTTATGACTTGAAATTTAAACGACAATTTTTTGCTTTTCAACTAAGAAAATTTTGACCAAAATATAAACAAAGATTTTTTGAATATTTACGAATCCTATTAAATATTTTTGATAAATCAACAAAAATCGTATTAATTAAATTCAAACTTATTTTTGAACATTTTTATAATTGGTCGAACTAAGAAAATTAAATTTTTTACGTTATGATTCATAAAAATTAAATGTTTATTATTTAATTAGTTGTAATAATTATCGACGCTTTAGACGTCAGATTGAGTAAAACAGATAAAGATAATAGTAAAGACGAAACTGAAACTTAGAAAATATGAAGAAAAGTGAACATAATTGTTGACACATTATATAGGAAAGATAAAGAACTAATTAGGACATGTTCCTTAATAATGAAGGTGTAAAATAAATTGCCGAACAATTTAAAAATAGCCGATGATTGTAAAAAGGATAATATAGATAATAAAAGGGGGATTCGCGGCTAATGTGAACCATTAAATTGAGAAGCCAATAGCGTTAAATATTTTAAAAGGCCATTTGTGATTGTCTAAATATGGAGGATTGTGAGATATAGTTATGTTGGAATCTTGTAAGTATAATTATTATATGTATGTCATTTTTGACTAAAAGTATCTTTGTCTGAAGAAGTTGTACTAATGGCAAATTATGAAGGCAGACATCGCCTCATACATTAGTAAACGTCTAGCTATTGCAAAGGTCGTCATCTGAATTTGATTCGATTTGGGTCATCGTCGACAGACTGACCAAATCTGCTAATATCATTCCCGTTAATGATAATTACAAAGGAGTTATGTAAACATAGTGTGCCTGTATCGAACATCTTTATCAAGATCCTCGCTTCGCATCGAATTTCTAGAGATTTGCTCAGAAGTCATGGAGAACGAATCTTGATGAGAGTACTCTTTACCACCCCAAATCGAAGGGACGAGGTAAAGTAACGATACAAAATACTATAAGCGTTGTTCTATGTTTGAATGATTGACCTTTGGTAATAGACCGTATAATCGTTTTCATTTGGAGATATTACCATTGATAATCATCGTATTAGGATTGAGATCGAATCTTGTTAGGATCTAAATCTTAGAGCATCTATAAGCAAGAGTTGAGATGGAGACATCCGACATACACCCATTGTGAGTTAGACATGTCTTTTAGGTTTAAGGTTTCCTATGATGGCAAACCTAACCTTACAAAATACTCGACCCACGAGACCTGAAATGATTGTTGAAATTAGGATCTGATTATTGACAACCGGTAGTGGGCAAGAGGTTATGTGAATGTGAAATGTAGATCTTGAAGTGCCAAATGGGTAGCGAAGTTATGCCACAATTTTTAACCTTGGAAAAATAAATTCATGATCTGACAAATCATGGGATATAAGTCCCCGTTGTATGGGACCATTGAGATGATGTAAAAGTTGGGATTGAAAGGCATATAAGCTGGATCTACCCTAGGACTTCAAGAACTGCGTGAATTATGTTTCGTAAATCGAACTTGATGGATTATCTATCAAGTGAAAATCTGATTGTTCCTTAGTAAAGCTTAGATCGGCGAAAAGTTGCATTCATCAGAAACCCGTGAACATCATGGATAGAGAAAGTAAGTCAACATTAAGCCTGATCTTATTCTCGTAGTTGTGTTTGATAAAACTCGCGTATTGTAATGAATTGCACTTATGAGAAAAGATCGGATGTGGAGGAAATACCCACATGGCTTTTACTCTATAAGAAGTGAGTAGTAAGATGATCTTTGAGGACAAAGATCCTGTTTAGGGGTAAATGCTGTGACAATCCGTCAATTTATGATTGATATTTTATTCTCAATATTTAATTGAAAATATTATTTTAATGTTATTATATGAACTCACTTATTTTTGGGAAGTAATATGGATTTACGTCTTGAAGTAGCGTCGACTACGTCTAAACCGGAGGATTCAACGTTACGTGCTTACGTTTACATACACCGTTTTTGGTGACAGTCTGACATTTCAGAAAATAAATTTATCCGTAAATATTATTTTGGAGTTTTAAATTTGTGTTGGTTCATAAACTCAAAAATTTACGAGAAGAGATTAGGACTTACGATTTTATTTTAACGTCCTTTACGACTAAACCGGAAACCTTAGGATTACGTATTTACGTTTTCGAACTCCGTTTTTGATGAGACAATTTTTATTAGATTCGTTTTGTGTCGTTGATTCATAATTTATAAAAACGTTTTTCATAAAACGACCCGAGAGCACGCAAATCGAGGAAACTAGAATCGAGAAATACCCGTAAATTAGTAAGGTGGGACAAAATACATTATCCCACCCCACTAATACACATGGGGCGGCCAAAAACTCACCAACACACCATTGATGTGTCAAAATGTTAGCTTAAAACTTACACATGTAAGTTAAGCTTACAATGTAAGCTTTTCACTACCAAAACCACTAACACAACCCACATTTCTCATTTACACACATGCAAAACCACTTAAAACTCTCTCTTCTCCTCTCATGTATGCCGTCCCATTTTCTCCCCTTAAACACCAATTTTGATCAAAATCAACCATGAAATCTTATGTTATATACACATATGTTGAAGCCCTTTTGAAACCCTATTGATTGGTGGTCCTTATAACATCCAAGGAGGAGTTTTCATGGAGTAGTAGGGCTGATTTTCCACAAGGTGTTTATGAAGAATGGTCTTGAAGATGGTCTTGGCTATGCACAATTTTCTCCATCAAAATCCATATTTTGATCACAACCTACATCATCATAGTGGTATAAAGATTGTCCTCCTCATCTTCTTGTTATTTTGATTATGTAAACATGTATTTTATTTCCTATTATATATGTATATGATGATTATATGATGATAAAAATGTTATGTGGGGATTTGGTGTTGATAAACATGATTAAAAAGATGAAAGACTATAAGAAACAAGGTTAAAATCTTGTTTAAATTTGTTGGTTGTATAAAACAGTAAAGAATCAAATGATGAACTGATAAAAATAGCATAGATTAATGAATAAACAGTAAGCTATGGGTCTTGTACACATGTGAGAGTTGACCATGAAATGGAATCATTGTAATGAGTAAGATATGATCAAAACAAGTTTAAGATACAAATCTGAGTTCACTGTTTTGGACGATTTTTAGAAAATTCTTAGAAGATGATTCAACAGTATCTATAGAATAGTTAAATAGAGCACATATCATGTAGTTTATGTGATAAAAATTTGAGCTTCTATCTCCATATAGAACTCTAGATATGGCAGTTTTGGTGAAAGTGAAGATAAAAATCAGATTTTGGAAATTAAAGTATAATACTATTATATAAGCACTCAAAATTTAATAGTATAAAATAAAAATTAAAACCCACTAACTTATATAATACATTTATATAAATATGTACAATGGTAAATAAGTGGACATTTTATAAAAATGGTAACTTGTTAAGTTTTATAAGTTATAAAACTATAAACTTGATGTTTACGACTTTTTCGGCTATTACCGTAAAATTAACGTTTTTCGCCAAATAAAACTTAGACGGTTGGACCTGTCTAATGTAAACTTTATAAAACTCATATACTGATATATAAACATATACAACAAGTAAAAACCGATAAAACCCGAACTATAGGACATACGGACATTAACGAGCTAACTAAGCATATTGGACTAATAATTGGACTAAATAAGATAAACACTTATAAAAAGAACTTATTGGGCTTAACCTATTTTGGCCCAACTTGTAAAGTGTAGATACTGATAATATAAGTATAACATGGATTAAAACAAGTTAAGGAACTTATAATAAGTTTATTGGACTTAAAACACGAAAATAGGTGAAACTAGTAAACTAGTATAAAAGTTATCGACATATAACACTAAAATGAGTAAACGAGAATATGTAAACCCACTTGATCATCATATGTATATAATCATCATATGTATATATAATCATTATTTTTATAAAGTCATTGGACAAACGTCTAAGACGAGTATTATTTGTCTAGGTTTCCGTGATTGAAGCACGTACCGTACGACCGAACTGCCAATAACCCGCCTTCCCACATCAACGTGAGTTCATAGCCTCGCACTCTTTTAAATATTTTTATAAATGTTTTATAAACCCGCGAGGGAGATAACATGTTAGTTTTTCTAAATTAGGACACCATTTGTCCCGACTGTTTGTTTATTGATTTGGACCCGAATGATTGTATGACCCGATAAATGATTAAAGGACCCGATAGATGAAATAAAATGGATTATTAAAGTTAGGTTATGTCACTAAAAGTCCCATGAGCATGAATTGTGAACTACCGGGATTTGGTAGACGCTTGTGCATATAATAGTACTATTTGGGGACGATCACCCCAGTTCGCGCCTTGACGGTTGATCCCCGTCGTGCCACATTGATTGGTAAGCGAATTTATGTATGAGAAGATTTCCATAGCGTGACCTTTGTGACGACACGCTACTTTAGATGGGAAAATTTGGTATCGGGTTAGCTACCCGTTGTTTGTTTAGTAAGGTAACAATGTCATGCGGCTTATAATAATCCGATTAACAAAATACTACTAGACGCTCCGAATTACGAAGTATTGCCTGACTAGCAATACAGGGTCCTACTATTGATATTATGTTCGTGTTTTGGTTTTCATTACCATATTCATATAACGGTTTTTATTTTCATACAACGTCATAAGACGGATTGTATGATGTTTTTACGACATTGGCTCGTATAGTGATTTTTAAGGCAAAGGCCTATATTATGATTTTGATAAAAATTTGTATAAAATGATTTTGGCTATTTATTGGCCTATTACAATGATTTGTACAAAATGATTTTTGGTAATAATTTTATACCAATGTTATATTGATGGAATTTATTAAACTCTATGAATTCACTCGGCGTTATCGCTGACCTTTTCTTTTAACATGTTTTATCTCAGGTACTTGAAGGTAATTCTCGGGAAGACGACAAGAATTCATGGCTCGCACTTAAACAATATTTTCCATTGAAATACTTTGTAAAACTTTGTATGAAATAATATGACTTGGGACCGATGTAACTTTGATGTTTATGAATGGAAATGATTTATTATTAAATGACGCGATTTTTATGCGTTGTCTATGATGTGAGTAATGTGCTATCCCGTAACACCAACGAGTCTTCCGTTGTATTGAGTTGTATAAATTTGGGGGTGTTACATAAAAAATAGAAAAATAGTTTTTAAAATTTATGAAAAATACTTTTTAGTCTTTAGATAATATAAGTAAGTTATTTGTTCAATAAAATAATATTTTGGACATTTTGATTAACTATATTTATTTTTAGGGCTTTAATTAGCATTTAAAATTGAATATTTAATTAATAAAAGGTTTTAAAATATTTTTATTGGATTTTTATTCTTATTTATATTATTTTAGACTACTTTTAGCTTTTAATTAATTTTTAGGTTTAAAATTTTTAATTTTGTAGTTTTTTTACGGTTTTACGTGAACGCTTTTTCGTCTTAGCTCGATCCGTCTTCGTAACCGTCATTCCCTTCTAATCTCATTTCTTTCTTTCTTTTTCAATCATATAATCACAAATCAAAATCATCTCTTAACACAACGCACTTGCCTCCTCGAGAACGAACTCACTTTTAGGGTCATTCACACACGGTTTTCCTAAATCGTCGTGCATACTTGCCCTTTTTTGCTCTCTTTTCCTAAAGAGTAGTAAAATCACTACATCATTTTTGGCGCCGCTGCTGGGGAGGCGTGTTGTGTTTTGGTTGAACAATTGTTGTTTTTTATATAACCATAATTAGTAATTGTATTAGTAACACTCTACTAATACGTATTATCGTTTTTTCGATTTTTGTGTGAATACTATTACTATATTGTATACGTAGAACAATAAATTCACAAGTACTCCAAATACGTGAGAAATCACAACCTTGACTTGGGAGGTCATTACCCAATCATTGTATTCGAATCTCAAACCAAAGAAAAAAGGCAAAAATAGATAAATACTTTCGAGAAGCTCGATTTTGAAAAATACAAACTATAAGGTTGGTATAAGGCGGTTGTATTTCACGACCTAAAGGAAAAAGGCTCTTAAGTGCTTCGCGCCGCCTCGTTTCCTCCGCTTGCTTGTGCGTATTTTGAGATTGAAAGCTAATCGAGGGTTTTTCTGCCCAAAGTATTACTTAAGTATCATATATATTTTCTTGGTTTCATTTGATTAAACCCTCTTGAACGATTTGGTGTTCCACCATCGTTCTAAAGTCATCGAAGGCGTTCACTTCACGTGATCGTTTTCATTCCTTGAGGCTTCTTTAATCGAGAGATTTGACTAAGGAGGAGATTTGTAGATTTGTGTCTACCTAATACATTCCAAAAATCCAAAAAAAGTAACAACAATCAAAAACCACAAAAAAAAAATGAAAAAGTAAAAACACCAAAAAGAATCTTCTTTGCTCACCCTCTCGTTGTACGTGATGTTTATGCAAACTCGCTCCAAAGCAAGACGTGCTCGTAAACGAAGAAACAAATCAACCACTCCTTCCAGTGAGGAGTCTCCTATTGACGAACCCATCGTAGTGAAAGAAGTACCCATGGCTAATCGAACTATGATGGAGTTGCTTCAAGCACCCACCGAGGGTTATGGAGAAGCGATTGTGATTCCCGCTATCCTTGCGGAGAATTTTGAGGTTAAGACGGGTTTGTTGTCCATGATTCAAAAAAACAAGTTTCGAGGTGACGAAAAGGACAACCCTCATAACCACATTCGCCAATTTAATCGTCTCACCGCCACTTGCAAGTTTAAGGACGTCTCTAAGGACTCGATTAAAATGATGCTTTTTCCGTATTCCTTAGCGGGGCCCGCAAAAATTTGGTTAGAGAAAGAGCCACCCAATTCTATATTGACGTGGAAGGATCTCGTTTCAAAATTCGTGAACCAATTTTTTCCGCCCTCTAAGACTATGCATTTGAAAAACAAGATTTCAAAGTTTTCACAAGAGTATAATGAGAGTTTTTCAACGGCTTGGAATAGGTTTAAGGAAATGTTGCACGAATGTCCTCATCATGGTTTTTCCGACTTGCATCAAATTGACACGTTTTACAATGGCTTGAACGATCATGAGCGTGATTATCTTAATGCCGTCGCGGGTGGTAATTTTTTGTGTAAGACGGTCGAGGAAGCATTGTTAATCATTGAAAATAGGTCTAAGGTCTATAGTCCTCGTAGCACGTCGAGTGTTCGGAAGACTTCGTCTTCGCCTTCGCCTTCATTGTCACATACCGTTGATGCTTGCCAAATCGAGGCTAATTTGGAGAACAAGATTTTTGATAAGCTTAAGGGATTGTTAATTGAGTTTAAAGTTTGTGAACAACCCACTCCCGCTACGGCTAAAGCGGTTGAAGTTTCTTGTATGTATTGTGGTGGAGCTCACGATTATTCCGAGTGCATTACCAACGGTGGTAACACTTCGAGTGCCTTTGCGGCCGCGGGAACTTATAACCAAAACGGTCAAGTTCCCTGCACTAATCAATTGACTCCACCGGGTTTTCCACCAAATCAAAATGCTAACAATTATCGAAACAATCAAGTTGGTTACCAAAACAATCAAAGAAACAATTACAAAGGTAATAACAACTATGGGAATCAAGGAAGTAGTAGCCAATTGCAAAATCAAAACCAAAACCGTAATTTTCAAAACACAAGTCAAGGTCTACAAAATGTTTACACTAAAGAACTTCCAATGGACTTTTTGAATTACGCTGCGGCAAATGATAAGATTTTGGAAAACATTCAAGAGCAATTGGCTAGTCAAGCTAGGGACACGGCTAAAAACACCAAGGAGTTGGCTAATTTTGTGAAGGAAAATCTTAACATGAGAAACTAGTTGAAAAATGATTTTGCTAATCAAATTAGAGGTCAAAACAATAAAATTGAACAAAGTCATGCTAGGCTTGAACAAAGAATTGACCAAAAAGC
Source organism: Glebionis coronaria (assembly GCA_025667525.1). Taxonomy (NCBI): domain Eukaryota; kingdom Viridiplantae; phylum Streptophyta; class Magnoliopsida; order Asterales; family Asteraceae; genus Glebionis; species Glebionis coronaria. Next base: position 388,366,139 of record CM046875.1, read on the forward strand.
CGCTAGTCAAGATGTTAAGCTTAATGCCATTCTAGAAGCCGTCATGGGGAACAAAGCCTCTACTTCGGGTAGTTTGCCTAGTAACACCATTTCAAACCCGAAGGGAGAGATGAAAGTGATTACCACACGAAGTGGTAAGGCACTTAAGGAACCGACTCCTCAACCAATTACTCCAACGATGGAGGAAATTGAGGAAGAACCCGAGGTGGTGGTCGAAAAGGAGCATATCTCAAGCCCACAAAGTACCGCTCATGCCACACCTACGGTTGACCCTTTACCAACATTGGAACCCGAGATTCCAAAGGCTATGCCTATGCCCCAACCCACACCACCCTTACCTTACCCATCGAGACTTAGGAAGGAGAAACGACAAGAGCGCGACAACTACCAATTTGAGCTTTTTATGAAAATGTTTCGTGAGTTGCACCTTAATGTGAGTTTCGCCGATGCTTTGGTCATGATGCCTCGATTTGCCGCTAACTTTAAGAGTATGTTAAACAACAAGGAGAAATTGCACCAATTGTCTAGTTGTTCGTCGGGTTATCTTAATCGCATACCTCAAAAAGTCGGTGATCCCAGTAAATTTTTGATCCCTTGTGCAATTCAAGATATGGAAGAATGCTATGCCTCGGCCGATCTTGGTGCTAGCATTAATTTGATGCCACTTGCAATCTTCAAGTCGCTCAATCTTCCTAATCTTACTCCTTCACTAATGTCTATCGAGATGGCCGACCATTCCACGATTCGTTCATGTGGTTTGGCGGAAGACGTTTTTGTGAAAGTGGGGAAGTTCTACTATCCCGTAGACTTTATCGTCGTTGATATCCCCACGGATCCTCAAGTTCCTCTTATTTTAGGTCGTTCGTTTTTAGATACGTCTATGGCTTTAATTGATGTGCATGCTAGAAAGATCACCTTACGTTTCAACGACGAGGAACTTGTTATAAACGCAACTCAAAATTCTCAACTTTCTCATGTTTATTCCGTTGCTACCATAAACCTCGTTGATATGATCGACGTGGTTTGCGAGGAATTTTCACAAGAAGTTTTAGGGTTTGGTGATGAAGAAACTAGTGGCAATCCCACTATGTTAGATCCAATTCTTGATAATTCGACACCAACCTTCACTCCATTTGAAGGTGGTGGTTTTACGTTGGAAGAATGCAATGTTCCACGTACTTGTGACGAAGACCTCGACAACGATAAGGACTTCTCGATTATCAAGGATTTTCTTAACGATTTCCCATTTCCTCCACCCGAGGAGGTTATGAGTATCGAGCCCAAATCTTCACTTGAGGAACCACCTATTCTCGAGTTGAAAGATTTACCTCCTCACCTCGAATATGTCTATTTGGAGGAGGACGACAAGTTTCCGGTTATTATTGCGAAGGAACTTTCGAATGATGAAAAAACCGCACTTGTCGATGTTCTAAAGGATCACAAAGGGGCGATTGCGTGGAAGTTATCCGACATTAAGGGGATCGATCCCAAATTTTGTACCCACAAAATCTTAATGGAGGAGGATTTCAAGCCCACAATCCGAAGTCAAAGGAGGGTGAACCCTAAAATTCATGACGTCATCAAAAAGGAGGTCCTTAAACTCCTTGACGCGGGAATGATTTACCCTATTTCCGATAGCCCTTGGGTGAGTCCTATCCATTGTGTCCCTAAAAAGGGAGGGATGACCGTTGTGCCAAACGATGCCAACGAGTTGATTCCCACTAGACTCGTGACCGGATGGAGAGTGTGCATTGACTATCGAAAGTTGAATGAAGCCACTCGAAAAGACCATTTTCCCTTGCCCTTCATGGACCAAATGTTGGAGCGTCTTGCAGGAAACGATTTCTATTGCTTTTTAGATGGTTTTTCCGGTTACTTCCAAATTCCCATCGATCCTCGTGATCAAGAAAAAACTACGTTTACGTGTCCATATGGAACGTTTGCCTATCGTAGAATGCCATTCGGACTTTGTAATGCACCGGGAACCTTTCAAAGGTGCATGATGGCTATTTTTCATGATATGATCGAGAAGACGATGGAAGTCTTCATGGATGACTTTTCCGTGTTTGGTGATTCTTTCACTTCGTGTTTGTCGAACCTTGAGAGAATGTTAAAACGTTGTGAGGAAACCAACCTTGTGCTCAATTGGGAAAAGTGTCATTTTATGGTTAAGAGTGGAATCGTCTTAGGGCACAAGGTCTCGAAAGCGAGGATTGAGGTAGATCAAGCTAAGGTAGACGTCATCGCCAAATTACCTCATCCCAAAACCGTTAAGGGAGTTAGGAGTTTCCTAGGCCACGCGGGCTTTTATCGTCGATTCATCAAGGATTTTTCAAAGATTTTCTCGACCCATTACACATCTTCTTGAAAAAGAGGCACGTTTTGTCTTTGACGAAGATTGTGTACGAGCCTTTGAAACCCTTAAGAGGAAACTTACCGAAGCTCCCATTCTTGTTGCTCCCAATTGGAACCTCCCCTTTGAGCTCATGTGTGATGCTAATGACTACGCTGTTGGGGCCGTTTTGGGGCAACGTCATGATAAGCACTTCTTGCCTATTCACTATGCTAGCAAGACGATGACCGAGGCTCAACTAAAGTACACTACAACGGAAAAGGAGTTCCTTGCCGTGGTGTATGCATTTGAGAAATTCCGACCTTACCTCGTCTTGACGAAATGCATAGTGTATACGGACCATTCGGCTATTAAGTATCTCATGGCAAAGCAAGATGCTAAGCCTAGATTACTTCGTTGGATTCTCCTCCTTCAAGAATTTAATCACAAAATCGTTGACAAAAAAGGAGCCGAGAATCTAGCGGCCGATTATCTTTCTCGTTTGGAAGATCCTCACCAAAGTGTTTACGAGCCCAAGGAAATCACCGAAACATTTCCGCTCGAGACACTTGGTGTAGTGAATTCTAAGCTTGATTCTTCCACCCCATGGTTCGCGGATTTTGCAAATTACTATGCGGGTAACTTCATCATTAAGGGTATGACGACTCAAGAAAAACGAAAATTCTTTCGTGACGTCAAGTTCTACTTTTGGAACAACCCTTACTTGTTTCGAACTTGTGCGGATCAAATCATCTGACGTTGTGTATTTGGCACCAAAGCTTCTAACATCCTTAGAGCTTGTCACGAGGGACCCACGGGTGGTCACCACGGTGCTAATCTCACGGCTAAGAAGGTGTTTGATGCCGGCTTCTTTTGGCCTACTATTTACCGAGATGCACAAGATCTTGTGAAGTCGTGTGATGCATGCCAACGACAAGGAAAAGCCTCACAAAAAGATGAAATGCCACAAAATATCATCCAAGTGTGTGAGATCTTTGACGTTTGGGGTATAGACTTTATGGGGCCGTTCCCATCATCTCGTGGTAATAAGTACATTCTCGTTGCGGTTGACTACCTATCTAAGTGGGTGGAGGCCAAGGCCTTGCCCACCAATGATGATCGTGTGGTAGTCAAGTTTTTGAAAAGCTTGTTTTCTCGGTTTGGAACCCCTCGTGCTATCATAAGCGAGTGGAACCCATTTTTGTAACGACCAATTCGAAAGGGTCCTAAGGAAATATGGGGTTACACATCGGCTTTCTACGGCTTATCACCCACAAACGAGTGGGAAAGTCGAGGTTTCAAACCGAGCTTTGAAGAGGATCTTGGAGAGATCCGTTGGGGAAAACCGACAAACTTGGTCGGATAAGTTGGACGATGCTTTATGGGCCTTTAGGACCGCTCATAAGACACCCATTGGGTGCACTCCCTATAAGCTTGTGTATGGAAAGAATTTTCATTTGCCTATTGAGTTAGAACACAAGGCTTATTGGGCCCTAAAGCATTGTAATGATGATATGGAGACCGCGGGAAAACACCAGAAAATGCAATTAAATGAATTGGATGAATTGAGAGACATTGCTTATGAAAATTCATTGATTTATAAGGAAAAAACTAAAAAGTTGCATGATTCTAAAATTAAAAACCGGGTTTTTAACATTGGGGATCAAGTTTTGATTTTTAATTCAAGATTAAAAATCTTTTCCGGTAAATTGAAATCTCGTTGGTCCGGTCCATTCACCGTGACTCAAGTGTTTCCGTATGGGACCATCGAGCTAGCTCAAGATGATGGTCCTAACTTCAAGGTGAATGGACATAGGTTGAAGCACTACTTTGGCGGGGAAGTTCCATCCTTGAACTACCTCGACCAAGTCACCTTCCCCAATGATAATTAGTATTGAGGGGATCGAGTCGAGCTCATGACTCGGTAATCAAAAACGAGGTGCCTCGTGGGGGAGTCCCATTCTTATCCTTTGTACATATTATCGCTTTCTAATGTAGCTTACGAGTGGGGATTTGTGCCCTTCCAACCTTTGTTCCGTGGTTGTTTGTGCATTGTGGTTTTTAGATCATGATCTTCACGATTGGAGCCTCTCGTGTTCGTTTTATGGGAGCACTCGATCGTTTGCTTCGAAGACTTTCTCAATATCCATATGATATATCCTTTGATGTTCTAACCTTAGGTTTTTAGCACACTTCATAAACGGCTATTAATTTATTGGTTACACCCTTTCCATGCTAGATTAGGCATTCGACTACGTCTCTAGTATGGGGGTGTTTGCACCGCTAGACTCGAAACATTGAGGACAATGTTTAACTTTAGTATGGGGGGGTGAATAGATACTTGCCTTGCCAAACCTTCACGCTTTCCAAAGTTTATCTTTTTGTTTATCGTTTTGTTGCAAAATAAGGCTAAAAATGGCCAAATTTTAAATTTTTCTCATGTTTTATAAGTGTTTGAAGACACGAATGTAGGCTTTCCGATGGCGAGAATAAGAGTAATTTTTGACTCGACCGTGCGTGTTGAGCACTTAGCTTTGATTCCTTAACTACAGATTAGGCTAAGTCTCTTAAATGAGGACGAGAAATGATAGGGTTAATTATAAGTTACTATGCTAAACGTAGAGTACTCGTATTCTTTCAAAAACTCATGTGTTCTCGTTGTTTGCTTATTCTCCCTTCGCATGTAAATATTTTTTTTGCTTAATAAATATTGACTTAGCAGTTTAGTTAGGATTGTTGGGTTTCTAGTCTTTTCTAGTAGCTTCCATGTAATTAAATTGGGAAGACATTAAGGTATCGCCAGCGTCACGGTTTTGAAGTATTGGCACCCCAAAAATCGAAAGCTTCACCCAATAATAAGATTTCAAGTGCTCACCTAAATCTAGCAAACAATTTGAAGCCCCACAAGGCCAAAAAATCTATGCAAAATTGAAAGTGAATCAAGCCTTAATCTTCGAAGCTTTAAAGATCCAAAATTCGCTTTAGCGTGAGGATATACGTCTTTGGCTAATAAAACCACCGATGAGGCGGATAATAAAAGGCAAGGCAAGACCGAAGTCATAATAAAAGCTTCATGGCGAGTTGAATAAAGGATGGAGGTAAACCAAAGATAATAAGGCCCTTTCGTTAGGGGGCGTATAAAAGTCTTGGTAATAAGTCTCATGTTCAAAACCGTTATAAAAGCGTGTTTATCGATCCTTCTTGTCAACTTCATTTTTTAACATCGTTGTCTATTAGGAGGGGTTATTGATTTGATGGTCTTAGTTACACCGTTAGGACTCTATTTTTAGACCTAAATCTCTATTATCGCATAAGTCAAACAATGTATCCTCGTGAAACACTCAAAGACAAAATAAAATATAAGAGATACAACTTAGGAATAATGGGAGGATAAGTACTTGATTAGGGCATATGAGTAGTGTTAGCATTACTAACTTATAATGACAATGATCTCGTTACACGCTTAGCATGGAATTGGAGTGAAAATCGAGGACGACGAAATTATTTCTAACGAAGCATTCACATGTTCTTATTATATGAACCTAAACGTCCCATTTTGCAATGAAAATCATACATTATGTCTAAAACGCAAGTAGTAGCAATAGTAGTAGTGTAGCTAGTTTATCATTCAATAAAGTGAATAAAAATGAATTTTGGAGGTGCTACGATACTTTATTCTAGCATTGCGTGAGGGCACGGCAATGGTTTAGTATGGGGGAGTGATGAGACTGCTTTTATACATAGTCTCATCGTCCAAATAGGGCTTAAAATGCATTAAATATCATCAAAATACCCAAATATATGCTTGTGTTTGTTGCTTGTGTATTTTAGGTACGAATATTGAGAAAATGACAAAAGATCACAAGAATCAGTCAAAAACGAACACGGGAAACGAAGCCGCACGATGAACCAAGCCCTAATGAAGAATTTTCCAAAGAAAACCCTTGAAGATTTGAAGAATTGACACTTTATACCCTTGTATCTTCATAATTACAAGTTTGGTCCCTAAAGTTTGTCAAATTTACAAAAAGGACCCTTAACTAAGAAGAATTGGCAAATTTAGTCCCTCAACAAAACTAAATTGTCAATATTGGTCCTCCAAGAAGTCAACAAACAAGTCAAACCTTGAAGAATGAAGAAAATGCCAAAATCAGTCCTTCAAATATCATCAAATTGCATGTTTAGTCCTTAAAACAAGTTTAAAAACTTGTTGTGCCAAAACTGTCAAGTTTACAAAGATGATTATAAAGGGAATAAAGTTTATTTACTGTTTATTACAAAATGAAGACATATGGGGACTTGAGGGGCCATTTCTGCCAGACCATGGAACTTTTCCCCACCAATCAACATTCCACATCACACCTCTCCACCAATCACACATCACCAACTCACTCTCCCACACCACGTCAGATCCCACCACCCCTAATCTTTTTTTTAAAATAAATCAGTTTTTAAACCGATTTTATATTAATTAAAATGGGGGGAAACGGATACTATTCACCCTCCACCCCTAATCACCCCCTAATCTTCACACATAAACCCTAATCCCCATTTACACAAACCAAAGGGTTTTGGTCCCATTCTTTCCAGATCATTAATCAACTCGACCCTAAAACAAACCCACAACCTAGAAAACCCTCACCATCATCCAAGACCCCACCCCCATGTGGCCTGTAGCAAGCAAACAAAAAGGGTGACAGCACATCAACGCCTCATGGCAATTTCGTGTTCCCCAATAGTTTATTGGACGCCTAGGATCATTTTTTACGTCACTTTCATGCCACAACAAGCCAAAGATCCTCACATGGCACTCTTGACAAATTCAAAAACAAGCATCTTCCTAGCATCAAAAAGATTCTTCTAGGGCAAAAGTGGAAGTTCATGTCATTAGGGTTTAAGCTTCTATTCAGTTCTAGAATGAATTTGTAGCCTCTATATAAAGGCATATAGGAATTTCATTTCTCTTGTTCTTTTCCCTTCTCATTGGTCATAACCCTGTAAATCCATGTTTGTTTTATGAAATGAAATGGTACTGAGTTGTTGACGAGAAACAAAAGAGCCCACTTACTTTCCATTTGCATTTTTAAGTTTTCAAGTTAAACATTTCATTTTCTGTTTTTGTGTTGTTTGGAGACTCAAGTTTGACCAGTTTTAATTTACCCATCCAAGTGCTTTAAACTGATTACATGAGCCTGATATTCTTGTTGAATATCAAGCTCAAGTAAGGTTTGAGGTGTTTGTTGATTTAGTATCATTAGCTATTTTCAGGAAACCATAAAAACCAGTTTTTAACATTACTGTTTCATTTTTTTTAAAAAAAGCTATAAGCTATAAGGTGACTTGTCAATAAGTCAATCTTATAGCCTATACGCTATTGTATCAGGTTACCTTTGCTTTTGGTTGTTTGATTTTAGCAGGTTCAAAACAAGGACTGAGAACAACATCATCATCATCATTTTCATTTTTGCCTTCAAATTGCCAGAAAGTCTGCACAAGCCCGGGCTTGTAGGAGGTGACTTTTCAGTCACCGTGGGACCTGGATGTGGGTCCCACAAGGTAATAATCTCAATCCTTGTTTAGTTTTTAAATTTTCAATTTTATGTGATTTTTCATGAAATTTGTGAGAAGTTGTTCATGTGGTGTTTAAGTGGTTGATTTTAGTTTAATAGGGTTGTATGCATGTTGGGGTAAGTTTGTATTGATTTGGTTTGAGCTTTGATAGCATTTGATTTGAAAAAATTTAAGTTTCTGATTATTAAGGGGTGTTTGGATTAGGGTCTAATCTAGGGTAGTTGTTATAAATTTTGTTTCAAAACCTGTTTTTATCACTCATTGGGTTGTTAGTATAGGATATATGCTATTGGTTTTCAGTTTGGTAGGATTTAAGTCACATTTGCATGATAAAAAATGGTTATAAGTAGCTAAAAACAGCAAGCCTCATTTATGCCAGTTTTCATTAAAATTTGTTCATCAAATCTTGAAGTCTGTTAGATCTTAGGTCCTAGTAGGGTTTGCGATAGCTTGTATGCCATGTTATTGGATTGTGTGCAAGATATGAGGCCTTGAAATTCGAATTTGTGCAAGTAAATTTGGTCAACTGTTCATCAGAAACATATAGGCTTTATTAGAAACTTTGTGTGCTATTTGAGCTTGATTTTGCTAAGTGATTGTGTGTTTTTTGTGTTTACTCAGACTCCCCACAACCCAATTGGTGTGGGGGTGCCTTGTTGTCCAAAGAACAAGCTCTTAACAAGCTTTCCTAAGCTCATTTGGTCAACTGACCTTATTATTGCACTAGCAGTGGGAACAAACTTCCCACTGGTAGCACATCTGTTAGTACTGCTTCACTAGCAGACAAACCCCAAACAAATTTCACTATCAGATTTTGGATTTTTTTGTCTTTTGTGGGTGGAAATTAGAGTTAGGACCTGATTCTAGTTTCTATATTTTTCTTATTTTATTTTGGATTTTTCAGTATAATTTATTTTCTAGTTACTGTTCATTAAGTAATTTTTAGATTAAATAGCTAATTTAATTAACTTTTTAATTACTGTTTTTGGCATTTAGTTTAAAAAATTATTATTTTTCAGTTTTAAAAATTTTGTTAGACTTAGAAAAATATTTAAAGGTTTTTGGTTTAAAAATATTTCACTGTTCACTATTTTAATTATTTTTTATAATTAATTTAGTTTAATTAGGGTTTTATATTAAACTGTTTTTGTCTTTTAGTGAAAAATTTATTATTTTTCAAACTTTTTCATTTTTCTACTGTTCATTAGAGTAAAATAGGATTTTTAAAATTGGTAAAGTATTTTTAGCATTATTTTATTATTTTTTATAATTATTTTAGTTTTAAAATAGTTTTTGGTGATTTAAAATGTGACAATTCGTCAATTTATGATTGATATTTTATTCTCAATATTTAATTGAAAATATTATTTTAATGTTATTATATGAACTCACTTATTTTTGGGAAGTAATATGGATTTACGTCTTGAAGTAGCGTCGACTACGTCTAAACCGGAGGATTCAACGTTACGTGCTTACGTTTATATACACCGTTTTTGGTGACAGTCCGACATTTCAGAAAATAAATTTATCCGTAAATATTATTTTGGAGTTTTAAATTTGTGTTGGTTCGTAAACTCAAAAATTTACGAGAAGAGATTAGGACTTACGACTTTATTTTAACGTCATTTACGACTAAACCGAAAACCTTAGGATTACGTATTTACGTTTTCGAACTCCGTTTTTGATGAGACAATTTTTATTAGATTCGTTTTGTGCCGTTGATTCATAATTTATAAAAACGTTTTTCGTAAAACGACCCGAGGGCACGCAAATCGAGGAAACTAGAATCGAGAAATACCCGTAAATTAGTGAGGTGGGACAAAATACATTATCCCACCCCACTAATACACATGGGGCGGCCAAAAACTCAACAACACACCATTGATGTGTCAAAATGTTAGCTTAAAACTTACACATGTAAGTTAAGCTTACAATGTAAGCTTTTCACTACCAAAACCACTAACACAACCCACATTTCTCATTTACACACATGCAAAACCACTTCAAACTCTCTCTTCTCCTCTCATGTATGCCGTCCCATGTCTCCCCTTAAACACCAATTTTGATCAAAATCAACCATGAAATCTTATGTTATATACACATATGTTGAAACCCTTTTGAAACCCTATTGATTGGTGGTCCTTATAACATCCGAGGAGGAGTTTTCATGGAGTAGTAGGGCTGATTTTCCACAATGTGTTTATGAAGAATGGTGGTCTTGAAGATGGTCTTGGCTATGCACAAGTTTCTCCATCAAAATCCATATTTTGATCACAACCTACATCATCATGGTGGTATAAAGATTGTCCTCCTCATATTCTTGTTATTTTGATTATGTAAACATGTATTTTATTTCCTATTGTATATGTATATGATGATTATATGATGATAAAAATGTTATGTGGGGATTTGGTGTTGATAAACATGATTAAAAAGATGAAAGATTATAAGAAACAAGGTTAAAATCTTGTTTAAATTTGTTGGTTGTATAAAACAGTAAATAATCAAATGATGAACTGATAAAAATAGCATAGATTAATGAATAAACAGTAAGCTATGGGTCTTGTACACATGTGAGAGTTGGCCATGCAATGGAATCATTGTAATGAGTAAGATATGATCAAAACAAGTTTAAGATACAAATCTGAGTTCACTGTTTTGGACGATTTTTAGAAAATACTTAGGGGATGATTCAACAGTAGCTATAGAAGCGTTAAATGGAGCACATATCATGTAGTTTATGTGATAAAAATTTGAGCTTCTATATCCATATAGAACTCTAGATATGGCAGTTTTAGTGAAAGTGAAGATAAAAATCAGATTTTGGAAATTAAAGTATAATACTATTATATAAGCACTCAAAATTTAATAGTATAAATTATAAATTAAAACCCACTAACTTATATAATACATTTATATAAATAGGTACAATGGTAAATAAGTGGACATTTTATAAAAATGGTAACTTGTTAAGTTTTATAAGTTATAAAACTATAAACTTGATTTTTACGACTTTTTCGGCTATTACCGTAAAATTAACGTTTTTCGCCAAATAAAACTTAGACGGTTGGACCCGTCTAATGTAAACTTTATAAAACTCATATACTGATATATAAACATATACAACAAGTAAAAACCTTTAAAACCCGAACTATAGGACATACGGACATTAACGAGCTAACTAAGCATATTGGACTAATAATTGGACTAAATAAGATAAACACTTATAAAAAGAACTTATTGGACTTAACCCATTTAGAACCAACTTGTAAAGTATAGATACTGATAATATAAGTATAACATGGATTAAAACAAGTTAAGGAACTTATAATAAGTTTATTGGACTTAAAACACGAAAATAGGTGAAACTAGTAAACTAGTATAAAAGTTATCGACATATAACACTAAAATGAGTAAACGAGAATATGTAAAACCACTTGATCATCATATGTATATAATCATCATATGTATATAATCATCATATGTATACATAATCGTTATTTTTATAAAGTCATTGGACAAACGTCTAAGACGAGTATTATTTTTCTAGGTTTCCGTGATTGAAGCACGTACCGTACGACCGAACTGCCGATAACCCGCCTTCCCACATCAACGTGAGTTCATAGCCTCGCACTCTTTTAAATGTTTTTATAAATGTTTTATAAACCCGCGAGGGAGATAACATGTTAGTTTTTCTAAAATAGGACACCATTTGTCCCGACTGTTTGTTTATTGATTTGGACCCGACTGATTGTATGACCTGATTGTATGACCCAATAAATGATTAAAGGACCCGATAGATGAAATAAAATGGATTATTAAAGTTAGGTTATGTCACTAAAAGTCCCATTAGCATGAATTGTGAACTACCGGGATTTGGTAGACGCTTGTGCATATAATAGTACTATTTGGGGACGATCACCCCAGTTCGCGCCTTGACGGTTGATCCCCGTCGTGCCACATTGATTGGTAAGCGAATTTATGTATGAGAAGATTTCCATAGCGTGACCTTTGTGACGACACGCTACTTTAGATGGGCAAATTTGGTATCGGGTTAGCTACCCGTTGTTTGTTTAGTAAGGTAACAATGTCATGCGGCTTATAATAATCCGATTAACAAAATACTACTAGACGCTCCGAATTACGAAGTATTGCCTGACTAGCAATACAGGGTCATACTATTGATATTATGTTCGTGTTTTGGTTTTCATAACCATATTCATATAACGGTTTTTATTTTCATACAACGTCATAAGACGGATTGTATGATGTTTTTACGACATTGGCTCGTATAATAATTTTTAAGGCAAACGCCTATATTATGATTTTGATAAAGATTTGTATAAAATGATTTTGGCTATTTATTGGCCTATTACAATGATTTGTACAAAATGATTTTTGGTAATAATTTTATACCAAAGTTATATTAATGGAATTTATTGAACTCTATGAATTCACTCGGCGTTATTGCTGACCTTTTCTTTTAACATGTTTTATCTCAGGTACTTGAAGGTAATTCTCGGGAAGACGACAAGAATTCATGGCCCGCACTTAAACAATATTTTCCATTCAAATACTTTGTAAAACTTTGTATGAAATAATATGACTTGGGACCGATGTAACTTTGATGTTTATGAATAGAAATGATTTATTATTAAACGACGCGATTTTTATGCGTTGTCTATGATGTGAGTAATGTGCTATCCCGTAACACCAACGAGTCTTCCGTTGTATTGAGTTGTATAAATTTGCGAGTGTTACAGTTTGGTACCAGAGCTCTCGTTATAGAGAACGAAAGATTTTTAAAACCAAGGTTTTGAATAAAACATTTCAAAATCTTTTAACTATAAACATTTTCTAAAAATGTCTAAAAATCTTTTGACTATAACGGTGCCAAAGAATTCCCGAGTTACCGACAAGGCCAGACTGAGAAGTGTTATTTTAATATATATATAACTTGGATTATATATATATATATATGATGTAATTTTATTATATGATTGTTTGATGATTATTTTGATATTTATACGAGATATTTATACGACGTAGATTGTCACAAGTAACCCTAAATCCCCTAGTAAATTAATCGAAGCTATTCTCGTAGGAATTCTAGCTATCCTAGATCTAAACCAAGTTATGGATATTTATGATCCCAACAAATGGTTGATATTCATAGAAATGTAGATATTAGTTGATTGTGATATTGAAAAAGAATTGGCGAGATTAAATCTGATATCGATGTCATGACGATCTTTCCTTATAGAGTGGAGTTTGACAAAACGTTACCACCTAGAAAGATGTCATCTGATTCGTTGTCACCCAATTCTTAAATTTTAAATCGAAAGGGTGAATGTTGTACTTGAGGCTGTTATCGGAACCATTACCCAAAAGCCTCATGCCACTAATACCTTTCCGAGAAGTCTAATTGAATGTATGAGTCATCTCATACTAGAGACTCATTTGATAATTGTTGTTGAAAGAGCTATAGGATTGGAAATTAAGTATTGATCATATCGAGCTTTTATTGCCCTTTTAAGGTTTATAAATAAGGCTGAAAGTATTGGAAAATGAGGTAGGATATCGAATTGAGTGTAAGTTGATTGAAACTTGAATAAAGTAAAATTTAACTTGTATGGAATATGAGATTGTTAGGAGGAAGTCTTTAAGTCCTATAATTGAATTATATGGTTTTAAATGATTGTAGGTTCGTGTTAAGGGTTGTTCCTAGGCCATTGTCCACTAACGAGGATGCCTAGTGTCCAATAAATAAATTGAAGAAATCTTCTTCTGAATTGAGACCGATGGATCTTCTGGGACATGTGGAACACCTAATGACTCTTGTAGATTAGTATTCATTGTGGTATCTTTTAAAAATCCCTAACTTAACTGAGATATCAGTTGGTAGGATGAGTTCTGAGAATTGTATGACATAGTGACGCGTAATGTGTTACGGTACAATTTTGACTTGTTTGTGATTAATGAAAAGACTACCTTTGATTGCTAAATTCTACATGTATCGATGTTATCTATCTCTTATTGCTTCATCCTAGTGTTCGCATTAGTGATGCAACCATTGAACAAGTACTCATCTTGATTTGAGTTACGTTGTAGATTATTCTTGTTAAGTGCCATCGAGGTCATGAACCTCATGATTAATTGGCTAATCTCATTTCCTATCATATCGTAGTTAATTCTTGGTGAACAACTTTTCATCACTCTTTTGCAGATCATACATTGTTTTTATAAAGTTAAAACGGTATCCTTTGAGAAAATTTAATTTTCATCACAATAAGGATTATTCAAAGTGAGATTTAAAAGTGATTGATATCAAAATGAAGTTGTTTATGAAACACTTTGGAAACTTAACTGTTTTCATAACAAGGAAAATCTTCGTAAATTTATTTTGATTCTTATTTAAGAATTAAGCATGTAAATGTTTTATTATAAACATGATGATAAAGTTTTGACGAACTGAGTATTGCATCGTTAATCTTGAAATTGTATATAGTTGCGCGCCTACATAAAATTTAGAATGGACCATGCAAGACTGATTAGTAGTCGCCATAAAAATGATTAATAAACACTAAATTTTCTTTGAAGATTGTGAAAGATTAAAATTTATGAGATCTGCAAGAAGTGAAAAATAGGGACATAGTGTTAGGGACACCTACATATGTGCCTGTAGTATCTATTCTTCTGAGTTGAATTTACTCATTTATGGAATTTGTCTTATTTGACAATTGATATTCCTTTCTTGTCCAATTCTCCCGTAGTGAGATTCTTAGGAAAAGTATCTGATTACTGAGTGTTGATACCCGACTGGATGTATTGACGTTCCTATCATTTCTTTTGATTTGATTTCATTTGAATGACCTGGGTAACGATCCGAGGAGCTTTCGAATGCGTACTCAAATTATGAAAACATGGGATATATTCATATTCATTAAATGTTTTCGTTTGTATCTGATTTGAAATTCTCTCGCAAAGGTTATGCGTTGACCTTACTATTTTAATGGTAGTTGTGTCTCCATATTATAGACTAAGAAGCCTTGTTCAATAAGCTACATATCAACTATTCTAGGTAAAGATAAACATAGAAAATACATTGTCGTTTATATCCTTACTAGAAGTATTCTAAAACATAATAAATATAATAAACGTGTATCTTATATCTTCCATCAATGCTTGTCTTCAATGTGTCAACGCTTGACTTTAACTTGTCAACGCTTGAGCTGTCAGCGCTTGCTTTGTTCCTGTCAACGCTTGTTTTGTTCTTGTCAGCGCTCAAGTGATCTGGCCTTAATTTATTCCCAACAATGTCTGCCTTCATAATTCATCATTAGTACATCTTCTTCAGACAAAGGTACTTTTAGTCATAAATGACATAAATAGAATACTTATACTTACAAATTCCAACATAACTATATCTCACAATCTCCATATTTAGACAATCACAAATGGACTTTTAATCATTTGACGCTATCGGATTCTCTATTTTAATGGTTCACATTAGCCGCAAACCTCTTTTATAATCTATATTATCCCTTTTTACAAACATTGTTTATTTTTATATCGTTCGGCAATTTATTTTGCACCTTCATTATTAAGGAACATGTCCTAATTGATTCTTTATCTTTTCTATATTATGTGTCAGTATCTACATTCATTTTCTCCTGATGAAATAAATATCATAACCGTATTTATTTAAAATTCTTTCTTCATATCTTCTATGTTTTAGTTTCATCTTCACTATTATCTTTATCTGTTTTACTCAATCCGACGTCTAAAGCGTCGATAATTATTACATGTAAATTAACAATAATTATTTAATTTTTATGAAACGTAAACGTAAACATTTTAAATTTCTTAGTTCGACCAATTATATAAAATGTTCAAAGTAAATTTGAATATAATTAACAGGATTTTTGTTGATTTATCGAAAATAATTAAAATTATTAATAAGATCCGTAAATGTTTGAAAAATCTTTGTTTATACTTTGGTCAAAATTTTCTTAGTTGAAAAGCAAAAATTGTCATTTCAAACTTCAAGTCATGGTTTAAATGGTTTCCTCAATCCCTCTTAGGTTGTCTTGAGGTATACATGAACATTTACCCCTAAACAGGAGTTTAGTTAAATGTTCTGGGTGGGAATAATCCCTCAAAAGTTCTTTTTGATAAAACATTTGTCAAAACACATTTGCACTTCCTTTGTGGTAAAACCCAAAGTCTTAAAAGGGCTCTTAATTTTTGAAGAGTCAATATAGATTCCATTATCTTATTAATCACACGGTCAAATAATGTAAAGGATTAAGTCTTTAATCACATGTTAAATACTCAAGGTACAAGTTTTCATTGTTCGGCCAATTTAGGGCAGTTTATAAATAATTATTAACTCCTTCTTATACTTATAAACAAACAAATGGTCCTTAATGATCACAAGCATGAATTTATCAATTTACAGCCTACACACGTGATTCACCAAATTTATGAATGCTACATGTGTATTAGTCAATCCAAACAACATAACATGAAACTCATAATGTTCATTACAAGTTCTGGATGTGGCGATTGGAATAGATAATCTTTTTCGCGGACGCGAAGTTGATGATAACCATGCCGAGGATCAAATCTTTAGAACATACGCTAGAACCTTGTAAAGGATCGAATAAATCTTCCATTTCGAGTTATGGATATCGTTTTCGATTGTCAATTTACTCAATTCACAGTAATCTATAAATATAAGAAATGATAATACCATAGCTCTTCATAATGACGAGCTTAGGTAGAATAAAATCTTTCTCCGACAACTCTCTCAGTTGTACGGTAATTTCTTTAATTCAGATGGTGCCGACATACAGTGCACATGCCACAGGTGCAGCACCGGGAATATAATCAATACCAAATTCAACTTGCCTTAATGGCGAAAGTCTCGGTAATTCACCAGCAAATACCTCCTAAAGTTTCAGATAACAGAAACATCTTTTAATACCTTCATGTTAAGTTTTTTCTAGATTATAATATCTATGACTAATTCACAACCATTCATGGTATAATTTCATGTCTAAATACAGGATATGGTCATTCATCAAGAATTATTTAGATCACTTTTGATAATCAAAATCTTATCATTTAGGGGAATTCTACTCGAGTTCCCATCAATTAAGACAATGTCGTCATGTCATAATCAATCTATCCATTCTACTGGCACTAGTAACTTTCCAGTTTCATTATCGTCGATAAGATGTGAACTTCTTAAAAGACTAATAATAATTCATAATCTTTCACAAATTTAAGGATATATGGAGACACAACTACCATTAAAAGAGTAAGTTCAACGCATAATCTACGCGAGAGAATTTCAAATCAGATACAGATGAAAACATTTAATGAATATAAATATATTCCATTTTTTCATAATTTGAGTACGCATTCGAAAGCTCCTCAGATCGTTACCCAGGTCATTCAAATGAAATCAAATCAAAAGAAATGATAGGAACATCGATACATCCAGTCGGGTATCAACACTCGGTAAGCATATACTTTTCCAGAGAATCTCACCATGGGAGAATTGGACAAGAAGGGAATATCAATTGTCAATTAAGACAATATCTATAGATGAGTAAATTAGACTCAGAAGAATAAATAGTACGGGCACATATATAGGTGTCCCTATCAATATGTCCCTATTTTTCACTTCTTGCAGATCTCATAAAAATTAATCTTTCACAACTTCAACGAAAATGTAGTGTTTATTAATCAATTTTATGGTGACTACTAATCAGTCTTGCATGGTCCCTTCTAAATTGTATGTAGGCGCGCAACTATATACAATTTCAAGATTAACGATGCAATACTCAGTTCGTCAAAAAATTTATATCATGTTTATAATTAAAACATTTTCATGCTTAATTCTTAAATAAGAATAAAGAATAAATTTACAAAGATTTTCTTTGTTATGAAAATAATTAAGTTTCCAAAGCGTCTCATAAACAACTTCATTTTGATATCAATCACTTATAAATCTCACTTTGAATAATCCTTATTGTGATGAAAATTAAATTTTCTCAAAGGATACCGTTTTAACTTTATAAAAACAATGTGTGATATACAAAGGAGTGATGAAGAGTAGTTCACCAAGAACTAACTACGATATGCTAGGAAATGAGCTTTGGCCAAATAATCATGAGGTTCATGACCTCGATGGCGCTCAAAAAGAATAATTCACAACGTAACTCAATTCGAGATGAGTACTTGTTCAATGGTTGCATCACTAATGCGAGCATTAGGAAGAAGCAAGAAAAGATAGATAACATCGATACATGTAGAATTTAGCAATCAAAGGTAGTCTTTTCATTAATCACAAATAAGTCAAAATTGTACCGTAACACATTATGTGTCACTATGTCATACAATTCTCAGAACTCATCCTACCAACTGATGTCACAGTTAAGTTAGGGATTATTTTTAAAAGATACCACAATGAATACTAATCTACAAGAGTCATTAGGTGTCCCACCTGTCCCGGAAGATCCATCGGTCCCAAATCAGAAGAAGATTTCTTCAATTTATTTGTTGGACACTGGGCATCCTCCTCATTGGACAATGGCCTAGGAACAACCTTTAACAAAAACTAACAATCATTTAAAACCTTATAATTCAATCATATGACTTAGTAATTTCCTCTTATAAATCTCATATTCCATACAAGTTAAGTTTTACTTTATTCAAATTTCAACCACTTTTATACTCAATTCGATATCCTACCTCATTTTCCAATACTTTCATCCTTATTCTTACACCTTAATAGGGCAATAAAAGCTCGATATGATCAATACTTAAATTTTAATCCTATAGCTCTTACAACAACAATTATTAAATGAGTCACTAGTATGAAATGACTCACACATTCAATTAGTCTCTCGGAAAGGTACTAGTGGCATGAGGCTTTTGGGTAATGGTTCCAATAACAGCCTCAAGTGCAACATTCACCCTTTCGATTTCAATTTAAGAATTGGGTGACAACGAATCAGATGACATCTTTCTAGGTGGTAACGTTTTGTCAAACTCCACTCTAAAAGGAAAGATCGTCATGACATCGATATCAGATTTAATCTCGCCAATTCTTTTTCAATATCGCAATCAACTAATATCTACGTTTCTACGAATATCAACCATTTGTTGGGATCATAAATATCCACAAATTGGTTTAGATCTAGGATAGCTAGAATTCCTACGAGAATAGCTTCGATTAATTTACTAGGGGATTTAGGGTTTCTTGTGACAATCTACGTCGTATAAATACCTCGTATAAATATCAAAATAATCATCAAACAATCATGTAATAAAATTAAATCCTATATATATATATAATCCAAGTTATATATATATTAAAATAACACTTCTCAGTCTGGCCTTGTCGGTAACTCGGGAATTCTTCGGCACCGTTATAGTCAAAAGATTTTTAGACATTTTGTGAAAAATGTTTATAGTTAAAAGATTTTGAAATGTTTTATTCAAAACCTTGGTTTTAAAAATCTTTCGTTCTCTATAACGAGAGCTCTGGTACCAAACTGTAACACCCCTAAATTTATACAACTCAATACAGCGGAAGACTAGTTGGTGTTACGGGATAGCACATTACTCACATCATAGACAACACTTAAAATTCGCGTCGTTTTAATAATAAAGCATTTCCATTCATAAGTATCAAAGTTACATCGGTCCCAAGTCATATTATTTCATACAAAGTTTTACAAAGTATTTGAATGGAAAATGTTGTTTAAGTGCGGACCATGAATTCTTGTCGTCTTCCCGAGAATTACCTTCAAGTACCTGAGATAAAACATGTTAAAAGAAAAGGTCAGCGATAACGCCGAGTGAATTCATAGAGTTTAATATAATCCATCAATATAATATCAGTATAAAATTATTAGTGAAAATCATTTTGTACAAATCTTTGTAATAGGCCATAAAATAGGCAAAGTCATTTTTATACAAATCCTTGTCGAAAATCATAATATAGGCATTTGCCTTAAAAATCATTATACGAGCCAATGTCGTAAAAACATCATACAATACGTCTTATGACGTTGTGTAAAATCAAATAAAAACCGTTATATGAATATGGTTATGAAAAACCAAAACACGAACATAATATCAATAGTATGACCCTGTATTGCTAGTCAGGCAATACATCGTAATTCGGTGCGTCTAGTAGTATTTCGTTAGTTTGGATTATTATAAGCCGCATGACATTGTTACCTTACTACAACAAACAACGGGTAGCTAGCCCGGAACTCATTTGCCCATCTAAATTAGCGTGTCGTCACAAAGGTCACGCTATGTAAATCTTCTCATACATAAATTCGCTTACCAATTAATGTGGCACGACGGGGATCAACCGTCAAGGCGCGAACTGGGGTGATCATCCCCAAATAGTACTATTATAAGCACAAGCGTCTACCAAATCCCGGTAGTTCACAATTCATGCTAATGGGACTTTTAGTGACATAACCTAACTTTAATAATCCATTTTATTTCATCTATCGGGTCCTTTAATCATTTATCGGGTCATACAATCATTCGGGTCCAAATCAATAAACAAACAATCGGGACAAAAGGTGTCCTATTTTATAAAAACTAACATGTTATCTCCCTCGCGGGTTTATAAAACATTTCATAAAATCATTTAAAAGAGTGCGAGGTTATGAACTCACGTTGATGTGGGAAAGCGGGTTGTCGGCAATTCGGACGTACGGTAAGTGCTTCAATCACGGAAACCTATATAAATAATAATCGGTCTTAGACGTTTGTCCAATGACTTTATAAAAATAACAATTATGTATACATATGATGATTTTATATATATGATGATCAAGTGGGTTTACATATTCTCGTTTACTCATTTTAGCGTTATGTGTTGGTAACGTTTATACTAGTTTACTAGTTTTACCTATTTACGTGTCTTAGGTCCAATAAGCCTATTATAAGTTTATTAACTTGTATTAATCCATTTCATACTTGTCTTATCAGTTTTATATTTTACATGTTGGGCCCAAATGGGTTAAGCCCAATAAATAAGTTTATAAGTGTTTTAGCCCATTTTGTTGTATTATTAGTCCAATAATGTTAACTTAGCCCGTTAATGTCCGTATGTTTTATAGTTCGGGTTTTATCGGTTTTTACTTGTATTAGATACTTACATATCAGTATATGACTTTTTAAAAACTTTAC
Source organism: Glebionis coronaria (assembly GCA_025667525.1). Taxonomy (NCBI): domain Eukaryota; kingdom Viridiplantae; phylum Streptophyta; class Magnoliopsida; order Asterales; family Asteraceae; genus Glebionis; species Glebionis coronaria. The sequence continues at coordinate 388,387,275 of CM046875.1, forward strand.
ATTAGACGGGTTTGATCGTCTAAGTTTTATTTGGCGAAAAACGTTAATTTTACGGTAATAGCCGAAAAAGTCGTAAAAATCAAGTTTATAGTTTTATAACTTATAAATATTATTCCACTACCATTTTTATAATTTATCCATTTATTTAACGTTATACATATTTATATAAATGAAATTCATAAGTTAGTGGGTTTTAATTTCTCATTTTATACTATATAATTTGAGTGCTTATATAATAGTAATAAACATTAATTTTTCAAAATCTGATTTTTATTTTCATCTTCACCATTTTTATCATATCTAGAGTTCTACAATGAAATAGAAGCTCATTTTTGGATGGCATGAACTTCATATTATGTGCTACAATTAACTTAGTTATAGCTACTGCTCATTTTAAGTTTATCTATGCTTAACAGTCCCTACAAAATAGCTTATTCATATTAGCACACTCATCTTGTTTTGATCATATCTCACTCATTATAATGATTCCATTGCATGACCAACTCTCACATGTGTATGACATATTATACTTACTGTAAATGGATTCCACCATGCAATTTTATCAGTTTAAGTCTTGGTTACTTACTGTTTTTATACAGCCATCACATTAAGCAAGATTTTAACCATTTTACATGTGGTTTTCCATCTTTTTACCCATGTTTATCAACACCAAATCCCCACATAATATTTTTATCATCATTAATCATCATATACATATACATAAATAAAGAAAATACAAGATTACATAATCAAAATAACAAGAGGATGGGAAGAACAATCACTATACCACCAAAGTGATGAAAAGATGGGGTTGATGATGAACAAGACTTGGTTTTGGGTAACCAATCTTATGAGATATCAACATCACTTCTAGGATCACCAAGTATTTATAGATTCCTCCAAAAATCAGCCCTTATTCTGCATGAAAACTCCTTGAGAAATCAGCCCCAAACTCCCTTGAAAACTCCTTTTTACATGTTAAGATCACCTCCAATCTTTATAACTTCAATAGGTTTTCATCATATATAAATTATACATATGATTTATGATTGAATCAAGATCAAATAGGGGTTGTTTTGGGTGAAGAGTGGACGAAAATGGGGAAAGAAAGAGTGTGTTTTTTTTGTGGTTTGCATGTGATGGAAATGAGGAAGTGGTTTAGGAAGAAATGGTTTTGACGTGATATCTTGTTTACAAAGTGGCTAGGACAAGTGTCCTAGCTTACTTTGTAAGCTTTGACACATATCAAACGTGTTGTCTTGTGTTAAACCATCCCATGTGTGGGGTGAGGCAAAAAATTTTTTGTCTCATCCCACTTATTTACGGGTACTCCTTGATTCTAGTTTCCTCGATTTGCGTGTCCTCGGGTCGTTTTACGAAAAACGTTTTTATAAATTATGAATCAACGTCACAAAATGAATATAATAAAAATTGTTTCATCAAAATCGGAGTTCAAAAACGTAAATACGTAATCCTAAGGTTTCCGGTTTAGTCGTAAAGGACGTTAAATTATGCACGTAAGTCCTAATCTGTTCTCGTAAATTTGTGAGTTTATGAACCAACACAAATTTAAATTCCAAAATAATATTCACGAATAAATTTATTTTCCTGAAATGTCGGACTGTCACCAAAAACGGTGTATGTAAACGTAAGCACGTAACGTTGAATCCTCCGGTTTAGACGTAGTCGACGCTACTTCAAGACGTAAATCCAAATTACTTCCCAAAAATAAGTGAGTTCATATTGTAACATTAAAATAATGTTTTCAAATATATTTGAGAATAAAATATCAATCATAAATTGACGGATTGTCACATAGTGCCTCACGATTTAGTAAACTAACACGTACTCACCAGTGGACACAATCTAGAATTGTGATAAGAGTATTATATGAATACCCAAAAAGTCCTAAAGGTTTCCTAACCTCCCCTTAAAATAAGATATACAAGTTGCTAAATAAAATTTATGCAATAAAAATTTATGTCAAGATAGGAATATAAATATTCCAACCATCATCCATAAACTTGAACATGCTCCAAGTAAGCTCCAAGGATCCATAAGAAACTTTGTATCCATTTGTACAATGCTAAAAACACTTGCATAATTAGATCAAAAACCACAAAACTAACATGTTGCTGACAACGTCAATCTAACACTTGTCAACGTTAAAATAACCTTTGTCAGCGTTAGACAAATAAAGTGGAAAATCTAATTTTGTACAAAGACCAATAACAATGCATATGTTGTACATACTTTTACAAGAAGTCCCAAAAACACATATTAGGTAAGGTTGATCATTCCAATACTTGTTACCAATTATCGAAATCTCCCAGTATCAAAAGGTTTAGTTAATAAATCTTCCACATTTTCTTCTGTGTCAGCCCTATCTAGTTGTATTAAACCTTTTTCAAAACAATCTCTTATAAAATGATGTCTAATTTCTATGTGTTTTGTTTTAGAATGATGTACAAGATTTTTAATAATGCATAAAGTACTGTTATTGTCTATAAAAATCTTGGTATGCATGAAATTATACCCACAATCCAACAGCTGGTTCTGAATCTATAAGACTTGTCCACAACAAGCAGCTGCAGCTACATATTCTGCTTCAGTTGTAGAGTTGGCCACCACTGTTTATTTCTTGCATTGCCAAGATATCAACCTACTCCCAAGAAATTGGCATCCACCAGTTGTAGATTTTCTATCAAACTTGTCACCTCCATAATCACTATCTGAATATGCAATAAGCTCCAATGGAGAATCCTTTGGATACCATAATCCCAAGGTGGGATAGCACCTAAGGTATCTAAAAATCCTCTTGACAGCATGAAGATGACACTCTTTGGGAGTCACTTGATGGCATGCAAATGCACACACAACAAACATAATGTCAGGTCTTGAAGATGTAAGATACATCAATGATCTAATCATTGATCTATAATGCCTGACATCCGCCTCTTTAACATGTCCAACTTTTCCCCAAGGGTGTTCCCTATCCATGGGTGTGATAGCCCGTTTTTCATCTAGAGAAAAGCCAAACTTATTCAAGATCTCTGCTACATATTTATCTTGAGAGATGAAGATACCATCTTCTTTCTGCTGAACTTGTAACCCTAGAAAGAAGTTCATCTCTCCCATTGCACTCATCTTGAACTTGTCTGTCATGAGCTTGGAAAAGTCTTCACTAATCTTTGAACTTGAAGAGCAAAAGATGATATCATCCACATAGACCTGAACTAGTAAGAAATCCTTTCCAGTCTTCTTGGTAAACAAAGTCTGATCTATGGTGCCCCTCTTGAATCCATTTTCCACCAGATAGGTGGACAATGTGCCATACCATGCTCTTGGGGCTTGATGAAGTCCATACATTGCTTTCTTCACTCTATACACCTTGTCTGGATGTTCTGAATCTTCAAAACCAGGAGGCTGCATTACGTAAACCTCCTCTGCAATTGTGTCATACAGAAAAGCACTCTTCACATCCATTTGATAGACTGTGAAGCCCATGCAAGAGGCATAGGCTAGGAAAATCCTTATTGCTTCAATCCTTGCAACAGGTGAAAAAACCTCTTCATTGTCTATCCCTTACTCTTATATATAGCCTTGGGCAACTAAACGTGCCTTGTTTCTGACCAGAATTCCTCTCTCATCCTTTTTGTTTCTAAGAACCCATCTTGTCCCAATAAGTCTGACATATCTGGGACAATCAACTAACTCCCAAACATCTTGAATAGCAAATTGGTGAAGCTTATCTTGCATTACTTCGACCCAACTTGGTTCTTTGAGAGCATCAAATATCTTCTTAGGTTCCTGTTGTGACAGAAAACAAGCAAACAAACATGCCTGAACAAGAGGGGTATCAACCTTCTTGTGGATATTGGCAATAAATCCTCCATGATTCTGATGAGACCTTCTAGTTTGGACAGGAGACATCACATCACCAATGATTAGAGAAGAAGCATGATTCTTGATAGTGGATGTAAGCACTCATCCTTGAATAATTGTGTTGTCTTCAGTTTCAGTCTCCAAGTTGCCAATATCTTCTTCAAATTCTCTTCCATCATCATCCGAATGAACATCTTCATGTACTACTGAAGGTTCACCTTGTTCAAAAACATTGGAAGAGAATAAATGGTCAAAAGAGTTGTCAACGCCTGAATTTGGGTTGTCAACGTTTTAGCCATCAACGCCTTAATTTGACCTGTCAGCGCCAGATTTTCCTTTGTCAGCGCTTGAAGATTCATGCATGTTTTCATCAACTGGTGTTACGTGTGGACCACCTTTTTCCTTTCCAGCAGCAGCAGCAGCAAATGCATCTGTCCATATAGGAATGGTAACATACTCAAGTATGGGAGCTGATTTGTCTGCTTGTGATCCTACCTCCTTATCAACCTGTATACCTGAAATTTCAACAACTGGTTCTTCCACAACATTTGAATGCACCTTCACAATGTCTGGATTAGTATCAGGCTTATAATTTAAGGTTCTAGATAGAGGTTCCAAGTCAAATAACCAATTTGGTCCACTTTCAGGATAACTAGGTTTACTTTCTAAAAATCTAACATGTACCTTTCAATTATACGTTTTTCTTTCTTTAGGTAAACCCTATATCCTCTACTCTACACTAAATAGCCCATAAACTAGCCTTCATCACCTTTAGCACTAAACTTTCCTAAGGCATCACTAGTATCTAAGACAACTATATGACAGCCAAAGGGTTTAAGAAAACCAATATTAGGTTTCCTACTCCAAAATAGCTCATAAGGGGTCTTGTTGTGGATTTTGTTGACCAATGCCCTATTTTGAACATAGCAAGCTGTATTCATAGCCTCAGCCCAAAATGCAATGGGAAAGTGATCATCAGCCAACATTGTCCTAGCTGCTTCTATGAGAGTTCTATTATTCCTTTCAGCCACCCCATTTTGTTGTGGGCTTCTAGCTATATTAAACTGTCTAGTAATCCCTTTCTTGGCAAAAAAAGTCATCTAACAGCTTATTTCTAAACTCACCACCATTATCACTTCTAAGACTTTTAACCTCATTCCCAGTCTTTTTCTCTAATTGGGTAATAAAGTTAATCAAAACATCAGCAGTTTCACTTCTCAAAGCCAAAAATAAAGTCCAAGTAAATCTAGAAAAATCATCAGTTATGACAAAACAATAAGATTTACCATTTAATCTTTCTATATTAATTCGATCAAACAAATCCATATGCGACAAGTGAAGTGGTTTAGAACTAGAATGCACAAGTTTAGACTTAAAGGAGACTTTGTGCTGTTTTCCTTTAAGGCATGCAACACAAGAGTGGTCATTGTGAAAAGCCTTTTCAGGCAAACCATCAACTAAACCATGCCTCACAAGTCTATTTATGTTCCTAAAATTTATGTGCCCCCTAACCTTCTGTGCCAAAGATTACTCTTATCAACTGAAGCCTTAACATATAGACATAACAGATTTTTATTCATCCTAATTCCATTAAGATTCACATTATAAATGTCCTTATGCCTAGGTGTTCTATAATCAATGAATTTCTCATCAGGTATTTTAAAATCCTTGCTTAACACCAAGCATTCAGTATCAGTGAAAAGAACCTTATTTTTATTATCACAAATTTGTGATACACTAAACAGATTATAATCAAGTTCTTTTACCAGAAATACGTTTTCAAAACACAAATTATTGGTGATAAGGGTGCCTTTTCCGGTAATGGTTATATAACCTCCACCAATGTACACTTTGTCACCATCCTTAATGGGGGTAAAGTTTGTCAAATAGTCCTCCTTCCCCGTCATGTTCCTAGAGCATCCACTATCCCAATATCCATAATCATTAACCTGCTTTTAAATGCCCTACACATAAAGAAAACAAATTAGTTTTCTTTGGGAACCCAAGCCTGAGAAGACTTGTATTCATTTGGTTGTTCAACAAGAACAGACTTAGTCCTTAATACAACCCCTTGTTCATCCCTTTTTGGATTAAACACCCAGTTAACCCCAATTGGTTTCGTTATGAGCTTTGAAATATTATGAAATCTGTTACATGTCATAGAAATCCCATCTGAATTAGGGTTTTGGTCTTGTTTGGGTCTCCATGTCAAGCTAGAAGAAGCTTTAGACCCCTTCCCTTTGGTTGCAAGTATTTGGTATTAGTTGGTCTAACAGCGTTGGAAACATTCCTGTCAACGTTAAAATTGTTCTTGACAATGCTGAAATTACCTTTATCAACGTCAAACCTAGGGTTTGCTACAGGAACCCATTGTCTGTTAGACCATGTATTAGTCTTTTGAAAAGGCCTTTGTCCATAAGTATTAGACCCTTTAGTAAAGAATGGAGCTGGTCTAATGACTTGTAGACTTTGCTGGACAAAAGGTTTGGGTTTGACCATGGTTGACTTTCTATCAGCGTTGACCTTTGAAGCATTGACACACTTATAAGCCAAATGTGAAAAACTTCCACAAGTATAACAGGCTTTTCTAGACATAACTCTAGGTCTAGATGAAAAGAAACCTGTCCCATTATCACTAACTTGACTTTCTGGTAACCTAGGTTTTCTATACATTTATGCATATTTAATACTAGGTTTTCTATCAACATTTAAGCCAAGATCAACAGTCTTAGAAGTAGTAGGATTGATCACTTTCATGGGTGCTGACTCATTTGGGCTGTCACTAAGCATGCCACCCTTAACAAACAAAGTAGGGTTGGCTTTCTTCCATTGGTCCAAATCAGTCAATTTCTGCTTGTATTCCTCTACTGGAGTAAGAACTCTTGGTGGAGGAATAAATTCCTTTTCTTGGAGTTTTGGTATACCAGTCCAAGACAAATCCTTTCTAAGAACACCATAGAAGTTCCCAGCAGGTGGTGGAACACCAGCATACTCTTTCATCCCAATCCCAGTCATATCCCTAGAATCCATTTGTTCACTAACACATTTTTCTAGGGTTTGAGAAGCTTTATCAAATCTTTGAATTTTAAGATCTACATTATCTTTGTTAGATAACTTGCATTTTTCATCAAAAACATCTGATTTTAACTTTAAAATTTCTTTGTTAAGTTTTTCAGTGTTTAAACGACAACCTTTACTACAAAATGCATCATCATATACCTCATTGTTTGATGAAGATGAAGAATGTGCTATAAGTGCATAGTGAACATGCTTCTCTTCCTTCTTTTCTACAACCAAGGATTTGTTCTCTTCCATGTCTTTGGCCAAAAAGCTCCTGTCCCAGCCAACACCATCAATCTCTTGCATGCTTACCATAGCTTTTGTATCTTCAACCTTGATGATTTGGCTTGAAGGCTTTCCAGCATCAGATCTTCTTGGAGATCTACACTCTCTTATAAAGTGACCCATTCTATGGCAATTGTAACACTCAACTTTGGATTTATCAAACCCAGCAGTGTCCTTAGCATTAAAGGTCATATTCTTCCTGAATCTCCTATTCCATCCATTGACCCTTATGCTTGCAAGTGCCATATTCCACTTTATGTCCATCTCCTCCAAATGCTCATCACTAATTTGCTCAAGGTCCTCATATGTAATCACTGAACCATTGGGAAATGAAGCAATGTATGCACACACTGTATCTAGATCAATACCAGCAGGCTTAACTCTTGGTGAGTCAATATTGTATGTGTTAGCGTTTGAATGTGGGGCGCTGACAAAGCTTGATCCAGCGTTGACACAAGGCGATCCAGTAACGGGGTGCATGTATGACTCCCTTTGATCAAATTGACCTTCACTATGTGAGAAAAAGGCCATATTTCCATTGGTAGATTTGCTTCCTTGATCCAAAAGGATTTCACTCTCTACAATCCTCAGTATATTGTAGACGTCATCAAAAGTGGAACTTTTGTGAGTATTATTAGCAATCATAGACCTTGCTACAATCTTCCATGCATCACCAAGACTTTTAAGGAAAGTGGTGATGATATTAGCATCATCATGCACTGTTCCCATAAATGACAATTTGCTTGTGATATCAAGAATTATGCTTCTCACCCCACTTAGCTTTTCATTGGGAAGAGCTTTGAACACAACATACTCATGCAAGAGTTGTTTATTTTTCTTTGAGGCAATATCATCATTACCACCATAAGTGACTTGAAGGCCTGCCAAAGATCTTTGGCAGACTCATATCCTCTATACTTGTGCTGATTGCCTTTTCCCAAAGAAAGTTTGAGTATGCTTAGAGTTTTCATGTCATTCCTTCTCTTTGCAATTTCCTCAGTTGAGACAGCTCTCCCATCTCTAGGTTGTTCTCTTCGATCAGATTCACTTGAGCCTAGAGTTGATCTTAAAGTAATAGCAGCTTGAATCTTGGCAGCCTTATCGAATGTGTTTCCATATTCAATAATTTCCATAGGGTGTGGTCATGGATTTGAAGGTACTGCTCAAAATTGAACTTCCATAGCTCAAAGTTATCTGGGTCTAGCATGGGGATTTTTATGTTATGGCTTGAGGAGGAGGTCAACTCTGGAGTAGACATGTTGTCTTGATTTTAGGGTTTCTTGAAAATTAGGGTTTTTGTGTTCTTTAGATGAAAGTTTCTCAACAAGCTCTGATACCACTTGTTGATCCCAAACTTAGATCGATTTAGCTTGTGTAAACGAGAATAAATCAAGTTAAACACTTAGAGAAACTTTGTTGTATATGAAACAATTTAAGTATTATGCGGAATTAATACTTAAACAAGAACACACAAACAAGATAAACCAAACATTTACTTTTATTGATTAATCAAACTTGCGTACAATGAAAGTGTGAAAAACATATATTGAACTAAACATAAAGGCCTCCTTTTATAGATTAAGGAACCTTGTATAAGAGTCTACGTATCAACTATTTTAGGTAAAGATAAACATAAGAAATACATTGTCGAATATATATTTACTAGAAACATAAAACGTGTAGACTAAGTATCCTATCAGTGCTTGACTTCTTCTTATCAACGCTTGACTTCTTCCTATCAACGCTTGTCTTGACAACGCTTGATTTCTTCCTATCAACGTCCAATTTCCTCTTGTCAGCGTCTAAGTGTCTTGGCTTCATTTTATTCCCAACAAGTACGACGGACCAAGATGATCACCTAAAGGTGTTCGAATCTCAAGCAGGGATAAAACAATGGCCATAAGTCGTATGCTGCCACATGTTCAACTCAACGCTCATCAGGAATGCCCGGACTTGGTTCGACCGCCTCCCACGAAGGAGCATTACTGGATTCAAAGAGCATATGAGAGCATTCAGAAGAAATTATGTGCAACGAGAAAAGTACAACAAAAGCCCCGTCTCACTTGCAAGAGTGAAGCAAAGGCACAATAAAAGTCTCGAAGACTTTATGGAGCGTTTCAAATCTGAATGCAACGAGATCAAAGATTGCCCTGAAATTCTTAAAATTTTAGGATTTCTCGCAGGCAATACTAACCCGATCTAATTATTAAATTGAAAGATAGAACCCCAGGAACCTTTGATGGGGTAATGAAGAAGGTCTGAGCATTTATTCAGGGTAAAACTGCAGCAGCGGATAGCAGGAAGATGACATCAAGCTACAAATACCAAGACCGACCTAAAAAGAAGTCATATGGGCAAAACATCAGCCGTTCCTTGGACTTCCAAGGCACGGCAAAACAAGGGCGCAATAACAACAATAAGTTTACCCCGCTGCAAAAAACATCCAGGGAGATATTCTTATCTGAGGGCCCAAGCTTTCAAAAACCTAGTCCGATGATGGGCCCGGTAGACAAACGGGATAACACAAAGCATTGTGAATACCATGACGATAAAGGGCACGCTACTGATGAGTGCATTCAACTAAAAAGGCACATTGAAAGCTTGGTCAAAGCAGCGAAGTTGAACCACCTGATAAGAGACTGGAGGAAGAGCACGGACACGAAGAAAGGTGAGGCAAAAAAGCAGAAAGAGAAGCCCATAACCATTTACATGGTGGAAAGGGAAAAGTCTTTCATGTAGAGGAGAACAACCGCGGAATTTACGCGCGCAAAGGAGATAACGATCCCTATTCTCTCAGACATGGACTACAGGGTCGGATCATTAACTATCTACATAACCCTCGAGGACCATGTTATAGAAAGCATGTGTGTTGATGGGGGATCATCAGCAAGCATACTGAACGAGCATTGCTTCGCACGACTACAATGGGAAATAAAGAAAGAGTTTAAGGACACTACACAAGTCCTTACAGGTTTTAATGGTGATAAAACTCGGACGTTGGGACACCTCTACACATAGGTAACTATCGGAAGCGCAAATCACTCGACAACTGTGTGGATGGATTTCATGATTGTACGATCACGATCATCGTACAACGGTATCATAGGACAGCCAACATTAAAGGCACTATGCACGGTGCCCTATATAGTGCATGGTATGTTAAAATTCCCAGTTCGAGATGGGTAGTTACCATTCGCAACATAGACACGCTCGAAAGGGGGCAGGAGCACCTCCAGCCGCAGCGCCAAAAAGAAGGATATAGAGCAGGGTGAGCGCACCATGGAACCAAGCACACGGGTCATGAAAAGGAGATGTATCTCAGAAGATTCTCAAACAAAAAGCATGTTCATGCGCAAAGGCTCACCAGAAGGGCTTCCATGGGCCTTATTTTCGACAAGCTTCGTAGGGGAAGGAGGGCCAGATGCAGGGTTCATCCTCACAGACCAAGGTGACATAAAAATTACCTAAGGCTCTTGTTTGACTTTCCCACCACATGCATAGAAGCAGACTATGAAGCCCTGATAGCAGGTCTGAGATTAGCACTCAGGATGGATATAAAGAACCTAGTGGCCTATACGTACACCCCCTTATTGGTATGTAGGGTTGCAGGGTCATGTGATCCACGAGGACATACGCCAATCCAGTACGCATAAAAGATAGGTGCCATAACCAGGCAGTTTACAAAGTGTGTCATACGGAAACTCCCCGAGGAAAACGGTGAAATATCAGCTGACATGGATCAACTCTCAATTGTGGACATGGATAAACCTCCTAGTCACGTACTAGTCATTTTATCCTACACAAAAATATAAGCGCGGATCCTGAGCCAACTACATGGATGACGCCTATTAAGGAGTTCCTTACACACAATGCACTGCCAAGCAATAGGAGGAAAGCCAGACAAGTGCATATAAGAGCGAGACACTTTAAGGTCATCAACGGGACACTGTACAAACAATAAAGTTAGGGGAAAACACTATAAAGTCTAGTACCAGAGCAAGCACGGGTACTCGTGGAAGTTGCACACAAAAAAGAATGCACACGTAGCCCGATAGCTGTGGTTGTTTTTGGCCATTTATGCACAAGGATGTTCGTAAAAGGGTGGCGCGATGTCTTTGATGTTATGCGAATCCAGGTCATAGGAAAAATCCTGCCATGATCACTGGGGCGCCCTCAGCAAAAAGCACAAAGGAAGATGGAATCCTCTCAAAGCTGGGGCATACTCTAGGTTTTCTAACCGTGTCAATAAATAACATGGCACGAAGGGTAGTAGCAATACTCCCATCTTAAAGCGATCATTAGCAGAAAAACAAAGGCGCAATCGCACCTTCAGCTAGAAGGATCACCCGTACTTCGCGACAAAGAGATCAAGCAAATAGGCTAACGAAAGAACGAAGCATGCAACAGTGCAGACGAGCAAATGAAGGACTTCCATGGACTAGGATGAACACGGTTAGCTATGCGCAGTCGGTAACTAGTCCCATGAGGAGTAACTTAAAAGATAACCAGGATTTCAGGCGGTATTCTCCCTAAGATATTGCACCACCAGCATGGATCATTTTCTTGGCTGTGGACAGCCCCCCAATAAAGATCCATGTATTTTTTCTTTTTTTAAGTACTTTAGGATTTTCCATTTTATGCTATTTGTTTCAACATTTGCAAAAAAATGAATAAAACACCGTGGTTCCTAGCTAGTTCGCAGTCCAATTATTTCTTTTTTATCTTTTATGCAATAAGAGTATTTTTATTTTATAAAAATAATATTTGGCCCTCCGGTGTACATGTACAATAAGACGTTTCCAGGAGAAATATGAGGAGTAAGTTTACCCTACTAATTAAACTTGTCACGTAAGAGGGATGCACCCCCAGCGGCACCGGATCATGTATCCTTTGTTAGGCATCTTACTATAAGACGTTGTAGTAAGTGTAGCATTCCTCATACTCTATGATGGATAAGAACAACACACAGTGTGCACGCCTAACAAACACGTCATTATCTATGACATCGCTTATGGTAGTAGTGGCAGGCCACACGTAATGAACTTTCAATTTACCCATAAGCTCAGAGTTACACTTCACTGAATGTACTCATAAACAGGCACTTACACTCACAATCTCAGGTGTGGGTACAAAGAACTAGACATATACATATATATATATATATATATATATATATATATATATATATATATATATATATATATATATATATATATATATATATATATATATATATATATATATATATATATATATATATATATATATATATATATATATATATATATATATAAATATATATATATATATATATATATATATATATATATATATATATATATATATATATATATATATATATATATATATATATATATATATATATATATATATATATATATATATATATATATATATATATATATATATATATATATATATATATATATATATATATATATATATATATATATATATATATATATATATATATATATATATATATAGATATATATATATATATACATATATATATATATATATATATATATATACATATATATATATATATATATATATATATATATATATATATATATATATATATATATATATATATATATATATATATATATATATATATATATATATATATATATATATATACACACACACACATATATATATATATATATATATATATATATATATATATATATATATATATATATATATATATATATATATATAGATATATATATATATATATACATATATATATATATATATATATATACATATATATATATATATATATATATATATATATATATATATATATATATATATATATATATATATATATATATATATATATATATATATACACACACACACATATATATATATATATATATATATATATATATATATATATATATATATATATATATATATATATATATATATATATATATATATATATATATATATATATATAATATACATGGT